>JANLIY010000021.1:0-600000 GCA_029490685.1 Schizonepeta tenuifolia | reverse complement strand
AATGCTCGACTACTCCCGTAGAGGTCCAAATTTCTAGTAAACGTGCTCGATGGGATCATTGGTAAGTCGGGTGTGCTTCCGTTGATCTCTCAAGTCGGCTTTCCAAGCGAGATAGGTCCTAAAGGCGATCGGACAGTGCCTCCGGAATATCTCGCTAGTGGACGGAGAATCGGAGTCTTCTCTCCAATTCTCCACATCTTCCCGCTCGTCTTCGATGATCATGTTGTGCAAAATAATGCACGCGAACATGATATCTCGGAGATGCTTCTTGTACCAGCACCGACCCGGAGCCCGTATTATTCTCCATCGGGCTTGGAGCACTCCAAAGGCCCGTTCTATGTCCTTTCTCGCCGCCTCCTGCATCCTCTTGAACCTCGCCGTCTTTTCGTCAGTTTCAACCCTCGGCGCTTTGATCAGTGTTGCCCAAGAACGGTAGATCCCGTCGGTCAAGTAGTACCCCTTGTCGTAGTGGTTTCCGTTGACGGTGAACTTGCACGGCGGAGCTATATCCTCAAGCACGTCGGTGAACAAGGGCGATTGATTGAGGACGTTGATGTCGTTGTTGGAGCCGGCACACCCAAAAAAGGCATGTCGGATCCACAAATCTTGCGACGCCACCGCCTCCAAGATCAAGGTAGGCACGCCTTGATCGCCGCGAGTATGGACACCCGCTCACCCTTTTAGGCAGTTCCTCCAAGCCCAGTGCATGCAATCCAGGCTCCCTAGCATCCCCGGAAACCCATGCCGCTCCTCGTGCATTTGGAGCAGACGTGCAGTGTCGGCAGCGTTGGGCTTCCTCAAGTACCGCTCGCCGAAGAGGTCGATGATTGCCCGACAAAATTTTTTGAGGCACTGTCGGCCCGTGCTATCGCCAATCTTTAGGTACTCGTCGAAGGCGTCCGCAACACCACCGGTGGCCAGTTGACGCACCGCCATCGTGCATTTTTGCACCGACGTCAGCCCCCAACGCCCGAGTGCATCTTGTCGATGCGTGAAGAAGTGGACGTTTTCCTCCAACGTGTTGCAGATGCGCAAGAACAGATGCTTATGCATCCGGAAACGACGTCGAAAAAAGTGCTCGCCGTAGGTGGGGTTGTCGGCGAAGTAGTCGGCATGTAGGAGCGCACACGCCGCTTCTCGGTCGCGGTCGACAAACCCCCACGCCCTCTTCTTCTTCTTTTTCTGCTCGGCTATGTGTGCACGTATGTAGCGATCCGCGTCCGCCAGCATCTCCATTACCTCGTCGTCGGTGCCGCCCTCGACATATTCCACCGACGAAGATGAAAAATTCAACGAAGATGAAGACATTTTTTTGTAGTTGAATTTGAGGGAGAAAGAAGATGTATTTTTTTGTGTGAGATGAATGGGGATTTGAGGATGTATTTATAGTGGATGAAATAAATAAAAAAAAATAATCAACATTAGCCGTTTGAAAACGGTCGAAATTTTAAATTTTTAAACGTTAGGCACGTGTGTCACACGCGCCTTTAATTTTTTTTTTTTTTGGCCGAATGGGTAGCGCGTGACGAGCACGCGCCGAGCTCGAGCACCTCTCGAGTGCTCGGGCACGGCTCGAGCTCTCGTCTCCTACCACGCGGGGTGCTCGAGCCACCCCGTGCTCGATGCCCGCTCGAGCACCCCCACTCGAGACGGGTTACGCATAGTCTAAGAGAATTTATATCCGTTGAGCCCCTAAAGGACTTAACAGATGCTTTGGCCCACGGGTGAGCCCCTGCCCATATTGGTCGGACTCATCCGCAGGCTCATATATCACTTAGTTTCCACATTTTTTTATTTTTGAATTAATTTTTGTTTGACTGTGAAAGAGGTGGGCATCAAGAGGTTGATCCGCTCCACGACCCTCCCCGAATATTTTCGGCTTTTTGATCCGTTCCACGAACGACGTCGTTCGTTTCCTCCATCCAAATCCGATATATGAGGTCTGTTTCTTCGACGTGGTAGGTGTGGCGCTTGACTCTGCCGTCGTATTTCTCCGCCACCGCCATGTCAGTCGTCGTCGCTGCCGCTTTGGCTTTGGACTTCGCTAGCCTCCTCGTCTTGGCAACCGCCAGCGTGGAGGTGGCGATCGCCAGACTTCCATTGTCGTCGTTGGCCTCGTGCAAATTGATTTGTTCGAGGCCCGACGTGTATGGAGGGATGGCGTCGTCCCAATTGGATGAGTACATGTCGTCGTTGCCTGCCATTTGAGAAATGGAGAGGAAATGAGAGATGAGGAGGAATTGGAGAGAAATGGTGTAGGAAAAATGAAGTGAGTATGTGTATTTATAGGTAAAAAAATTGGAATTAAAAAACAAATGACCATTGCCGGCTCTGGCGACCCGTTGCGGCGGCTGGCGAACCGTTGGTGGCAGGGTCCGGCCAAAACTAGCCGTTGCCGTTCAAAATTCTAATTTTTTTTTTCTTATGCACGCGCCATAGCCGACCATAGCTCGAGCCCACTACTAAGTCACCCGATGTGGGTGCTCTAAGATTCAATTTCCACTATCCTAATCTCCCAACTGGAAAAAAGAAAATTGAGATATATTATTACATTTACCTTCGCCACAAAATTTTTGGTGCCGAACAAATGATACTCTTAGAGCATCAATAATAGTGTCCTCAATTTTGAAAGACATCACTGTAATTTGATGGCCCAAGTGAGCCCTCTTTGTTTGCTCAAAATGGTGCCCTCTAATTTTAGAGAGCAGTCTCTCTCTCTCTCTCTCTCTCATGTTTTTTTTAAATAATTTAGCATATTTGTATAAATGTAGTACTTTTTATTGAAAAAAAAAGAAAAAATATTAGAATTGTGAAAAATGAATATAAAGAAATTGAAGATGATAAATGCAACAAAAAAATATTGAAAAAAATTATGCGACATGAAAAAAGGGAAAAATAAAAAACAATACTCCCTCCGTTCGCGAAAAGAAGTCTCGTTGTGTGCTGGGCACGGAGATTAAGAAAGCTGATAAAGTTGTTGTGAGTGGAGTTAAGGTCCCACTTATTGAGAGTGGAAGAAGTGGATTGGAAGTTAAAATTGTTGTGAGTGGAATAAGGGTCTCACTTGTTGTGAGTGAAAAAGATAAAATATAGTTAAAATTGTTATAAGTGGAATAAGGGTCTCACATATTGTGAGTGGAAAAAGTTAAATGAGAGTGAAAATTATTGTAGGTCCCACTTGATGTGAGTGGAAAAAGGTAAGTATGACTTCTTTTGGTGAACAAAAAAAAAGGACAAGTAGGACTTCTTTTGGTGAACGGAGGGAGTACAAAAGAAATACAGAAGTAGAACTAGATTTCTTCCTGAAACGTTATTTACTTTTTCAGTTGAGATGGGACACAATTTTAAATCAAAGAATGATCAATAATATCAAAGTCTATGTCTCCTCCTTAGACTGATCCAAGAAAAATTACTACATCCTCCATTTGAAAAGAGAAATGAGTTTGGATATAATGTTGATTCAAAAGAATTTAATTCTCTCAAAATTGATGAAGAAATGAGTATTGATTGTAGAACGACTTCGTTTGTCTGGCAAAAAAGACAGACAATTTATTATGTACCAAACCATAGGTAAGAAAGAACCAAAAGCGAGGAAGAAATATAGAAAACAATATGAAAAAGAAGTGAAGAGGGTAACTAATACTCTCTCCGACCCCCATATTAATGAATAGTTTTGGTGGGCACGGACTTTATGAAAATCCTGAAAAGTGAGATATAAGTGGAGAAAAAATGGATGTATGTGGATGTAAGTGGATGGAGTCCCACATTATAAGGGTAATAAGTGAAAAAGTTATTTTCTAAAATGGACTATGCATAATTATGGGGGACAGACGAAAAAGGAAAACTATGCATAATTATGGGAGTCGGAGGAAGTATTATAGATGAAAATAAAGAATTAAATAAAAGTAAATAAATTAGCATTTGAAAGGGAACGGCCCAATCAAACCACGACGCCCTTATCCTTGTCCTCCCTCGACTCTCGGCTTCAGAATGGCAGAGATGTGCCATTTCCGTCGCCCCCTCCGCCATTTCCGTCGCCCCCCACCCAATTTTGAGTGCCGTTGCGGAGACTCTGACTGAGACTCCATGTATACCTTTTTTTTTTTTTTTTTTTTTTTTTTTTTTTTTTTTTTTCAAATAACAGAAAAATTCAAATGGCTTCTTCACTCAATGGCAAAGAGGAAATTTGATGCACATTGTTGTGCAGTTCGGTGCCTACTTCAATGCATAGCATTGGTTCACATTTTCAGAGTTTTCTATAGGCCTCGCCAAACCTCACCCCTAATAACATCAACTCAATTCCCCACACTCACTTCAATAGCCGGTGCTCCCCACGCGCCACCGTATTGCACTGGCTGAGATTGTGTTAAATCTTAATCGACTTTACACTTTTAGAGTATTTTTATTTTGTCCTCGTAACAAACCAAATCAATCAAGTCATAATCCCTCTTATCGTATAAAAATTTCCAAAGCAAGCTCAAATACGATATTTTTTTATTCTCCTCTTTTACTGATAACCTCTGTTCGTATTCAAATTATATAAAAATATCTGATCATTAGTTAAATTCCAATTTATTACCTCACCCTTCAAATTTGCATCTAAAAATTTCAACCTTTTTAAACTTTCTGATTTTTCTCAGTGAAGTATTCTGTGGAATGAAAGTGGAGATATCAATTTTATTTGCATACGTAGTCAATCCCAACGTATTACCACCAAATACTCACTAGACTATCACAATTTACGAATGCATGTGGAAGAAGGGAGGAGGGAGAGAAAGAGGGAAAAAGATAAGACAATCTTGAGCGATTCGATTTGTGCCCCAAAGCTTATTAATTATTAATATTTGTTAAAGATAAAACAACGAGGTTTTTGATCAAATTAAAACTACGTCAATTGATTAATTGGCCTAATTTACCATGTAAGTATCTTAAGCGTTCCAGTGTATTTCAATTTGAAAGAAAATTTGACATAAAGAAAATAATAAAAATTTGGAAACTTAACTACAAATGTAAAAAATGAAGTGATAAATTGAAATTTGATTAAAGGTGGGGAATCGTGAGGGAAATAGAGTTGCCCTTCGCTCCTCTGAAGTCTGGAGTCTGGACCTCTCCACGCGCTGCGCATTTAGATATAAAACGTTTAAATATCTTCTTTTATTCTCGAAAACTAATCTTTTAGATTTTCTCTCTCTAGGCTGAAATTTATATTAGCCGGCCTTTGCTCTGTCGTTCATCTCTCCACCTTTTGCCTCTTCTCTACCTCCGTTGAGAGAGAGAGAGAGTGAGAGAGAGGAGCAAAGGAAGAGAGAGAGAGTGAGGGGAAGTGCAGCACCAAATTCCCTGTTGCTCTTTTCATATTCAAACACCAATAGATGCATTGTTTACTGTATCTTTATGCCCCTAGAAATGCTATAAACTGCAATTATTCCTTTCTTCTTCACCATTCTTCCGCCCTCATTTGCTTCACGCATGCGTTTTTGGCCGCAGATATAGCTGTATATCGTAGAAACCTTTGAAATACAGTGATGTTGAACCTCAATCTGGCTATTGATCCTTCGGCGCCGACCGCCGATCGAGCCAAAACGACGTCGGATAAGCACTTCGCTATTTCCGGCGATCAAATGGAATATTCCGGTAGCTCTAGCTCCTCCGTCGTAAATGTGGAGACTTCGAGCACCGCCGGCGATGAGAACTCGTGCTCGGATCACTTCGTCGGTTTCAATATATGGAAGAGCAACGGTGAGTGCGAGGAGAGCGAGAAATCGAGCTACGGTTACGTGACGCAGGACTTTTTTCCGGCGAGCGGCGGAGCGGGGCCGATGCAGTGCTTGGATCTCCCTGAGAACCGCCATGAGCTGATGGAGCAGAGGATTATCGCTCTGGACCAGCAACAGAAGCGGCAGCTGGTAAAGAAGAGTCGGCGGGGACCGCGGTCGCGCAGCTCTCAGTATCGCGGCGTGACATTTTATCGCCGCACCGGACGTTGGGAATCTCACATTTGGTATCGTTTCCTTCATTATTTTAACATGTTTACAGCTTTGATATTGTGATTATCCTAAATTAGAATGTCCTAATTGTTCGATATTATTACTATTTCCTTATAATCGGACTACTGTCCTAATAAATAGTTATATTTCACTATTGAGTTTTTGTGAAAAGAACGTAATTATCTGAGTTCAAATTAGTACCTTAATTTCCTTTATGTAACATGACGATGGATCTGGAATGAAAAAACGGGGGAAATGGCTAATTAGGTACTGTATTGAATGTAGTATATTTTCTGCTTTTTGTCGAATTTAAATCGATGTTTCAATCGTTGATTGGTTTCATTTGTGTGATGATCATGGCTTCTAAGGATATACCTTGTCGTTTCATTAGAATGGTCTTGTGCTTAGCTATCTACGATTAACTAAAGGTTTTCCTATGTGATTGGTGCAGGGACAGTGGTAAACAAGTTTATCTCGGTAAGCAGGTTTACATAATTACTATAAATTTTTTTCGTTGTTGAGATGTAGTTTAACGTGCAATGATATTTCGGAAATCTGCTGCAAAACGGACTTATAGGGGGATTTGACACTGCACATGCTGCTGCTCGGTAAGAGAGTTAATTTGTTCTGAATCTAGGTGAATTAATCTGATGTGAGGTTGGTTTAAGTTTCTAGTTTGATTTGAGTTTTGTGAACCCTCGGTTCTAACTATAGGGCATACGATCGTGCTGCAATTAAATTTCGTGGACTGGAAGCTGACATCAATTTTATTGTCAGTGATTATGATGAAGATCTTAAGCAGGTTTGTTATGCTTATGCTCTATGTCTCAGTTGATGTTTTTCTGCCTTATTTTAATGTCCTAGTGAAGAGCTTCTGATACTTTAGCTTTTTCATTTCTAACATAACAGATGAGGAATTTAACGAAGGAAGAATTCGTGCACATACTCCGTCGTCAGAGTACAGGATTCTCGAGGGGAAGCTCGAAGTATAGGGGAGTGACGTTGCACAAATGTGGACGATGGGAAGCTCGGATGGGGCAGTTTCTTGGCAAGAAGTAAGATGGCTCTGAAACCACTCAGACTATTTTTCTTTTCTGAAGGTTCTTTTATCATAATGTGGCTGCTGCTACTCTTTGTGAGAGTATTTTGTTTTTAAGCCTAATAAGCTTAGTGCCCTTCAGGCTTCATCCTTAGCAATTTTGTGTGCAGGTATATCTATCTTGGATTGTTTGACACTGAGATAGAAGCTGCAAGGTCAACATTCATGAAATCTATTGGTTCATTATTGTCAGCAACTGTGTATGCCTTTGATGATTCATCTGACGTAATTCTCTTAATATATTTATGCTAATGTTTTCAGGGCATATGACAAGGCTGCTATCAAGTGCAATGGACGAGAAGCAGTCACCAACTTTGAGCCGAGCTTGTATGAAAACGAGTTGAGCTCTGAGGCACCAATTGAAGGTAAAAACTTTGAGCAAGGCACTCTCTCTCTCTGTCCTTCGTCTGGTGGTTGGTTTACTTGTTTTATTCTACCTTGATGTCTCCAGCTCACGAAAACCACAATCTGGATCTAAATTTGAGCATTGCTCCCCCTGAAATGCCACCCTGGCAAATTCATAACATGGAGACAGGGAGCTTTCAGATCAACTATGCTTCAAACAATCTGCCTGAAAGAGGACTAAAGGTTCAGCAGATATTTGGATATGGAGTTATCTGCTCAATTCGGTCTGCTCTGTAGTTCTCGTCATACATTGCTCTGAAAAGTCCTTCCGTTGCACTTGCAGGGCTCTGCTTCAACCTCCATGGCAGCTCACTTACCTCATGAACCTGGAAATGTATGTGAATACCCTCCCATCTGGAGGGGAGGCGATTCCTGTTTTCGTCCCGTTTATAAGGTACTTATAGCAGCAACTCTCAAACTCTTTCATCAAGAATGCTAGTAGAGTGGTTTATTGATAAGTTGGATTTTATTTTTTGGTATCTGCAGGGAACTACAATAGAGAAGGTTGTGGAAGTTGATTCTTCAGCAAATTGGAGAAGGAATCGGCACGAGGATCATCGCTCACCTCTCTTCCCTAGTGCAGCATCATCAGGATTCGCTACTTCATCAGCCGCTATCCATCATCCGTTGCCTTTCAGCACAACACCCCCACACCACCATTATCTTCCACCCGTCGCCAGTTTGAACAATAAATCACATTTCTACTGGAGGTGATCGACAAGCAGCAGGCAGAACAACTGTCTTCCTCTTCACCGGAGGATATGATGATCAGTAAGCACAAATGATTCAAGGGTCCTAAACTGAGACAACTTTTCTCATTACACTGCTTTGATACTTGATCTTAGTTGTGCATCTGTACTACTACTACTTGCTTTATTTCAAACTAAATGCCGGCTCCACATATATGTTATGGAACTGTGGTAAGGATTCTTTATCATATTTCTTGGCCTATTTCCTTATGATTTTTCTGTTTACTTGTTTAAAGAGTTTTGCGGGACAGAAGCTACATAGTCTTGTTAGGTAAGACAAATAAATGCTAATAACCAACTTCTTGTACAACAGAAGCTATATAGCCCTTGGGGACCGCTAGGTGGAGATCAACATTTTCTTCGTTTTCATTTCTTGATGCCGCTGTCCGAATTCACTCTTTCTTTTCAGATGCTTTTGAGTGAAAATGAAAATATATGTTTAGATCAGTAAGTAGTGTGCAAACTTGATGAGTTTTACGTTGGGAAAAGAAAATGTCCTTTTTCTTTCTTTTTTAAATTCCCCTTCTAGTTTTTATATGCCTTGATGATTAAAAAAATGAGTCTATCTAGGTGGCCAGCCAAGTGGGGATCATCTGTTGCAACATGGTGCAACATTTTCATGAGTGATCATCGTGTCAAGAAAATTTAATTCATGACTGGTAAGAGTTTGCGCATGTCGAAAACCGTTTTCGTGAATTTCTTTGACAAAGTGGTGATAATCCGAATATTGCATGATTCTGAATAGTGACTGTGCTTGCGGATATTTTGTGATTGTTGGAAGACTTGGATAAAGTCTCTTTTCGTTGGATTGATAGACATCAAAATTGTCTCTTTTCGTTGGATTGATAATCCTTTTGTTTCTATGTTTATGCAAATTGTATCTTCGGATCTTCATCTTAATTATTAATAAATAGTTTTATTTTCCCTAAAAAAATCTGCAATAGTGAGTTGAGCTTTGTAAGCTATCATTTCCAACAAGAGATAAATTAAAGGAATTATGGTTATAATTAAGGTTGGAAATAGTACTCCTATTTGTTTGAAGATGAAAATAAATTAACTAAAGCGGCCTGCATTTTCCTAAAACGTACTGGTTTTTAACCTGGCCATTTGAAAAGAGTATCCTAGTACTAGTGTTTATGTTTGTGTACTGGAACATGATAGCATCAGCATGGACCTGTCCATTCATAGTTAGTAAATTCCTCCATTTACTCATGTACTATGTGGCCACTCTTTTGTTTTGTCCACTATTATCATTTTACTATCAATTCTCATCCATGGAGTATTATATTCCTTCCAATCCATTAAAAGTGTTAGTTTTGGAGGGTCACACAATTTTTTTAGAGTAGATGTTATTTGAATGGAGAAAAGAAAGATACTACTATTTTGAATATGTGTGATTTCTAAAAATACTATTCCCTCGGCCCCTTAGTAGTACATCTCTTTGGGACAACATGAATTTTAATAAAAGTTATGTAGTTGTGAGTAACAAAAGGGATAAAAGAAGTATAGTTGTTAAAGTTACTAGAAAAATAGACCCACCTTTGTGAGTGGAGAAATGAATAAAAATAGTGGTGTCATATTCCAAAATGGAATGACTACTATTTACGGACGACCAAAAAAGGAAATATGACTACTATTCACTGACGAAGGGAGTATAAGATAGTGTCTGAAATCATTTCCTTAATGAAAAAATCACACTATTCGTACAAAAAAAATGTGATCAATTATATATGTGCATATGATGATATGATAAATTAACACAAATATAATGTCTCCATTCGGGACAATTCAACGGTATACAGTATCGCCTTGGGTAAAGAAAAAAGGTTTTCGAGTTCGAGTACCGTGTTTATCTTAAAGAAAGTTCAAGAACCTAACTACTCATTGATCGAATTGGGTAGTAATCCGGTGTCAAAGATATACTCTTACATTCAGGTACTCAGAAAGTAATAACTCATATATTTGTACTCGATTCTACCATATCATGGGTTATTGGCAAAATTAAAATCAAATAATTGAAACGTTGTAACTAAATATCCAACTTCTATAATTTTTGTTCATATGTTATTTTTTTGTAAAATTCAACAAGTTGACTTGACACGTTTGTAAATCATGCAGACTGTGATTCAGTCTTGGCATGTTTATTAAAATCAAATTTTAATTTGCATTTAATTCTAATTTTATTATTATTTTTTCCTTATACAACAAGATCTTGAAAATTGATACTCCTATAAAATAATTTCATATTCATATAATTGAGTGGGATATTAATCGCCAATCACCATACATGAAGATGAGTGGGTAAGGGACTAGACGACAACCAAGTACAATAATGAAGTCAGTAGAAATGGGGGAAAAAAAAAAGTTACTATATAGTACTCCTTCTTTCATCATGTTAATAGTCTTCTAAGTTTAGACTATATGAATGTTATAAGAAAATAAATTATCTATAATTAAATAAAAATGATAAACTAAATTATAGGAGGACATTACTATAAAACAAAATAGAAGAGAGAAATGAAATTGGGAATTTTTTTTGACATAGTTTATAAATCAAATTTATGGTTTTTATACTTGTTGAGAGTAAATATTTTATTTTAAATATAGAACCATTTTTAAATTCGACAAAAATAATGTAACCGGGAACATTGAAATAGAATAGGAGTGAGAGAATTATTAATGAAAGAGGTTAGGACGGTGCAGTCTGTTCAGGTTAATGTGGCTGTCGTCCTCCCACATCAAACAGCCTACGCCCTAGGCCACTATGCTTGATTGGCCAAGTCCGATTTAAATTGATTTGACAATACTCTTAACTTTATTGTTTCTTTCTTTTCCATTCTTCCTTAAAATTCTTGAGAAAATAATTATCATGTTTTTAAGGTTTCATGGTCGTGGAGATTTTTTTTTTTATGTTGGTCATGTAATAATCAATGTCCAATATAACAAATTAAAAAGATAATAATCATCATTTAGTAGTTTCAAGTTTATAAGTTTTTCATAAATATTCCCTCTACGTCGCTGAACTTACCATATTAGTACAGTTCAACACGAATATTAAAGAGAAAGATAAAAAAATAAATAATACTCCCTCCGTTCACCAAAACATGTCCACTTTGTTCTAGGCACGGAGTTTAAGAAAGCTGATAAAGTGAAAATTAGTATGGTAAAAGTTAGAAAATAGGGATAATGAGATAATGACAAAAAACAACGGTAATGACAAAAAAAATGTGGTATTAACCAAAAAGTAAGAATAAAGTTATTGGGATGATAAAAAGATAGAAATAAAGTTGATATGAGGTAGGGTCCTAAATGACAAAGAGTAGTAATATTTAGAAATTATTAAGGGTAGTGTTGTACAAAAATATAAAGTGAACATGGTTTAATGAACATAGTTACTTTTCAAAAGTTGACATGTTTTGATGAACAAAGGAAGTAGGTAAGTAGGTAACTATATCACTTTTGAAGTTAATTGTTGTCTTGTTTGGAAACAAGACAAGTTCAATAGGATAATTCAGAAGAAAAAAAAAAGACCAGTTCAATGCCAAATACCACTTTCAATATTGGAAATTAGCATCAAAGTATGGAACATTTGTGAAAAATGTGCGTACTTTGGAATAGGAAATTGTATTTATTATATCCTAAACATCATACTATTTGTACTTCCCTTATAAACAAATCAAAGAAATGAATCGTTGAATGCTAAATTTCACCCATAACTTTTCATTTTTATCAATTTTATCCTAAAACTATCTAACATTAGCAAATTGATACAGAATTAGACTTTGCAGATGTTACTGTCACACTACTTGTTGTGGTGTGTTATGATTGCTTTTGATGGGACACCTTCAGTATGACATGGTTGCCAGAAGGCAACCTCCCATTAACACTCTCAGTATTCTCCTACTTGAGTGACAACCTTGTCCCAAAGCACGTAGTAGTGGGGGAAGTATGCCCTGCAACATGAAATCTTGCCCTTGCGGAAGATTATCTCGTGGTAATCTTCCCCGCTTATACTTTATCAACAGTTCGTCTAAAGTACAGAATTTGTCTTCTCGAGGCATAAATATCTTTCACAGACGTCGGTACCGACCTATCACATCAACTAAAGTAGGGAAGTTTCCCCTACTTAAGTCGGCTAGGAGACTTCCTAAGTCTCCCAAAATGACTAAAATACCCTTATCATTACATGTATATATACAGATTTTACAGCAGAATCTCAGGTATCACGTTCATTTACCTCTGATACATGATAGAATTCGTTGATTTCTCTCAAGTTTCGTGTTGAATACAAACTGACTTAATCGTCAGAGACGCGACGGCGGCACACAACCCGACGTTACGCTTTGCAAGTCGGAATTCAAGGATTAAATCCACGTGGAGAAGCTCTTCTCAACATACTCTCATCGACACAAGGTACTTATTATGTGTTTATGATTCTTGAACATCTGTGTGTTCGAGAATTACGAATCTCGACCCCATCAACTGGCGCCGTCTGTGGGAATTTCAAAACTAAGGCGTGAGATCCGCTTTATCGTTTTCTTCCAAAAATATCTTGAGCATCAAGATCAATATATGCATGAACTTGCTTTTCTCAAACCCATATCTGCATATATGATGAATTTCGTATGGATATACCCATGAATAAGCATGATTATTTGCTAGAAACACATGATTTCGATGGATATATTTGATTGTATATTTGCATGGATATTATGGGATGTTATTTGACTACCTATTATCTGCTCGAGTCGTGAAAAGGCGAAACGAAGAGTTAAAGTAATCTCTCGAATGTTATAAATAATGACAACTTCTCTCCAAAATTTGGGGCAGGAATTCGAGGAATCTATTACACCACATAGCCAAATGACCCTGGGAGGCCCTCCCTCTGCAACTGGGGTCAGACGAGGAAGCTTCCAAAGACCTTTAACTCTCAGAGAAGAGTTGGGATTATCAGCACTCCCGCAGAGTCAACCTAATCAGGTTATTCAACCCGGTATGGTTGCCTCATCCTCAAATACAGAGCACATATTTTGTTTGGATCCGACTCAGATACGTTAACTACTGGAAAGATTGTTGCGAGAAAATGAAAAAGGCCAAAGAGAACGCCTAGAAACAATTCAAGAAAACCCTAGTCAAGAACAAAGAGAACATTCCGATGAGAGAAGGTTCCCCTCTCATGAGGGGTAACATTCCGAGTATGGCCTGAGATCAGGAATGCCCTACATTTCCGAGAAGGGTCGCATGAACAAACTAGAGTGGTTGAAAGCTACCTCGGCAGCCCAACCTGACGAAGAAGATCAGTCTGCTTCCTATCAGCCTTATTCCGAATCGGCATCTGCCACCGGTACAGAGGTGGCTACTTTGAGAAAAGAGATGAAGAGGCGCTTATTGAACCCTGATTCAAATGATTTTGATGAAATAGGTTCTCCTTTCAGTGATGCAATACGGCAGGAAACCTTGCCCGTGAATTTCATAGGGATACGAGAGCAATATGATGGAACTACGGATCCTATGGAACACCTCATGAGTTTCGAGAACAGTTCTACCCTCCATCAGTATATCGATGGAGTCAAGTGTAGAGTCTTCCCTACAACTCTCACTAAATCGGCGCAAAGTTGGTTTAGTCAGTTGAATCCGGCATGCATACGGACTTTTATTGAATTCAGCAACCTTTTCTGACATCAATTTGCAAGTGCTCGGAGGCAAAGTCGCACTTCTGTATATATGATGTCCCTCAGGCAAGGTTCCCATGAAAGTCTCAGAGATTACCTTCGAAGGTTCAACTCTGCCGCCTTGGAAGTTCCCACCGCTATTTTGGAGGTGAAGATGCATGCCTTAACGCAAGGCTTATGCGATGGAGACTTCTTCAGTTCCTTGGCCAAGAAAGTATGTACTTCATTCGAAGATCTTTTAGCTAGAACAAATAAGTTTGTAAACTTGGAAAAGGCCAGGGGGATGAAGAAGGAAGAAGAACGAAACATCTGCCCACGCCAGGAGACATCCTTGCCTATCCCCGACACGACTTCTCGTGGGATAGAGGAGAAGAAGGAAAAGAATGATAGAAGAAAAGAACTCTGTAATTTTCCAAGAAATGAGAAATTTGATGAAGACAACTATACTTACACACCCTCACGGTGGCACCCGGTGAACTCTTTGCAATACTGTCCAGGCAGCAGATAGGGTTCCCTCTACCTCGGAGCTATCGGAGGGAACCTCAGAATCCCAGAGTGGATCCCTATTGTGAATACGATAATGAATTTGGTCACGAATACAAATACAAAGTAAACATTACAATGTGAAATATCACCGGAGAATGTGTGAAAGACCCTCAATTTGATGCTTCTTTTCAATGTGACCAACTAGCTTGCCGTAACCTCCACCGGTTTGCCACTTAAAATCACAATTACAATAATTGCAAGAAACACGATAGATTGGCTTTGTATAGTTCGGCAATGGCTCATCATGACAGGTGTAGTGTTTGGTGAAGAGCTCACAAAAAGTAGATGGTGTAGGAGGCATTATTTTAGAAGTTGAAGAAGAAGATAGAAGACTTAGAGTTGGAGAAGGTGAAGAAGAAAATGATTGAAGAATAGAAAATTGAAAGAGAATGGAAAAATGAAGAAAAAATGAGGAAAAGGAAAAGAGAGGCCGATGTATAAAGTGATAGAATGGGGGGTATTTATAGATAGAATGTAGGGTTTGCCAAAAAAAAAAAAAAAAAAAAAAAACCGGAAACCGCCGGTTCGACTTGATCCTCTGGTTTTCGGCTCAAAACCGGCGGTTTTGAGCAGAAAAAATTACACTTTCTAGGCACTTTTTTGGAGTTTTTTATATTATATATTTTTTTTTGTTTTTTTTTGCTATTATATGTTGTATATGTTGTAAATATATCTTCTAGATATATCTTATGTGTGTGACCAAGAAATCTACCCTAAAATCCTAGCTTCCTACTTGTATAAATAGAGGCCTTAGGTTCTCATATTGAATACACTTGTTGGGAAATTTATTAGTATGAGTTTTGATGAATTCCAAAACCAACTAACCCCAACCGAGTAGATGTTGCCAGTTCCTAATGTTAGCTGTTAGGCTCGATGTTTGAGCAAAGTTAAGATTTTATCTTTACAGATCTCCAGCTGAAGACGGCAACATAGCAACACTCGGATACAACCCCGGATGAAAGATCGGATAAGGAGCATCAGTTACAAGACTGCCTGATGAGAGAGTTATGCTTTTTGACAGCTGAGAGTTCAAGCCAACTGTTCAGTTGGAACATTAGCTATAGAATGCCATCCGATAAAGAGAATGTTTCAAGATGGGGGAAGTTATAAAGAAGTCTCAACATGAAGTTCAAGATCAGCTGAGAGTTCAACAGTTCAGTCAGAACATCAGCTGAAAACCACTCAGATGAAGTTCAAAGACAGCTGAGAGTTCGACGAGAACATCAGCTAAAGACCACTCAGATGAAGATCAAGATTTTCAACCGACTAACCGAGGTTGACTGTCAGAAAGGTTTGAATTTGAATTTCAAAAGGAAGTCACATGAGGATTTGACCGTTCAGTCATTACCCTATTTGGTCCAACATAAGACTGTCTTAGATGGAAAGCAGAAGAGCTCAGATGCCACATCGGGAAAGTCTGCAGAGATGAGAGACAAGCCATCGTTTTCAACGATCAGAGATCAACAGCTCTTCCAACGGCTAGTTGATTCTCTCCGCCTATAAATAGAGGAATTCATTCATTCGAAGACAAGACACTGATAAGAGAAGACACACACGCGAGAAGAAATCTGAGAGCAAAAAGAAAAGAACAATATTCTTCACGAGCTGAACTGAATCTCTTAGAATATCACTTGTAGAGAGTTCTAGAGTTAGTTAGTTTTTGTGTCTTTAAATCGAACCTTGAGAACATCACTTAGTGAGAGTTCGTAGAGAGTTAGATCATAGCTCGCTTCACGCTAGAGCTTTTAGTTGGAAACCCATTTTCTTTCACCTGAAAAGGTTTAGGATTCTACTCTTCCTGTAATTGAGTAGTCAGGTTGTTAAGTACCCGTAAACTTAACTGTAAAGGTTGATAAGTACCCGCAAACTTATCCTTATCGGTTGCTCAGCCCGCGTAAGCTGAGTGGTTTGTCCAGAAGAACTTGGACAGAGTTGTGTGGACTCACAACTCCCCGTGGACGTAGGAGGGTTATCTCCGAACCACGTTAAATCTCTGTGTGCTCGTGTTTATCTTTATTCAGTTATTTCTTGCATTCTTAACTGTCTGACTAACCAGCATACAAACCTCATTTGCACATCTTCAACTGTATTGGTTTTTTACCAACCAAGCTGTTTTGGTTCTTGACCAACCGAGCTTAAAAGCGTGAGTTGTTTTAACGAGTTTAATTTCCACCACATTCCGCACAGCCTCACTCTTCCAGCTGAGGTTGCTTACTCAGCTGTGAGATTTCAACTGAGTCTTTTTACTCGGTTGAAGTAATTTTCAAGGGTTAAGTTTTAAAATCCTAACTGGTGTATTCCCCCCCCCCCCCATACACCAGTAACTCGTTTCGGGACCATCAAGTGGTATTAGAGCAGTGGTTCAAAAGACTGCTGACTCTGTTTCACAAGGTGTGAATTCGAGAAATTTTTCTTCAGTGGTCAACTGAACAGATCTTTTCACGCTAGTGCATATTTGCTTGCATATTTGTTCTGTTTGTTGTGTGCAGATGGACGTCAAGGACAAGATTGTCGTCATGTTCTCAGTAGTCAATTATACATCATGGAGAACACGGATGAAGAAGATGCTACTTTCGAAGCATCATAGGATGCAACAAATTCTCTCTTTCGAACCGATCGTCATCAAAGAAAGAATAGTTCGCACTCCTACAAATCCCAACGATGGGGATACAGTGGTGGAGTATGTGGAGAAACAGCCGGAAGACTACACTCCAGAGGAGGCCAAGGTGAGCCAGTTGGATATCTGGGCTCAAAGCACAATAATGTCTACAGTTGGGCAAGATTATCTGCCTTGGATAGAGGAGTGTGAGACTGCAAAAGAGATGTGGGACATCCTGGCATCGCTGAGTGAAGGAAGCGACGAGACGAAGGAAAACAAGTTCTCACATGCATGTCAAGATTTCGACAACTTCAGTCTGCGACCTGATGAGACCATCGATCAGCTAGAGCTCCGGTTTATGGACATCATCAGAAGAATCCAGTCCATCCGAAGAGGAAAATACACACTAAGTGAAATCAATCTCAAAGTGTTGCAAGCTCTACCGGCTGAGTGGGATACTTTCACCAATATCCACGAGAGCCGAGCTGACCTTGGTGAAATGGGAACTGAAAGATTGTTCTCAATCTTAAAAGGAAATGAGTATAAGGTCAACAGGAGGAGATCGCAGTCCTCAGGTCAGACAAGTAGAATTGAGGATGTTGGCTCAGCCTCAAAGTCAGTTGCTCTCCGAGCTGACTACTCGAAATCGAGATCGTCAAGGCCAACCAGATCGGCTGATACGACTGCAAAGGAGCCAAGTAGAGAGGAACTGCAACAGAACATTGCAGCTCTGTCAAAGAAGCTAGCCGACATGGACACTCGGTTCGGCAAATACAAACGATTCTACAAATCAAACCGAACTCGAGATAGTTCGAAGCCTATCACCAATGGTTGCTTTGAATGCGGCAAGGAAGGACACTTCAAAGCTGACTGTCCAGACCTCTCAAAGAAAGAAAGAGAAGCGTTGAGGGCCAAGCAAACTGCAAAGAACAAGGCCATGGTAGCAGAAGAAGCAGCTGATGATATGGATATCTTCACTGATATTGAAGATGAAGACGAGCTGACTTCTACCAACAACGTCACCAGTCAGGATCAATGCCTCATGGCACTTGGAACCGACCAAGATGATATTGAGGTACAATCTAATCCTGCTCGCTTAAATTCTTCCAATACTTCTAACATGCAGGAATCTCTAAACGATGAGTTGGAACCCTCCTGGAGTGATTTTCAAGAACTCAGTGAAGAACTGCATTAGCAATCGGTTGAGTTTAAGAGTCTTCAAACTCAGTTCGCCAAACTTGAAGATTCCTTAACCGAAAAGGACGATCTGATCAAGAGCCAAACCGAGGAGATAGAAAATCTCAAGAGTCAACTGAATGAGGCTAAGACTCCAACAGATGAAGAGTTGACGAAACAGTTCAAGGAGCAGCAAGATCAGTTGAAAAATCAAGAGGCTCAGATCGACCAGCTGATAAAGGAGTCTGATGGAAAAACCGAGCAGATAACCGTCCTCGTCAAATAGTTGCGAACTGAGAAGGACAATCTAATCAAGCTGTATCAGTCATCCAAGATCATCGAGAACCTTATCAGTTACAGTAGACAGATGAATGACGTGTCAGGACTCGGTTATGATATTGTCAAGGATACTGGAATTCCACCAGCGACCTTCATCAAAGCTGTAGAAGTCACAGCTGTCGAGCCAAACACAACTGAGTCTCCAGAAGATAATCCAACCTCCACCTCTCAGCAAGATCAACAGACCAATAGAAGTACAACTGAGAAGGGAAAATGAGTAGCAGATGTAGGACAGAATGTTCCATCGGTTGGGATATCAACCGAGGGGGAATGTTCCAAAAATCAAAAGAGGAATCAGAGGCGTCGAAGGCATAACCGTAACCGAACTCAGAATCAGAACCGACGTCTGCATCAACCTCAAAGTCAACATCAGAAGAAATGGAACCGACCGCAAAACAGACAGGGGTTCAATCATCTGAATCAACAGCGGTTCCAACATCAGCCCGACCAAAGGTTCAAACCGAGTCAACCAATGAGGAACAGGTCGAACAACTGGAGATATTCATGCCACAATATGAATCATCAACAGGGCATGAACAGCTACAGACAACCCTCAGGGAAATGGAATCAGAATCAGCCGCAAAGATTCCAACAAGGCGTCCGATCATTTAGACAAATCAAACAGGATAAAAATCGCCATCAAAACAGGGGGAAAACCTCACCTCCTAAAGCCCAACATGGGAGAAATCCAACTCCTCCCAAGAAACAGAGTATCACTACTAACAACAAGCCTAAGGATAACCGATGTGTTGTTATAGTTGATGAAAATGGGCAGATCATTTGGAACGACAAGGCTATTCGAGTCTACAGGGAAAAGCGACGCACAGTTCCAGGGGGAACTGGTTCTAACCTTCCAGGACCCAACTGAAATTGAAGACCTAAGCGAGTTTCTCTTTGCAGGTACAGGAGAAACAGCTGAGGAAGAAAAATGCGTCTGCAACAATATGGGTAATGGACAGTGGATGCTTGAAACACATGACAAATCTGAAAAATTTGCTTGGAAGTTTCGTGGAGAAAGAAGGTCCATCAATTACTTTTGGTGATAACTCAAAAGGTTACACCAGAGGTTATGGTACCCTTGAAACCAATCATGTTTCAATTTCTAATGTCTCTTATGTTGATGGATTGAAGCATAACTTGCTCTCCATCAGCCAATTCTGTGATAATGGTTTCTCTGTCAAGTTTGATGCACAGGGTTGCAGGGTTAAAGATGTCGGATCAAAGCAGGTGATATTGTTGGGAAATCGATCACCAATAGGGAACGTCTACTACGCTGACTGGAACACCAGCCTCCCTGACACCTGCCTGTTATCAAAGAGCAGTTCGTATGTGAGCTGGCTGTGGCACAAAAAGCTCAACCATTTGAACTTCAAGACGATGGAATAGAGTTTCTAAATGAAACCATCATCGAGTATTGCGAGAAGAATGGAATTACCCATCAGACATCAGCCGCGCGTACTCCGCAACAGAATGGAGTAGCTGAGCGAAGGAACAGAACGCTGAAGGATGCAGCCACATCCATGTTAGCGAGCTCAGCTCTGCCAAAGAAATTTTGGGCTGAAGCGATCAACACTGCATGCTACACTCAGAACCGGTCTCTTCTCACCAAACGGTTGGGAAAGACACCCTACGAGCTGTGGAGACGCAGAAAGCCAGATATATCTTATTTTCGCATTTTTGGTTCTAAGTGTTATATCCACAACAATGGGAAGACTCAGTTGAAAACTTTTGATGCCAAAGCTTCCAAGGGCATATTTCTTAGATATGCTGCTCGGATCAAGGCATATAGAGTTTTCAACAACAGCTCTCGTGTTGTGGAAATAACACCTCATGTTAGTTTTGATGAATCTACCTTTGAGTGCAGGGAACATGTTAAAGGACAACAAGCAGATCCAGCTGTTCCACCCGTTCTCACCAGATCGCAAGCTCTAAGGGAAAAGAACCGAGCTGAACCACTGGTTTGGGCAACTGAGGATGACGATCCATACTCCTCTGAAGATGAATACGAAGACCCCAGCTCATCCCAAGGGGGAACTTCAGCTGATGCTCCTCCAACTGCTTCAGCATCCGAAGCCCAACCAAGTCCGGTTCAAACTAATGTCAATGTTGAGAATCCAGACTCAACAGCTGATCAATCACCAGCCCTGAAGATTCCAACTCAGATTTCAGAACAGCCACAGTTGGAAGAAGAAGGACGACGCAACCAAAGATGGTATGAAGTTCATTCCACTGATGACATCATCGGAGATCCAACCGAGAGTGTGCGTACAAGGAGCCGAGTTGCAAATCCTGAATCCAACACTTATGCCCAATATGCTGAGGAGTTGGCAGTTCTAGAGGAGTTCGAGCAAGCTGGAGATGTTGCCATGATTTCTTACTTTGTAGCTGATGTGCCAAAACCGAAGAAAGTTGGGAAAGCTCTCAACTGTGTCCACTGGACAACAACCATGCAAGAAGAACTGAATGAGTTTCTACGCAACTGTATATGGGAGTTGGTAGAAAGACCAAATGGTGTCAAGGTGATTGGATTGAAGCGGATTTTCAAAAACAAGAGAGACGCCATTGGATTCATAGTGAGGAATAAGGCAAGGTTGGTAGCTCAAGGATACTGCCAATAAGAAGGAATCGACTTTGAAGAATCTTTCGCACCTGTTGCAAGGCTAGAAGCCATCCGAATCTTTCTAGCTTATGCCGCACATCACAAGTTCAAAGTGTATCAGATGGATGTAAAGTGTGCATTCCTCAACGGAGATATCAAGGAAGATGTATATGTTGAACAGCCTCCTGGTTTTGAGACTAGAGATGGAAGAGTGTACAAGTTGAAGAAAGCTATCTATGGTCTAAAGCAAGCGCCAAGGGTCTGGTATGACACTCTTTGTGGTTTTCTACTGAACTCGGGATTCAAACGAGGATCAGTTGACATAACCCTGTTCACCATCAAAGTTGGAGAAGATATACTTGTTGTGCAAATCTACGTGGATGACATCATATTCGGTTCCAAGTCAGAGGAGCTGTGCAAGAAATTCTCAGATCTCATGAAGGAGAAGTTCGAGATGTCGATGATGGGCGAGATGAATTATTTCCTTGGGTTACAAGTAAAGGAGTCACCTGAAGGGATTTTCATCAATCAATCTAAGTATACAAATGAGCTCATTACCAAGTTCGGATTGCAAACAAGTAAAACCACAAGGATCCCGATGAATACTAACTGGAAGATTGAACCCGGAGCTGAGGGAAAGCTCGTAGATGCCAGCCAGTATAGAGGGATCATCGGTTCGCTGCTATACCTAACTGCCAGCCGACCAGACATATCATACACAGTTGGAGTATGTGCTCGATTCCAAGTTCAACCAAGAGAAGCACACATGTTGGCAACAAAGAACATCATCAAGTATCTGAAGGGAACTATTAATGTTGGATTGTGGTATCCAACTGACGACAATATCCAACTGACTGGATACTCAGATGCGGACCTAGCAGGAGATCGGTTGGACAGGAAGTCTACCTCTGGACACTGTCAATTCATGGGAAGCAAGCTGGTTTCATGGTTCTCCAAGAAACAAGCATGTGTTGCAACTTCTACAACCGAGTCAGAGTATATGGCTGCCGGAAGCTGTTGCATGCAAGTGTTGTGGCTGAAGCAACAGCTGAGAGACTATGAAGTCGCAACTGGACAGGTTCCAATTCATTGTGATAGCTCGAGTGCCATAGCTATCTCTCTGAATCCTGTTCACCACTCTCGGACAAAGCATATCGATATTCGTCATCATTTCATCCGAGATCATATTGAGAAGAAGGATGTGTCCATGGAGAAGATCCCAACTGAGATTCAGAGAGCTGACATCTTCACCAAACCTCTTCCTGAAGCCCGGTTCAAGATGTTATGTGATCTTCTTGGACTATTGGATCCATCAGATGAAGAGTCATCTGAGCTGAAAAGGATCCATCCGAGTTGAAGAGTCATCCGAGCTGGAGAGGATCCATCCGAGCTGAAGAGTCATCCGAGCTGATGAGGATCCATCCGAGCTGAAGAGTCAGATATCCATCTGAGGGGGAAGCTCAGATGAAGGGGGAATTTCAGATGCGGATTGCCAACCGAAGACATCAAACGTCAACTGAACAGACGAACTCGAGTCAGCTGATGGTATGCGGCAACTGAGGAACTCAACTAATGAACACAGCTGATTCAGACATCAGCTGGCAGGTATCATTTATGACTGAAGGTGTTATGATATTAAATGAGAATGTTTGAAATAAATTCAAACATTCCTGAACATGTCAGCTAAACTAAATAAGCCATCATATCGCATTTAATGTAAAGTCTGGCTGAACTCCTATAGCCTTACTTTATAGTGCGACTGGGCTGACACCTTAAACTATTCACCTTCTCACTCGCGCGCGTGGAGCGTCAGTCAAAATTACCCAACAGTCGCGTAATCTCAGCCGTTGATGGATTCGTGCCATTTAACCCCAGCCGTTGATCTCATCCGAGTCAAATACCTTTATAAGGCGGCAAATCAGGAAGTGATCCTTACCTTCTCTTTTCGTGCATATCTTTACTAACTATTCATCATCTTCTCCGAATTTGTCTCACCATTTTCAGTAACATAGTTCTTTATTCTTTGCATATATATATTCTACTCTAAAATGGCACCCAAGACAAAAGTTTCAAAGAAGATGGTATCTGCCGAACCCGCTACATTCCAGTAATCCTTCGACATGATGATGTCGAAGATTCACTTCGAACAGATTCTTTCCAGAGCAGCTCTGACCTCACCGGAACTCGCTCCCGTCGCCATCATTCTTTCCGATCACAGTCTGCTCGACTGGGCAACCCTCTCTCCTTCCAAGCTGCTCAGAAAGCAGGTCACCTTCTTCTACAGGAATCTGCAACGCGATGCAGAACTCGGGCTTGTCACGACCATCCCGTGCAAGCAACGAAACAGCACTTCCCGTTCGATGGAAGACACCGCAGTTGAAATCAAAGTAACCAAAGAACTAGAGAAGATCATCCCCAGAAACAGGGAGGCCATAGACGTAATGGGAAATTTCACAGACAAGGAAGCTGATGCATTCCTGCAAACAATCCTTCTTGTCCCCGAACAATTGAAGGGGAGTATGCAGAGGACCAAACTGAAGCCGGAGCACCGACTTCTGTTTGACGTCATTTCAAAGTGCACCTTCGCGTACGGAGGAGCGTTCGGTGATATCAGCAGACCGAAGCTCAAACAACAGAAGGCTTAGGAAGAACACCACAAAATCGACTGGCTGGGCTACCTTGAAAGCCAGCTGTGGACGGAGAAGCTGAAGATCTCCGAGACGGTTGCTGAGTCCGGAGAGCAGCTGTTGAGTGTCAAGGGGACACTCAACTTCGGCACAAAAATTTCTGCCCTGATCCTCCGAGCCACCAAGGGACAGAAGCTGACATGGGAAGGGAGTGAGGACCCTCCGTTCAGCAAGCTGATGCTGTTCCCTACAGCCAAAAAGGCTAGGGATGTTGTGGAAGCAGTCTACACTCCTAATGGAGCCTCCAAGCCAGCTGTGGAGTCGACCCCAGCAGCTCGCCGCCCTTCAAGAACCAAGCCTGCCAAACGCCAGCTGGAGGAGGTGGGGCTGAAGAAGAAGAAGAAGAAGAAGAAGAAGAAGAAGAAGAAGAGGTGGAACCCCTCCAGAAAAGGCCCAGAATCAGAATCATCCAGCCAGCAGCTCAACCGGCTGCAACGGGCCTCGTGGTGGAGACACCAGCTGAGAAATCAACCGAATCTAGCCAGTCGGTTGACACAGCTGCGTTCGTGCTTCTACCCCGCCAGCAGGAGGCACTAGCTGAAGAAAAGGAGATCAATGTGGAGGATTCCAGCTCGTCCTCAGATGACTCTTCTTCATCTGAGGAATCCCACGACAGTCCAACGACTGGAGCTGATGCCAGCCATATAATCCCACCTGAGTCTGAAGAAACAATTGAGCCTGCCCAATCACCACCCAAAGAAGATCCAGTTCTCTCAACTGGTCCTCAGTCAGATATCCCGAGCCTCTCGCTCGATGCCAACGTTGAGACCGTTCCTTTGGCCAACGTCGATGACACCCTCGAACCCATTGCCTTCGATATAGACCCCCCACATATTGATGAAGAAGCCAACCGCCAGGCGATCTTGGCTGAGTACGAAGGCAGGCTAGACTACTGCTTTCGCAAGCTGATAGGCATGTTCCCCGAGGCCAGCTCGATGCCCATCTTCGCCATGTTCGGGACGGAACTGCTCTATCAGTTCAACGTGATTTTCAGCTATTGGTACGTTAAGGAGGAAACCCTCAGGATCCACGGTTGGGACATGTTGAAGGTTGAAGAATCCAACCTGAGGGTGTACTTCGACTACCAGAACCTGGAGGTAGCCTACAACCAGAAGGTGGTTGTGCTCCGTCGTCGTCTGGATAAGAGCCAACAAGAAGGGACAGACACCAGGGAGTTGTGCGACAATCCTGGAGCTGTTCAATTTCTTGACCATATGTTGGCCAAAAATGCCAACCATATAGAGGATGTCGACGCAGCTGAAGAGGCGGCCAAGAGGGAAGAAGACAAGCTGAAACAATACCTGGCCAGCCGAACAGCCCTGGTTGTCATGGACCCAACAGCTTAGACACAACAGCAACAACTGCATGTACCCTCTGATCAACCAGCACACTCAACCGATGATATCTGTGAGCTGATCACTGAGAGGGTCAACCAGCTGAGGCAAGAGCTGTTGTCCAAACTTGAGCACAACAAGGAAGAAGAAGTTGTCAAGAGGAACCAACTGATGGAAGAAAATGCGAGCTTGAAGAATCAGCTGGAACAACTCTCCTCCTCCCTTCAACAAAAGCTGGAAGGCCTCTCCACTTCTACCAGCTCGGAGGTCAAGGATCTAAAGAAGGCGGTTCAAGGACTCAGCTCGGACTTCAACGTCTTCAATCCGTTGCTGAATCTGATCTGGCAAAGTCCCAGCAGACACAAGACCAGGAGTGGATGTCTCAGTTCGCAAATTTCCGAGCTGAGTTTGTCACCCTTCACAAAGATGTCTCTGCGACCTTTGCAGCCTTGAAGAGAGCCGAGCAGGAACGCCAGGACCTGGAGCTGGCCAAGAAGGTGGAAGAGAAGGATGCTGTGGACGAACTCTTCTCCCGAGTTCAACAAGCTGAGGCCAAGCTGACCTCCCTGGATGGCACTGTTGCCACCCTTTTGGATGATGCCAAAAAAGGGGAAGACAAGGAGCCAGCAGCTGTTGCTAGACAGGGGAAAAATGTTCTTCAGCAGGGGGAAGAAGGAGTTCAACAGGGGGAAGAAGGAGTGCCAGCTGAAGCTGAAGGATCGCAGCTGAAGGAGTCCGAGCAGGAACTAAAAATCTCCCACGACCTCGTAGCCGAGCTTACAGCTGAGCTCGATGCCGATCTTGACGGGATCTCTGTTGAAGATTGCATCGAAGCTGCAAAAGCTATGGGGGAGTCCAAGGAGAAGTACTTGAATCCCTCTTGGATCAAGAAGTTCGCTGCGGATCAAGCCAAGAAGGTGGCCAAGTTCGAGAAGGAACTGGCCAAAGTTGAGAAGAATGTTGACAGGAATAAAGCCAGCCGGAGCATGCGAAGAATAAACAAGCACCAGATGAAGACTGAGGCTAGGAAGAAGACGCAGCAGCTGCAGAAGAATGCCCTGCTCCCGTCACGGTTCCCACACATTGACAAGTGGATGAACGCTGAATGGAACGATGACTGGGAGCAGTTCAAGCACGAGTTTATAAATGACTTTTATTACGGGAAGGTCTACTCAACTGAAGACCCAAGGCAAGCCTTCAAGGAAGCCTTGTGGGAGCTCAAATCTGGAGATCCTGGAATGTTTAGTCAGTTTAAAAGGGCCATGCTGAAAGCTCAGCTCGATCCCAACACCATTCCAGTTCCGCAGAAGCTCAGATATCGCCCTCAGATGATCAAAGGCACAAGTACTCCGAACAGAAATGCAATCATGGCTGAGGCGAGACAAGTCTGCAACGAACATGGTGTCAACACTGGGATTGAGTCAGCTGCGAAGAAAGAGATCTTTGATCAACTGATGTATCTTTATCTGGTTTGTACTTTTTCCTGTAATCATCAGTTGTAAAGAAAACTTCAAAGTATATATACGATTCAACTTGACGCACAATATCTCATTGTCCAAGCCTTGAATCGCAGTATTTTAAATACCATGTTATATCTGTGCTAACCCTTTGATGTTTTATCTTATAGACTGTCTAGAATTTCAGCTGAGATTTTAGATAAGTTAGTGAGTTTTAGATCAAGTGGTTTAAAGTTGTAAATGGTTTTGGCATCATCAAAAAGGGGGAAATTGTTGGGAAATTTATTAGTATGAGTTTTGATGAATTCCAAAACCAACTGACCCCAACCGAGTAGATGTTGCCAGTTCCTAATGTTAGCTGTTAGGCTCGATGTTTGAGCAAAGTTAAGATTTTATCTTTAAAGATCTCCAGCTGAAGACGGCAACATAGCAGCACTTTGATGCTTCTTTTCAATGTGACCAACTAGCTTGCCGTAACCTCCACCGGTTTGCCACTTAAAATCACAATTACAATAATTGCAAGAAACACGATAGATTGGCTTTGTATAGTTCGGCAATGGCTCATCATGACAGGTGTAGTGTTTGGTGAAGAGCTCACAAAAAGTAGATGGTGTAGGAGGCATTATTTTAGAAGTTGAAGAAGAAGATAGAAGACTTAGAGTTGGAGAATGTGAAGAAGAAAATGATTGAAGAATAGAAAATTGAAAGAGAATGGAAAAATGAAGAAAAATGAGGAAAAGGAAAAGAGAGGCCGATGTATAAAGTGATAGAATGGGGGGTATTTATAGATAGAATGTAGGGTTTGCCAAAAAAAAAAAAAAAAAAAAAACCGGAAACCGCTGGTTCGACTTGAACCTCTGGTTTTCGGCTCAAAACCGGCGGTTTTGAGCTATAAAAAATTACACTTTCTAGGCACTTTTTTGGAGTTTTTTATATTATATATTTTTTTTTGTTTTTTTTGCTATTATATGTTGTATATGTTGTAAATATATCTTCTAGATATATCTTATGTGTGTGATCAAGAAATCTACCCTAAAATCCTAGCTTCCTACTTGTATAAATAGAGGCCTTAGGTTCTCATATTGAATACACTTGTTGGGAAATTTATTAGTATGAGTTTTGATGAATTCCAAAACCAACTGACCCCAACCGGTAGATGTTGCCAGTTCCTAATGTTAGTTGTTAGGCTCGATGTTTGAGCAAAGTTAAGATTCTATCTTTACAGATCTCCAGCTGAAGACGGCAACATAGCAACACTCGGATACAACCCCGGATGAAAGATCGGATAAAGAACATCAGTTACAAGACTGCCTGATGAGAGAGCTATGCTTTTTGACAGCTGAGAGTTCAAGCCAACTGTTCAGTTGGAACATCAGCTATAGAATGCCATCCGATAAAGGGAATGTTTCAAGAAGGGGGAAGTTATAAAGAAGTCTCAACATGAAGTTCAAGATCAGCTGAGAGTTCAACAGATCAGTCAGAACATCAGCTGAAAACCACTCAGATGAAGTTCAAAAACAGCTGAGAGTTCGACGAGAACATCAACTGAAGACCACTCAGATGAAGATCAAGATTTTCAACCGACTAACCGAGGTTGACTGTCAGAAAGGTTTGAATTTGAATTTCAAAAGGAAGTCACATGAGGGTTTGACCGTTCAGTCATTACCCCATTTGGCCCAACACAAGACTGTCTCAGATGGAAAGCAGAAGAGCTCAGATGCCACATCGGGAAAGTCTGCCGAGATGAGAGACAAGCCATCTTTTTCAACGATCAGAGATCAACAGCTCTTCCAACGGCTAGTTGATTCTCTCCGCCTATAAATAGAGGCATTCATTTATTCGAAGACAAGACACTGATAAGAGAAGACACACACGCGAGAAGAAATCTGAGAGCAAAAAGAAAAGAACAATATTCTTCACGAGCTGAACTGAATCTCTTAGAACATCACTTGTAGAGAGTTCTAGAGTTAGTTAGTTTTTGTGTCTTTAGATCGAACCTTGAGAACATCACTTAGTGAGAGTTCGTAGAGAGTTAGATCATAGCTCGCTTCACGCTAGAGCTTTTAGTTGGAAACCCATTTTCTTTCACCTGAAAAGGTTTAGGATTCTACTCTTCCTGTAATTGAGTAGTCAGGTTGTTAAGTACCCGTAAACTTAACTGTAAAGGTTGATAAGTACCCGCAAACTTATCCTTAACGGTTGCTCAGCCCGCGTAAGCTGAGTGGTTTGTCCAGAAGAACTTGGACAGAGTTGTGTGGACTCACAACTCCCCATGGACGTAGGAGGGTTATCTCCGAACCACGTTAAATCTCTGTGTGCTCGTGTTTATCTTTATTCAGTTATTTCTTGCATTCTTAACTGTCTGACTAACCAGCATACAAACCTCATTTGCACATCTTCAACTGTATTGGTTTTTGACCAACCGAGCTGTTTTAGTTCTTGACCAACCGAGCTTAAAAGTGTGAGTTGTTTTAACGAGTTTAATTTCCACCACATTCCGCACAGCCTCACTCTTCCAGCTGAGGTTGCTTACTTAGCTGTGAGATTCCAACTAAGTCTTTTTACTCGGTTGAAGTAATTTTTAAGGGTTAAGTTTTAAAATCCTAACTGGTGTATTCCCCCCCCCTCCCATACACCAGTAACTCATTTCGGGACCATCAAACACTCGACTCATATTCTCTTCTATATTCTCTCGCTTCTCTCTAATTTATAACACGTTATCAGAACGATTGTTCTAGTTCTCTCATCCCCTCGATCGTAAAAGGTAAATCTACTTTAATCTTTTTGACGTCAATATGTGAATCATATAGAAGTGCGGTTAATTAAATAACTTCATCTCTATTTGATCTCACGAAATTCCCTCTTCGTGTCTTTTTGCAAATCTTTTGATTGATGCAATATTATATTATTAATATATTCATATGACACATCAAAGAGTAGATATCAAAATGACGAATTGACCGATTTCCTTTAATTATGAAAAACAAACATGTCATTAATTTCTCTTAGATCCTGTCCGTGTTAAACTTATATGCAAATTCAAATTAATTATGTATTATATGAAATATATGTGCAAGGTTAGAAGTTTGTATGATTAGGATATTTATTCGTATAAATTGCTAATTCATATGATTAATTTGGTCATTTTATCAATTGATATCCTTTAATTTGCGAGAATTGATAAATCTCTTTGGAGCATTCAAAGTATATAATATTATTAATTGGGTTCCTAATACAGTAATATGACAGACTGATTTTTATTAATGTTGAAGTTCATTACTCGTTTCCATGCTATTTAGATTTGTTCCCAAATTATATGCCGTAACTTTTGTGCTTCGATATTGAAATCTCGGGCAAGAATTACATGTCATGGACTCTTGATGCTGATGTTCACCTGATCTCAAGGGGTCTAGGAGATACTATAAAAGAAGGAAATAAAGCATCCGAACAGGATCGCGCTAAGGCACTAATATTCCTTCGTCATCACCTTCATGATGACCTTAAGACAGAGTATCTGACTGTCAAAGATCTACAAGAATTGTGGACGAACCTCAAAGAAAGGTATGATCATCAAAAGATTGTAGTCCTTCCTAAAGCTCGTTACGAGTGGATGCATCTTAGACTACAAGACTTTAAGTCTGTGAGTGCTTATAATTCTGAATTATTTAGAACTATTTCTAAACTGAAACTTTGTGGAGAGACAATCAGTGATGTTGATATGCTTGAGAAAATTTTCTCCACTTTTCATGCTTCTAATGTGCTATTACAGCAACAATATAGGGAGCGTGGTTTCAAAAAGTACTTTGAACTAATATCTTGTTTGTTGGTTGCCGAGCAAAATAATGAATTGCTCTTGAAAAACCACAAACTACGCCCCACTGGTTCCGCTGCATTGCCTGAAGCCAATGCAACTTTCAACCATGACAATGGACGTGGTCGTGGGAACTAACGTGGATGTGGATATGGTCGCGGTCGTGGACGCGGTAAACTACATGATGCAACCTCTAACAACAAAAGGCATAAAGTATCCAACGAGCACAATTCACCCAAGAAGAAAATTCAATGCCAAAGATGTGGCATGATGGGACAATGGGCACGTACTTGCCGAACTGCAAAACACCTTGCGGATCTATATCAAGATTCAATCAAGGAAAAAGGCAAGAAAGAATCCAATAACATCGACTTTGATGGTCCACTTGATACTACTCACTTGGATGTCTTCGACTTCTTTGATGACCCAAAATGAGATAATATGGATCAGTTGATCGGTGGTGGTGTGCTTGACGACAATAATATGGACATTGTTTAGTCCTTTATCTTTCATTTCTAGTTGATAAGAAAATATTGCTTGATTCAGTTATTTACTTTCACTTCGTTGTTTTTCTGTTGGAAACATTTGCTTATCTTATTTGCTTAATCAATAATAATTGATGTTCTTTTCAAAATATCTCAGAAAATCAAATGGAAACTTGTGATATTTGTCTTGTTGATAGTGCCATTACACACACCATTCTTCAAAAGAAGAAGTATTTCCTTAAATTGGCATTAGCTAAGGATAATGTTAACACAATATCAGGTGCATCAAACATCATTGAAGGCTCCGGAAGAGCTTGTATCATTTTACCAAATGATGCTAAATTAGATATCGAAAATGCCATGTACTCTAGTAAGTCTAAAAGAAACTTACTAAGTTTCAAGGATATCCGCAATAATGGATACCACATCGAGACAATTGCGGAAGGTAGCAATGAATATCTTTGCATAAATTCTTTTGTTTCAGGCTATAAGCTGACAAAAGAAAAATTAGCAACACTACCTTCTGGAATGTATTACACATTCATAAAAGCAATTGAAACAAACCATGTAGTGAACCTTAAGTTCAATGACACAAAAGCTTTAAGCTTTGGCATGATAGGTTTGGATATCCTGGAGCAACTATGATGCGTCGAATAATCAACAATTCATATGGGCACAACATAAAGAATCAAAAGATTCTTTCTGCAAATGAATTCTCATGTGATGCGTGTGCACAAGGCAAGTTAGTCATCAGACCTTCATATACGAAGGTTAATACTGAATCTCCATCTTTCTTAGAAAGAATTCAAGGAGATATTTGTGGACCTATACATCCACCATGTGGACCGTTTCGATACTTTATGGTATTGATTGATGCTTCTTCTAGATGGTCACATGTATGCTTGCTTTCTATTAGAAATGCTGCATTTGCTAGACTACTTGCTCAAATCATAAAATTAAGAGCTCAATTCCAAGACAATTCAATTAAAAGAATTCGTCTTGATAATACTAGTGAATTTACATCTCAAGCATTTGACAATTATTGTATGGCTATCGGAATTGAGATTGAACATTCAATTGCTCATGTCCATACTCAAAATGGCTTGGCAGAGTCATTTATTAAACGACTTCAACTTATTGCTAGACCATTGCTTATGAAATCAAAACTCCCAACTACTGCTTGGGGTCATGTTATATTACATGCTGCAACATTAGTTCGAATAAGGCCATCAGCAAATCATGAATACTCCCCAATGCAAATATTTTTTGGCCGAGAACCTGATGTTTCTCATTTGCGAACTTTTGGTTGCGCGGTTCAAGTCCCAATTGCACCCCACAACGAACAAAAATGGGTCCCCAACGAAGGCTTGGGATATATGTTGGATTTGATTCACTCTCGATTATAAGGTATATTGAACCTTTAACGGGTGACTTATTTACTGCACGTTTTGCAGATTGTCATTTTGATGAAATGATATTTCCAACATTAGGTGGAACAAATCTACATCCAGAAAAGCACAAGGAAATCTCTTGGAATGAGAAAAACTTGTCACATTTTGATTCTAGAACAAAACAATGTGAACGAGAAGTTGAAAAGATCATTCATTTGCAAAAGATTGCAAATCAAATTCTTGATGCTTTGGTATATACAAGAAAAGTGATACAATCTCACATACATGTTGCAAATACTCCGACTAGAATTGATGTCCCTGAAGGACAAATAGCTTTGGCAGCAAATGGGTCTAAAATTCATCAAAAACATGGTCAACCAGTTGGTTCCAAAGATTATATGCCTAGAAAAAGAAAGGGGCAAGATGGAAACCAAATTGTGACGAAAATGACTAATCAATCAAATGAAAGTGATGTAATTCCTAAAGAATTACAACTATCTGAAAATCATGAGATCTCAATAAATTATTTATATTCTAATCAGGTACTACAGAGAGAAAATATCAATGTGGATGATAAATTTGCCTTTCATATAGCTCTTCAAATTTTAAATGAGGATCCTGAATCAAAATCTGTAGTGGAATTAGACTTTGCAGATGTTACCGTCACACTGCTTGTTGTGGTATGTTATGGTTGCTTTTGATGGGACACCTTCGATATGACATGGTTGCCAGAAGGCAACCTCCCACTAACACTCTCAGTATTCCCCTACTTGAGTGACAACCTTGCCTCAAAGCACGTAGTAGCGGGGGAAGTATGCCCTGCATCATGGAATCTTGCCCTTGCGGAAGATTACCTCGTAGTAATCTTCCCCACTTATACTTTATCGACAGCTGGTCTAAGTACAGTACAGATTTGTCTTCTCGAGACATAAATATCTTTGACATACGTCGGTACCGACCTATCACATCAACTAAAGTAGGAAAGTTTTCCCTACTTAAAAATTGGCTTGGAGACTTCCCAAGTCTCCCCAAAATGACTAAAATACCCTTATCATTACAGGTATATATACAGATTTTACAGCAGAATCTCAGGTATCACGTTCATTTACCTTTGATACACGATTGAACTCGTTGATTTCTCTCAAATTTCGTGTTGAATACACACTGACTTGATCGGGAACGCGACGCCGGCACACAACCCGGTGTTACATTTTGCAGGTCGGAATTCAAGGATTAAATCCACGTGGAGAAGCTCTTCTCAGCATAATCTCGTCGACATAAAGTACTTATTATGTGTTTACGATTCTTGAACATCTGTGTGTTCAAGGATTACGAATCTCGACCCCATCAGCTTTGACTTGCATATCGGAATTTTGGAGCTGGATTATGAGTTGATCGGTGTTCGGCTTGCTTTAATTTTAGCTTTAGACCTTTTGTGTCCTTTTGATTGGAATCGGTGTCCATCATGTTTTGGTCGTTTGGCCTCGTTGTAGACGTTTTTGATCTAGTACTCCCTCTGTCCCGTTCAAGAAGTCCCATTTTACTATTTCGGGTGTCCCGTTCAAGAAGTCTCATTTCCTTTTTGGCAAAAATTAACACACTAATCCAACCCATTTCCTTTATTTTATTCATTTAGTACCTAGGTGAATAGTGTAGTTTACTTTAGTCTACAGTGTTTTCCCACTCAACCTACTTTACATCAATAATAAAATACTACTCTAATTACACTCTTTATCATCTAATTCTCTTTTTCTCAATCTACGTGCGATTCTCAAATGGGACTTCTTCACTTAGACGGAGGGAGTATTATTTTTACAATTTATTTATCGATAAAAAAAAATTAAAAAAGGCAATCCGCACTTGAAAGAAGTTGGTACCATACAAACACAACTTCTTTTTTTAAACATTAGTATTGGCTAATTTAGAATCGTTGAACACGAAGTGATACATCGATGGAGTAGCTTGCCTCTAAAAGGAACACTTACATTACATATATGAGTTGTCATTTCTGCCCTTCTCCAACCTCACAATGCAATCTGCAGCCTTTCTCTATTTAGCATTAAGGAATCTGAGTTTTCCCCAATGGGCAATTTGTTAATATGAGAGCACTCACAAACACCCATTAGTTTTTCAGAAAAAAAGTCTTGTTGAATTCATCGAAAGAAAATAAAATAAAAAAGGAAATAATGTTGTTGCTATGAGTGGCATTGTATTTCTAACCACATACAAGTTGTTGATTAGTAATGTGGGGACATAAATAGATAAAAATCTAACTGCTTCATATCCACCTCATTCATGGTAGATCTAAAGATTTACTAATTTCTTTCAAATATTCATGCCATTTATGCACAAAAAAACGAAGTACTATAAGATTGTTGAAATGTCAAAATTTGCTGGCTAGACTTATGTATTTGTACTTTTATTGGCATTTGTTTTAGTATTTTGGATTTGAATTGTGCCTGTTTGAACGATATTATCTAACCCAACGTACGGTATACAACAAGATTTCTCAGTCTACCATAATCGCAATCGCTATTACCATTCATAAATGGTAGAGTGGTTAGTTTGGTCCATCGTGTTCTAGTATTTGTCTTCAACGTTATAGAGATCGCATATATTTGGGAGAGTTGAATTTATGACTTTTAAGAGAAGAATAAAGACCTTATCTAAGCTACAAACATGGCTTTAAAACACCTTTTTTTCTTCTTCTTTTTTTGAGAGACCGTTCTTTGATCTTTTAACATTTGTCTCATTAGCTCTATTTTATATTATTTTGTTTATTTTATTTTATTTGAGTTAATTACATGATGTCCATATTCATTTCCTCAAAGCAAAACATGTCCGTATAAAATAATTGGTGTTGGTTGTCATAATGGGCCAAGCCCTAGTAAAGGCAAATATTCTAGGTTCAGCTTAACTTGTATCAAGCCCAAATGTAATCAATAATATTTCAATTGCTATAGTGGGTCAAGCCCTAAACAGTTGCAACTTTTTTTGTATATTTAATCTTTTTTTTTTGTAGGGAATGTATTTTATCTATTTTCTGCGTATCAACAGAATCTCTTATGTAGAAAAAGTTATGCAAGATTATAATGGTAGTAAATCATGTATATGTCTACAAGTACTTATGTAATTATGTTCATACGTCTTTTCAGTATGGCAAATTTTCCCATGAGACGCAGTGAGACGCCCGTATTTTATTTATTTATTTATTTTTCAGATTTTGTTCCCCTCTTATTTTTTATTTGCTTCTTCTTTTTTGGTTAAGAGATCGAGCGAGGTGAGCCGAAGGCTTCGGAACGAGGCGAATAATCCAAATTGTTGCCACTATAATTATTTTTATATTAATAATCGGAGCGAAGGCGGAGCCGGAAAAAAAATTAAAAATTAAAAATAAAATAAAATAAATAATACGGGCGCGTGCACAACAATATATTTAAGGGATGCTAAAATAAAATTAATAAATAAATAACGCGGGCACAAAAATATATTTAAGGGGTGCCAAAATAAAATTTCACTTGTGACGGACGTTGTTGTTTAAAAAAAATTGATAAAAAGCCCAAGTATAAAAATTAATAAAGTGAAAAAAAATGTTGAGAGTGCTATATCCCGAAAGGGCCGCAACTACTTCGAGTCAATTTTCATGGTTTATTATTATTATTATTATTATTATTATTATTATTATTATTATTATTATTATTATATTTTTTTCCCTTCTACTAGACGGAATTTGCAGTCATTATTGATTTATTCATATGTGAAATTTGGGTAAACTTTGACCCTGTGAATTTATTCACACTACCAAAAAACGAATATTAGGGGGATAAAAGGTAAACTATTTATAAAGATGGGTCTAATAGGTTTTCGCACAAAATAGTCGTACTTTCAAATTCTCACCAATACTCGTATCTTAATTACTTGGATATTAGTATTACTACAATCCCAACATTTCAATTCAGAAAAGTTTGATCCTAAGAGGGTGTTTGGCTGAGCTTAAAAGCTCATTAAAATAGCTTATAAGCTCTTAAATTCTTAATAATGAACAACTTATAAGCTGTTTTAAGCAGCTTAAAAGCTTAGCCAAACACTCTCTAAATCTCATAATTTCGTCATTTTTAGTAGATTAATTGTAATAAAAACTTGTTCCATATAGATATTTTACTCCTTTGCTGTTTTACTTTTAAAGAAATATTTAAAGCTCTAACGCCTTTAAAAGATTACAAAGAATTCTTACATATCGATTACAAAGATTACGTGCAACTCATTTCATGCGCCCAAAATAGCTCTTTACTAATTTAATTTTATCATAGCAACTAAATATGCAAAATAATAAAATAAGCTAGCACAATTTGAGCAAATTATTTAAATGTCACGATTTCCTAAAAAATAATTGATATTGACCATTTTCACTTGCTTGCTCTTAATGTGTTTATTTATTTATTATAAAAAAAATTGTTACGATGCATACACATAACCTTTCTTCCATCGGTTCAGGTCCTCGATGGTACTTAGTGATGTTAGCTATCCAAATCTATAATACTATACAATAAAATGCAATGCAATGAGATCATACATTTCAAAAACATATGACGACTTGTTGCTAAACCAAGAGCTCTCTATGTCATGGTCGATTTTGATGGTGAGAAGGGAGGAGGTGCTGCGGTTGGTACATTACTTACACCTATGCCCCAACTAAATAGTACTCCCGTTGTCCATAGAAAAGAGTTTCATTGTGTGCTGATCACCGATTTTAATAAATTAGTTGAAATTGTTATGAGTGGAAAAAGTGAAATGTGACTCTATTTCGTTGACGGATGTAGTAATAGATTTGGGAATATGCCAAGCACAAAACATTTTGAAATCTTATATGAAGAAGAGGTGGTAAATAGACAAACAAAGGTAAGTTTGTGTTTAAATTGTTTGTTTTCAGTTCTCTAACACTGTTTTTAAACTTAATTTTTTAAATGTTTTTCAGTCATCTCTAATTCAAATGATGATCGGATTGTGATACAAAAGAAAGCTCAAAAGAAGTAAGCAAAAAACTATAATAGAAAGACATACTTCTCATAATTATTATTTAATTATTTTTTACCGAAATGAGTAAGCATGTGAACGTTCACAAGAAGTAAGCAAATAACTAATAAAAAGACACACTACCTCTTATAATCATTATTAATAAAGTAATTAATTTTTACGGATGGAGTCAATGTATGAAGAATATCTTGACAAAAACACAAATAAGAAGAAAACATTGGAACGAGAAAAAAAAACCTGAAATAATATTTATTTAATAATACTGACAAAAAGAATAACGCTTATTTAAAAAAAAAGAATTCATATGATTATTATGTGTGATATATATAACACTGATAGCATTTTATAGAGATATACGCCAGCTCATATAGACACGTGTCGAAATGCAATCACACCTTCCCTATAAAAAGACGGCTTCAACTCAAGCAAACGCTTCACCATTTCACTAAACCCAAAAAAATAAAAACAAAAAGAGGAAAATAAAGGGGAAATACATCGATTCTCTCTATCCGCGGCTCCAGAAAAACAATATATTTATTTAAAAACTCGTGAATTTCAGTTACCTTCAATCACCTGAGGTGATTTTCTCTCTCTGGAACTCAATGATTTATCTTTCATTTATTTTCTGTTCTATGTGTGTGTGTGTTGCGTTTATATCTATGTTTTGATATTGTAAATGCATGCGAATTTGTAAAAACAGCCATAACCGAGTTGTGTAGAAACTTGTTTGTATGTGATTACTTTATGCGAGTTGAATGATACGATTTATGTATGGTTTGGTTGTAGGGTTTACTAGTAATCTGAAAATTTTGAAAATTGACGTGAGTTCCGTGATTTCTGCTGCTGTTACGGGAGGAAATTAGAAAGGGGGGGTGATTGGTGGAATGAGTGAAGGTTTGAAATCGGAAACCCTAATGGAGATCTCTGGTGATAAGGGGGTTTTGATTGGAGTTAGGGTTTCAGAGGAGTCTAAGGTTTTGGCTGGGGAATCAAACGGGGGAACTGTAATTAGTTCAATTGAGAGGAATTCTATTGAATCTAGTAATTTAAGAAACAATAATAGGCATGATGTGATTAAAAATCGGGCTGCGGATAAGGTATCTCGCAATGATAGATGGGAATCATGGAGTGTTATGAATATGGTTGGCAGAGTGCTTGGTGGGAAGCTTTGTATGGATGATGAGGTGGAAGATGTGGATGATTCTGAGAATCGGGGTAAGGTGAATCTGGTTAAGGGTATGAATGCGTGGCAGGATGGAATTGGGGAGCGGAGGTCTGAGAATCAGGGCGAGGTGAATTTGGTTGGGGATATGAACACGTGTCAGGATGTGGTTGGGGATCAGACATCTGAGAATCGGTGTGAGGTGAATCTGGTTGGGGATACGAACGCGTGTCAGGATGTGATTGGGGAGCCGATATCTGCTAATGGAGCTGACTTTAAAAGAACGGATATCAACAGTGATTTTTTTAAGTTAGATTCGGGTTGTGGAGTTGAGGGAAATAGTGTTAATGGGGACCAAGATTTGGTCTCTTGTGAAATAGTGCCAGATGGGCAATTCAGGCATGAGGAAATAAATGATGTTAAGGCTGACGTGTTGAGGCCGGAAGGATTTGGGGAAACCGAGGAAGTAAATGATGTTAGGGCTGACATGTCGATACCAAAAGGATGTGGAGAAGAAGATTTGCTCATTAATGAAATAGTGCCGGATGTCATGTTGGAAATAGAGGAAGTAAATGATGTCAAGGCCGATATGTTGGTTCCAAAAGAATGTGGCGAAACGGAAAAGGAAGGTAAGTATAATGTATCGGATCTAGTTTGGGGCAAGGTTAAGGGCCATCCTTGGTGGCCTGGGGAAATATTTGCCCCCTCAGCTGCCTCGGATAAGGCAAAAAAGTATTTTAAGAAAGATGGTTATTTGGTGGCGTATTTTGGGGACCAGTCGTTTGCGTGGAATGAAGGAACAAAACTCATGCCTTTCCGAAAGTATTTCTCTGAAATGGAGAAACAGAGTACTTCAGATGGATTCTCTCATGCTGTGAGCTGTACCCTGGATGAGACTGCTCGACGAGTTGAGTTTGGTCTTTCATGTCCATGTTGGGCCAAGGACGTGCGAGATGAGATAAAATTCCAAATTGTTGAAAATTCTGGAATTCGAGAAGAATCTAGTATTATAGATGGCGGGGACTATGTATCTAGTGCAGGTAGATTTTTACCTGGAGATCTTCTGCAGTTCCTAGAATCATTGGCTAAATGCCCGCAGTCTGAACATGATAGGTTGCAATTTACGATAGCAAAAGCTCAATTGCAGGCCTATACTAGGTGGAAAGGTTACGATCAGCTCCCTGTCTTTGAGCAGAATATTGGCTTATCAGAGAACGATACTCAGTTCAATATAATGGGAGAGGGAAATGATTCCGCTAAAGTAAGGGAAGGACTCCTTCCATGTCAAGTTTTCAATATTTCATCTAAAAAGAGAAAGTTAACGCCTCAAAATGGTTCTTCTAGCAAGCGGAAACGGCTGTTATGCGATGAAGAGCGTCCAAAGATAAAAGAAAAGTTCATGTCCGTCTTGCTGTCCTCAGGCAGCTCAAGCTCACAGAACAATGATAAGAGATCTTTGAGTAAGACCTCGGGGATGATCGTCTCCTCCGCTAAGAGTCGTGAAATAGTTACTTATACAAGTAAAAGGCGGAAGGCTTTGCAGTCAACTGGTGCAGCCTCATCGGGTGTTGATGCAAAATTGGCGGGGGATGGTGCTGGAGAGTCTCAAATAGTGGAAATCATCCCGGCTGAGATCCCTACTCCTGATATGGTTCTTTCAAAGCTCATCTTGGCTGCCAAAATGCCCTTGCAACTTGGGCGAGAAACAATGATTCCAGTAGTCAGCTGGCTTCGTGAATTCAGGAACTCAATTTGTGTAGAACAATCATCTCAGACTAGAGATATTGTAGAATTTGAAGGTATTGAGGACTCATACTGGACGGACAGAATCATTCATAGTTGCTCTCCAGATCATGCGATGTCTGAATCTCTGAAACCTCACAAGAAGTTTCTTCAACCAGAAACTGATGTTGGTGTAGATCCAAATTTGGATGATAACAAAGAAAGCAACGACGTTGTGGATTTGGATACACGGCTCCAGCATGCTCCGGCAAATGAAGTATCAGAGGAATATCGTCCAACAGCTTTGATCCTCAACTTCAAAAATCTGGATTCAATTCCATCTGTCAAGAATCTGAATGAGATATTTAGCCGTTATGGAAGTTTGGACGAATCAGAGACCAAGATTCTAAGCAAAAGCAAGCGTGTAAAGGTGATTTTCAAGAGGCCAGCAGATGCTGAAACTGCTTTTAGCAGTGCCGGGAAATATAGCATCTTCAGACCATCGCTTGTCAGCTATCGCCTCTGTTACACTTTGAAACCTTGTAAATCGAAAACCTCAAAGAAGAAGAAAGAAGGCAAGCGGAGCAAGGAAGGTGCATCCATGGATATCGATGCTGATTTAAATTGATGAGGATAAATTATTGTCACATAATACATAGCCTGAGTAGTTTTTATCATATACATTGTTGCAAAGGATAGAAGAGCTTAGCTGCTGACATATTGTTTCATTTTGAGTATTTTCTTACTGTGCAGACTAATAAGCTATCTGACTACATATTTTAATTGTGAACTACAGTTTATTGGATGCAAGTGTAATCATTTTTAATGATTGTTATAAACCTAGTCTAGCTTTTTTTTTTAGATAAACCTAGTCTAGCTTTAAACTCCTGTACTCTCTCTCTCTCTCTCTCTCTCTCTCTCTCTCTCTCTCTCTGTGGATGTATATACCTATTGGTGCGTTGTGAGCTGACTAGGCGTTGCAGTTATCCGGTGATTGTGTATTTTGATCCTTGAGCTTGTTGTCAACTATGTGATAGTATTTCTTATATGGTTTGTGAATTGTTGATTGTTTTGGAAGGATAGTTTCTTTGGTGTGTTTCGGTACTTAATCATTGTTGCTTAGCTGCATGTTTCTTGATATGTGGATGGATGCATGTAGTCGTTCTGAGAAAAACTGTCTCCTCTTGTTATTTATTATTCAATAAAGTTCCCGATTAAGTATGCAATGTTGTTCTTCTTGTTATTTATTATTCAATAAAGTTTCCGATTAAGTATGCAATGTTGTCGAAAATCGTATACAAAAGAAGCGAGTTGTAAATTTTAATTTCAAGAATCATATACCAAATGAAATGAGTGAGTAGTTATTACGTTATAGTTATACTTTTATTGAATTCTCTAAATTCTATCCTTTTTTAGAAATCTTCAGCATCCCGGGGGGTATTGGATTTTGGAGTAGTACTGCGACAGTAACCAACTACCGTGCCACAAAAAGAAAAGAATGTTTGATAGCTCATAGCTGTAATTAGGGCTGTTAAAAGCCCGACCCGGCCCATCGGGCCAAACACACATTTTCGGGCCGGGTTGGCCCGACTCGAAATTTCACTGAGTCACTAAAATTGCTGCACGGGCTAACGGGCTTGTCGGGCCAGCCCGGCCCGTATATTCTCAGAAGTCAGAACTTGTTTAAAGTCTAAACAACAATCAATATAGAACAACAAAACACCCCATATATTCATCAACCAAACAAAAGGTCCAAAACAAACCAACAAAACAATCCATGTTCATAAATTCAGCAAAACAACAAGTCCAGAAAATCACAAATTCACAAATCACAATATGTCTATGTGCTCAATTTTCAAAACAAAATGAAGATAAATAAAACATAAGTCTTCACTCTTCAACCCTCCATATTCTCCATGTTACTTGATTCTTCTTTGGACAAACTTACTTCCTTCGGCTCCACCTCATCTTAAAACTGAACTAGTCTTGTCTTCTCCACAAATAGAAATGCATAATTCCAATATTTACATAAAAATCTGAAGTTAGTCACATTATTACATTAACATACATGTAACTACAAGTCTACAAGACTACAATTATAAAGGAAGTTTTTAAAAAAAAAACGTATGCAACTATCTATTGAGTACTGACTATTATTATCAAGAACAAAAAATAAACCACCAATTATTCAATTGTATCAAAGATGCGAGTTTTATCGCATTATAGAAGGAATAAACTCAATTAGGCATGATAATTCAATTAACAAAAATAAGGAAAGCACAGTAAAAAGCAAAATCAACTCACTTCTAGCGAAATTAATGAAAGCCTATGCTTAGTGGTGTGGAAGACGTTAGCTATAAGGAAGGACCGAAGGAGGTGTGTGATTATGGAGAAGGAAATTGGAGGGAGTGAGAATATATTGTATGTAGAGTATAGATGTGGTTTGTAGAGGCGGATAGATGGTGGAGCGGCAGAGCCCGACAGTAGCAGCCCGGCGACCGGCGGGGGATTGAGGATTTGAGATGGTGAGTCGCAGAGGTGACGGCGTCGGCGAGGGAACTATGTGGGTAGGATTTTCTTTTTTTTAGTATTATATTTATGTATTTTTGAATTCTGAATTTGGGTAGGTTTTTTAAAAATAAAAGTATTAAAATGCTATTTTTTTTATTTTACTTCTAATAAAATAATCGGGCTGAATTGGCCCGAAGTCCGACGAGCTTTTTTGGCCCGCAGCCCGGTCAACCCGACGGGCCAAGCGGGTCGGGCCAGGTAGGCCCGACATTTTTCAGGCCTCTAAAAATTGAGCCCATCCCGGTAAATTAGCGGGTAAAATCGGACCGATCCATCGGGCCGGACTTTTTTGGGTCGGTTTTGACAGCCCTAGCTGTAATGCAATATATGCCAAAAAAAAGGCAATAAAATAGAAAGTTCCATAAGGTACAATAATAATTTAATCACACAATAGAATAAAATAAATTACAGCATAAGAAATAACCCCCTGATGGAGCTAAGTATGATTAAATAATTACATTATCAAATGAAGGCCAATATTTCACAAATCCCGCGGCGGCGTGCTTAGCAAGGAATTATATTCTTAGTTAACTTTTTTTCTTTTCGGTAAGTTAAAATTTATTCAAATACGCACAAAGAAAAGAGGAAAATTGTTCAATACAACCAAAACATGAAACATTACTCTAATAAATTAAAATAATGAGAAAGATAACTCATCCAATCTCCTAAACTAAAACAAGAAGAGTTGGGATAAAGATTTGAAATTCAAAACTAAAACCTTATTTTAATTAACTCGATCAACTCCTCCCTGCTGCTTGGTACATCCTTAAAAACCACTTCATTTCTATAATTCCAAATATTCCATGGCACACAAATATCCATAAGGCTTTTCACACTTCTACAGTTTTTCTCTTCCTTATTATACCCAAATGTTGCTCAAAGTGAGAGATAGAATTGACATGTCCGACATATACGAGCCCAACCCAATTATAACAACTAGCCCAAATTCTATGAGCAAACGGACAAGAAAAAAATAGATCTTCCACAGTTTCACATTCTATTGAGCAAAAAATGCACTTGTCATCTTCCAATTGAACATCTCTTTTCAAAAGATTATGCCGAGTCAGGTACCTATTCAAGAGGAGCTTCTAACAAAAAGTTGAGGCTTTGCTTGGAGCATTCTTACACCAAATGTGCTTCAAAATTCCATGGACCAAGATTCCCTGAGCTGCTCTCTTTTCAATCTTCGTGTATCCAGATTTTGAGGCATAGGTTCTAAAGGTACCAGATTTACACTCAGAGTGGTGACCAAAGTGACAACTAAAGTGTTCACCACTTCGGACAAAAGGCAGCGGAAATAAAATGGACACAATGGATAAATTTTCACAAGATTATCAATTAATAATCTTGTGAAGTGCCTTAGGGCAAAATATTCACTATATGGAATGTGAACAATGAAAACACTTCGAGTAAACAACGGTCACTAAAAATAAGACTAATCAACACTCCCTTCACAGAAGGTGGTGACTGAAGTAGTCTCAACTATCATTCGAAGAAACAAAGATTCAAAGACTAAAACCGTACTACGAGATGTATCTCTTCAAAAACTCGATATCTAACTAATGATACAAGCTATCTATTTATAGTTGAGCTCTAACTTGAGTTGCACTCCTCATTAAGCCCATGATCCACGTTTGAAGCCCACTAACTCTAACTGCAGTGCTCACAGCAGCGTAGACCACCTTCCTGATTTTTCTCAACAACCTCCAACAAACTTCAACAGCATCATGCACGTTTGTTGACAACTTCTTCCACTCTTATAGCAACTATAATCTGACTCATCCTTCATGGACCAAGTCTCCATCACACGTGTGCCTTTACTCCAATACCTACAACCAAAAATCCAAGAAAGACAAACAACTATACAATAAAGTTATAAACCAAGGTCAGCAAAAATAATACTCCAACAATCTCCCCCTTTGTTTGTCTTTCTTCCCAAAACCTGTACAAATATATTAGCTGCCCCCCCCCCCCCCCTAAAACACACATACGAAAAATCATAAACATCCAACAATTAAAACCAATAGCTCCCCCTATCAAAGTAAACCCTCTTTGACTAAATTTCTTCCCTATCTCAAACACCAAATCACAAAAAAAAAAACACAGAATAAATCACCAAAGCCATCACCAACGTGGGCACCGCTGTGATCACCACCTCCTGCACATATGATCAATGTCTTGTCGACAGTTCAACAAAACTTCAAGACCAACAACCTGTAGAACTTTAAGAAACTTTGGATATAAACCAAACAAATCAACTTCTTCATCTCAAAATCTATCTCCCCTTTTTTGGGAAGAAAGTGGATACTCAATCTCAAAATTTGTGACAAAGTCATCAACATTGTCGTCCTAATTGTGCAGAGCCTTGAAGGGAAATATATTTACAGGGGTTTAGATACTTGAAAAAGAAACTAGAAAACCAAGGAGTGTTTGTATGGGGAATGCAAAGAGTGTATTTAAATTGGTGAGAAGATAAAGACCTTGAAACATGAAAGGTAAGAAGATTAGAGATATAGTTGAAAAATAATATATCACTTAGAGTAGATATGCATTAGATATTCCTACCAATTGACATCCTTAAAAGCAGCAACAACCAAATTAACAGATATTTATTAATTTTGAATTTGGTACAAAAGGTCTCACAACAATTGTCATCACTTCGTTTGTGACTTTAAAGCAATTTAGATCATCACTTCTAAAACATCACATGCAACTTCCTTTTTTTTTTCCTTTTTTTTCTTTTAATTTGAAGAAGGCAGATGGCGAATAGATGCATAACCAAGAGAATCTTGTATTCACCACTTATCATAGATCTTTGATCTAATTATATGGCTTTCTAAGAACAGTCTCATTTTCACCTTAAAAGAATAAGGCTTTTACATCCTCAAATCTGCTTATCTTCATAAACACTAAGGGCATCGCACATGATAGATTAGAAATGTGATTCTGTTTTGACAATTGTTGTGACAACTTTAGTCTAAACAGAACATAACACGAGAGATTTTCTCAAATTTAAGAATCTCTCTAAAACAAGTGCTTTAATAAAGATGTCAGTTAGGAGTTTATCCATGCAAATATGCTCTAAATTCAATATCTTTTTCTCAACTAGATCTTTAATGCAATGATATCTAAGGTGGACGTGTTTGGACATAAAGTGATGGATGGGGTTTTGAGATAGGTTTACGGCATTAGTATTATCACATACAGAATACATAGAAACAAGATTTACCATTCCACGATGATCGACTTGTTCTTTTCTTCTTGTTCTAACACCCCCGTGCATGTCTCCTATTACTTGAGTGATAGGATGATTTCTCATCCATTTAGGTGGTTCTCCACTTACAGCAGGTTGAACTTCTTTAGATAATTGACTACCTGAATTTGAGTTTCCAGTTTCATGAATTTCAAAGCTACTTGAACTGGTAGTTGAAGTTTTTGGATTATCATGTTCCTCAGTTCTCGAAATTGTTGGCACCACTGTTGGCGCCACTGTTAGGACGACTGTTGGCTCAACTGCGGTGCTTCCATTGTCAGTTAAGTCACTTCTAAAGAGTTCAAGATCTGTACTTCTCTGTATCTGGAACAAATTATCAATATCTTCTTCGAGTGATCTTCGTATAATGTCAGTGTGATCATAAAAATAACATGTACAGATTCTTGGATGCACCTAGTTCTCAAGTTATAAACTCTATATTCATGACTATTTAGACCATAACCAACAAACACTCCTCTATCACTCTTTGAAAAATATCTTGTCGGATGATCATAATCAAGTAGAATAAAACACACACATCCAAATACATTAAAATAATTAAGTTGGGTTTCTTACCATTCAATATCTCATATGAAGTCATAGAAGTACCCGATCTTAAGTAAACACGATTCAAAATATGGCATGCGGTATTAAATGCTTCAGCCCAAAAACACTTATGGAGCCTTTTAGAATTTAACATTACTCGAGCCATTTCATAAAGGTTCCAATGTTTTCTTTCGGCCACCCCACTTTCTTGAGGAGTTTTGGGGACAATGATCTCATACATGATTCCATTCTTTGCACAAAAATTAGAAAATGAACTATGTTCAAATTCTTCATCAAGACATGTCCTAACACGACTTACATAAACACCATACGAGGCAATTATCAAATCATAAATTTTCTTAAAAACAGTAATAGTTTTAGATTTTTTACTTAAAAATTTGATCCAAGTATACCTAGAAAAATCAACAACAATTATTAAAGAAAACTTATTGCCTCATAAACTTACAGTCTTCATGGGACCCATAAGATTCATATGAAGCAGTTTGAAACAGTTCTGTATTTCGAAGGGTCTCTCTGAAGTGGTGACCACTGGATGGGAAACTTTGACCTGCTTCCCTATCTGGCAGTCTCCACATATTCTAGGTTTGGATGTATTCAGTTTTGGAACTCCTAGAACAACATTGTATCTCTGAAGTTTCTCCATGTTGTGATAGTTGGTATGCCCCAACTTTTGATGCCACAATTGCAACTCATTTACCTGCGTATTAAAACGCTTGTTACTCTTCATTTCATAAATGTTATTCGAAGATCTTACTCCAAAAATGACAACTTCATCGTCATCATTTACAACTAGACAAAGACAACTGTGCCTATCGAAAATGACTTTACAGTCATCATCACACAATTGACTAATGCTAATGAGATTCGCAGCCAATCCATCCACATGTGACATATCGCTGAGTTTGGGGAGCTCAGGTATGTTGAGAACACCTCGCCCAACAATCTTTCCGTTTGTTCCTCCTCCAAAAGTGACTTCACATCCGTTGATCTTCTTGTAGTTAGTCAGGTATCTTTTAGATCCCGTCATGTGTCTAGAACATCCACTATCAAAATATCAAGATCCATCATCGTTGGTGGTGGCTGCAGTGAAGACCACTGTGCAGGTTTCAGTGTAGACACCTTTGGGTCTCCATACCCATTTTCTGACTTTACCCTTTTTAATCGTAACGGATGGTCTCTTAGCTTGATCCCTCATATATGACTCTTTCTTGTGTTCCTGCAGAAGCTTGTAACAAAATGGTCTAATATGACCGGGTAAGAAGTAATGATGACACACATATTTTCTGTCCCGTTTCTTTTTAGTAAAGCGAGCATCACGCTGTAATTCACAAGTTTTCACAAAAAATTTATCATGAGTTGACACAACTTCGGGGAAAACAGTTTTCACAGTTTTATCAACTCCTAATTCATATGAGTCTACCTTACCTAAGAATGAAACATCAACCCGTTTTGACTTACTTGTATTGAGATTTCTCAAAGTCTCATTTGCATGATCGAGTTGTGTCTTCATTGCTCCAAGTTCCATCTTGTGAAGTGCCTCAGGGCAAAATATTCACTATATGGAATGTGAACAATGAAAACACTTCAAGTAAACAACGGTCACTAAAAAGAAGACTAATCAACACTCCCTTCACAGAAGGTGGTGACTGAAGTAGTCTCAACTATTACTCGAAGAAACAAAGATTCAAAGACTAAAACTGTACTAGTTGAGCTCTAACTTGAGCTGCACTCCTCATTAAGCCCATGATCCACGTTTGAAGCCCACTAACTCTAACTGCAGTGCTCACAGCAGCGTAGACCACCTTCCTGATTTTTCTCAACAACCTTCAACAAACTTCAACAGCATCATGCACGTTTGTTGACAACTTCTTCCACTCTTGTAGCAACTATAATCTGACTCATCATTCATGGACCAAGTCTCCATCACACGTGTGCCTTTACTCCAATACCTTTACTCCAATACCTACAACCAAAAATCCAAGAAAGACAAACAACTATACAATAAAGTATGGCAAAAAAGCATGGAAAACCCTGACCTTTTTTCAATTTTCGGTTTTAAACCAAACCTTTTAAAATTCGCAAATTAATGTACGACCTTCCAATTTGACGCAATTACCTCCCATGGCCTGTCTCCGGCAGAAATCGATTGCCTATGTGGTAAATTATTTGCTTACGTGGTATTAATTTGCTTACGTGTTACATGGGGAAAATTGCACCAAAAACCCTGACTTTTTTCCAATTTCCGGTTTTAAACCAAACCTTTTAAAATTCGCAAATTAATGTACAACCTTCCAATTTGATGCAATTACCTCTCGTGCCCGATTTTTTCCCAATCATCTCCATAATTCTTCTCCATCGGCTTCCTCATTTCCATGGGTTCTTCATCGGCACAATCTGGATCTTGGAATAATCTCGAAGCTCAGTAGATTCGAGCAATAATTTAAGCCAAATCATCGAACAAAAACAGAGCAAAGTAGATTCGATTCTATTTGTAATAGAGTATTAGGAAATTAGGGATTCAGAGTGTTGTGTCGTTTGGGTCTGCTTTTTCACCTCATATATGATTAAAGGAACGACGTCGTTTAGGATAGGAGTAAAACGACGTCGTTTTGTGCCCATTCACCAATTAATATCATATATGCATAATTATTTAATACATAAGCAAATTAATACCACGTAAGGAAATAATTTACCACGTAGGCAATCGATTTCTGCCGGTAACAGGCCGTGGAAGGTAATTGCATCAAATTGAAAGGTCGTACATTAACTTGCGAATGTTAAAAAGGTTTGGTTAAAAACCGAAAATTAGAAAAAGGTCAGGGTTTTTGGTGCATTTTTCACTCATTTTATATTTGCCTAGTACGACGTCGTTTGTCGAGCCGGAGAGTTTTGCCACGTAGAAAATTCCGGCTTCCATGTCAGCAGCAAATTGGAGGAAAATTAGGTACGGGAGGTAATTGCATCAAATTGGAAGGTCATACATTAATTTACAAATTTTAAAAGGTTTGGTTTAAAACCGAAAATTGAAAAAAGGTCAGGGTTTTCCATGCTTTTTTGCCTAAAGTAATCTCCCCCATTGTTTGTCTTTCTTCCCAAAACCTGTACAAATATATTAGCCGCTCCCCCTAAAACACACATACGAAAAATCATAAACATCCAACAATTAAAACCAATAACCCCCCTATCAAAGTAAACCCCCGTGACTAAATTTCTTCCCTATCTCAAGCACCAAATCACAAAAAAAAAAAAAACAGAATAAATCACCAGAGCCATCACCAACGTGGGCACTGCTGTGATCACCACCTCCTGCACATATGATCAATGTCTTGGCGACAGTTCAGCAAAACTTCAAGACCAACAACCTGTAGAACTTTAAGAAACTTTGGATATAAACCAAACAAATCAACTTCTTCGTCTCAAAATCTATCTCCTCCTTTTTAGGAAGAAAGTGAATACTCAATCTCAAAATTTGTGACAAAATCATCAATATTGTCGTCCTAATTGTGCAGAGCCTTGAAAGGAAATATATTTACAGGGGTTTAAATACTTGAAAAAGAAACTAGAAAACCAAGGAGTTTTTGTACGAGAATATTTCCATTTTTTCAACAAAAAACTATTAAAATTTCAAAGTTGGGGTGATTGACATTTATATCGCAAATTACGACTCAGTTAGTGATGTAAATGCCAATTTTCTCTGTAAATTCACAGACCAATGTCAATGCGTGAAAAGAGTACGACAATCCAATTAAAAAGTTAGGGGACCATAGATCAATTTTGGAAAAGTGAAGGGACTATTATGTAATGAATTTATTGTTTGAATGGACTTGGTTACTTTTCCGTTGAACTCATTACCCTTTTGATTTTATACTTACCATTTTCTCCCACCAAAAATAAAAGTTTAAAACGCATCTCTTTCGTAAAATAATTACATTATTCAATTTTCAGGAAACCGCCTTCTCGACAATTCAAAATATTTCTTCTCTCTCTCTCTCTCCCCCCCCCCCCCCCCTCCCCCTCTCTCTCTCCAGATTGTCCCCGCTGTACCTCTATACCGTTGTTGGCAGCGCAGCATCTCTTACTCGCGATATCAAATCCAATATCTTGCTAGAAACAAGGAGCTCAAGGAGCAGATCGAAGACTGATTCTTCGATCAATCGGGAAAAATGGAGATGGATAGGTGTCAGGACATTGATCTTGAATTCGAAGGCCACGATCTTATTGAGAATTATCAGTTTCCAGGTATCTACTTTTGTGGCTTCGATTGATGATATATATGTCCGTGTTGTGAAATCGATACATGATAATCTGGTAATTATCCGTGGATTTGGAATTCTATTTTATTGTCTAGTTTAAATTATAGTTTGAGATGCTGGAGCAGTGACGTTGTTAGTTTTCGCACTCAATTTTCAAATTGGGGGTTGAATGAATTTGGATTTCACTCGTGATATGCCAACAAATATTTCAATATGGGGATTGGAGACTCTTAAATTTCAATGGAACACTTCATTAAATGCCAATGATTATCGATCAGTTGTTAGTTACATTTACTGAGTACGGTCGTCTTGCTCATGTCATTTCCATTTGCGTCTCCATAAAATTCACTTAGTAGTGAACTGTCAGTCAGATTAGGGTAATTTACGACAGTCGGCTATATTTCCTAAATCAGCAACTTATTCACTTAGTGCATGTGGTTGTCCCCTAATATTTTGCTTGCAAAGGTTAGTGGTTAACTAATTTTCTTTGCATGTATTTGGTTTGTTAAAGTATTGAGTTTGAAATATTTCAGAAATGGTGGATGCTAAAAAAGAAGTTAATCGTGTTGGCAATGATGTAAACGATCACTTGCCTGAACTGCATGAATCGACAGAGCCTGAAAGTAACCAAAGAAATGGAAGGTATAACTTGCGGAAAAGCCTAGCCTGGGATAGTGCCTTCTTCACTAGTGCAGGTAATCTACATGTTTTCTCTGCCTGTAAATTATACTTTCCATAGAAATTCACTCTTTTGGAACTATATAGAATGCTTTTCTTTATTTCAGGAGTGCTAGATGCAGAAGAATTATCAAGCATGATTATCCAGTCAGATAAAAAGGAAAAGCATACGCTACCAGGGATTCAAGAAGAACTCACAGGGTCAACTGAGTCTATCTCCACTCTTCAAAGTGATAGTTTGACACTAGAAACCAATGAGGATGACTTGTTTTTGGATATTAGAGCTTCCATCCAAAGATCCAGTAAGAAAGCATTCAACATGACAAATTCAAGCAGTAAAATTGCACCTATGGTATTAGATGGCACAGCCGTATCAAGTAAGCAAGACGTTTTCATTAGAGATATTTAAGTCTTTTTTCTGTTATATGATGAGGATGATTCTGTTTAGCTCGGCTAGTGCAAGTCACTCCTGGTGCTTAAATGTCTAGCTATTTTATCAGGTGATTAATTGTAGGTTTCTCAATTTCATAGACCAGTATGGATATATATTTACGAGCTATTGATGATCCAAAAAGATTACAAGATGCTATTAGTAGAAGACAACTTCGTTTGAGGGAGAATTTTGAATTGCCTTAATTCTGTCCTGGAGGCTATGAGAATCATGAATTTAGGCTCATGTGGTATTAGATGCAGTCCATTTTCTCACAAAGAAATTAAAAAAAAAGAATAAGTAATGTAGAATTTGGATAACTGATGAAGCATGATACATCTATTTTCATATGTAAGTATTTGCTAATATTTTTTCTTGAAGGTGGTACATATGCTTTTTGCTCCGCAGTCCGCATGGTCCCATGATTTCTTGTCTTTTGATTAACTTGCTCATGTAGGGCTCCAGCTTATGTATTTAGATTTTACAACTAATATTTTATTCAAATGCAGCTCCAAAGAAGGAAGGCTTCGTTTCTCAAAATAAGGTACGGTTGGTAACTGAAAAGTTTCTGAATGCAATTGAGTTTTTTGAATGTTAACACCTGATGGCTATAATCCAAATGCAGATCCCAAGACCAGGTGTGAAGAAAACTAGTGGCCTGCAGACTGTCCGAACTTCAAAATCTCAGCTAAAACCAATTGTGAAGGTAGCATCAGGAAGATCAATCAAGCAGGATTCTGTTCAGTCACAGGTGACATTGCCATGCTATTGCATATTTGAAGAGAAATTTTCAATGCTCTGAAGCCACTTCTAGCTTTTTATTTGAATGCGTACAGGAAATTCGACCTGGCATGCTTTCCATATACTAAGTGGCTATTTTTGCTATATTTCTGTTGTTTCTCTTCAGATCAGTAATAATCATTGCCTAGTTTAAAGTTGATATCCTTTTAATCTATTCTGTTATAATAGTGCATGTTTTGTGAGTTTCCATATACTCTAATTTATTTCAACTTGTTAGGATAGTTTAGTAATCTAGTGTGTGTGCGCTTGTGTATAGGTCATATTTATTTTAAATAAGATGAGAATCACTTTGTACTTTAACTTATCTAAAGTTCTTCAAAGTTATGGTAAAATTTATCTATTTACATGTGTGACACATACCATTTTACCAGTCATATTAAAAGTTTGATAGGAGCACCAGTTCTGGTCATATTAATTAAATCACTAGGTGCTCGTGCCTTTGCGATTTGCTTGCTCAGACTTGTATAAGTGAGATGACTTTGACACATCAATATCTACATAGGCTGGATCTATTGGTAAAACTGGAGTAACGAATTCAGTTCTTCCCAAACCACCCAAAACCATTAGCAATTCTGTTTCCTCCTCTACCACTGGAAAGCGGGACTCTGTTGGAATTGGTCGTGTCAAACCTGAATGTGGAAGCTCAAAACCAGGTATAAAAAATCTCAACTTTTAAGAGCATTAACTTTGATTATGAAACATTTCTTCATTGTGCTAATATTTACTTGACAGGATCTGTCTCTGGCAAAGTGACTCAGCTACCTAAAGTATCTGCATTAGGTGGTTCTAGAAAGGTGGTACCAAAGCCTGCTGTGTTATCGAAGTTTTCTTCATTGGGTTCTTCCACTACAAGTAGTTTGAGGTCCTCTACTTCAAGTGACAATTCTATAGACACATCCTCCAGAAATTCTGCTAAACCTACCCTTATGGCTGCAAGAAGAAATCTAGGCAAAAGCAGCAACATCAATACTGACCCCTCTGGCTCCATGCCTAAAACTCCATCTAGAGCTCTGCCAAAGAACAAGTTGCCAGCATCTACTATTTCGACTTTCCTAAAGTCTACTAAGATTTCCTCAAATGTCTCTCCAGCCAGTTCAATTAGTGATTGGTCTTCAGTGTCATCAACAACATCTTCTGTGGTCAACCAAAGATCTAGTAACTCAAGGACAAGTTTAGATACCGGTTCTCGTAGATCAGTGGATGGTGATAGCATGTGTTTGGATCCAAGGAATAATGTAGCTAGTCAAAAGGCTGAAAGACATGCAAGCCAGGGAGCTATTTCAACAAGCAACACCTCAAAAAAGTCCTCAACAACATCTGGCACCCTTCAGGCTCCTGGGAAACCATCAGGATTGCGACTGCCTTCACCCAAAATTGGCTTTTTTGATGGGGTTAGTCCTTGCCTCTTTATTATTTGTTATTACTAGTGGACATTGAATCTAGTTATGCATGAAAATGATGATTTAGAATTCATTTGATAAGAGTTATTCTTTATGTTATTTGCTGCTTATGTCACATAATATGCACATAATTGTTTCAATTGGAACACTAGTATTTTCTTTTTTTGGTTCAATTGCTTAGCTATTTTACTAAACTATTCTGTCTTGCATCTAAAGTCGACGTCTCGTACACCAAATGGGAATCAGCGCTCTCCTGTCATTCCCAAGAATGGAGCTGCTACATCCACTCCAACTCGAAGCTCAAATGGCAAACTGAAGAGTGCCAAGGTTCCAATGGCTAGAGTGGCAACTTCTTTAGTAAACAAGAAAGTTGGTTCTCCAAAGGCTGCATCCCCTTCCTCCTCACTAGAAAAGCCACATGCCATGGTAAAAGCATCTAGTGTTCCAACTCATGAAAATGATTCTTCTACCTTGTCTCTTGGAGTTAAAGTTAGTGAAACTGAAGAAGCTTATCAAGAAGCAGTTGAAATTCAGGCTGAAAGCACAGAAAACTTAGTTGACTCGTGTTTGAATAAAAACATGAGCTCTGGGGATATCTATACTGCTACTGTTGAAGGTAACAATATTTCAGGCTCAGAGTATATTACTCAAATCGCGGATGAACTGATTAAGAAGGATAAGCTTAACGAGAATTCAGTTCCAGCTTCTGAAGCTATAGAGAAGGAAAATGATCCAGCTAATTACGAGCCAAATTGTCCACTTCTTATTGATACAACAGAATGTGCGCTATCTTCTACTGCAGCTGCCTCCGATGCTGCATCCTGCAGACCCCCTTTTGCTTCCGAGAGTTTCTCCTGCAGTGATGAATATGTTGATAAGCCAACAGAGCTTGTTATGCCGGATGCAGTAGCACAAGATACAAGTTTTGCATTGCCTATTTCAGGCACAGAATATATTACTCAAATTGAGGATGGTCTGATTAAGAAGGACGAGCTTAACAAGAATTCAGTTACAACTTCTGAAGCAATAGAGCAGGAAAACAATGTTGCTTATCACGAGCCAAATTGTCCACTTCTTAGTGATACACCAGAATTTGAGCTCTCTTCTACTGCAGCTGCCACTGATGCTGCACCCTGCAGACCTTCTACTCTCAAGAATTTCTCCTGCAATGATGAATATGTTGATAAGCCAACAGAGCTCGTTATCCAGTTTGCAGTAGCAGAAGATACAGGTTTGGCATTGCCTTCTTCAGGCTTAGAATATATTAGTCAAATCGAGGATTATATGATTAAGGACGAGCTAAAGAAAAATTCCATACCAACCTCCGAAGCAATCGAGAAGGAAAATGATCCTGCTATTAGTAAAGTGGAAGGCTTAACAGGAGACAAGAAAGGGACATATCAAAATAGTCCTGACCCAAATTCTCAACTTCTTGTCAATGCAACAGAATGTGTTATATCTTCTACTGCAGCTGCCTCCGATGCTGCATCCTACAGACTCCCTTTTGCTCTCAAGAATTTCTCTTGCAGCAACGAACGTGTTGATAATAAGCCTACAGATCCAGTTATCCACGTTGCATTAGCGGAGAATATTGGTTCTCCATTGCCTTGTTCTGAGAGAAAGAGTTGCTGACAGACTTGAAATGAGTTGTCTTCATGTCATGAAGATCGATCACATTGAGGGGTTGTTCACAATGCAAATCGAACCATTTTGCGTGGCGTCTACTTCAAGAAGAGATGTAGATTAAGGATATTGGTTCTATTTATGAGCTGGCAATAGATGATGTCTTATTTTCATTTTCCTCTGTGCAGCCGAAGTTGTGGATTCAAACTAGATGATCTTGTACGATGCCCGTAAGAAAGAAAGCCAATGCAGACATCCATACATGACTTTTCGACAGATAAACAACTGAATGTCGTGTAGCTGTTGGAAATTTTGATTGTGAATGTTTTGTTGATTCTGTGTTACATTTAATACACTTGGATTGCTATGGCACATAGTCGTGTTCATGCGTGCATTAACAATGGATGCAGATCGACAAAATCCATATACTCAATTTTTCGACTGCAATTTTTTTCTCTCAACGGTATAAAGCAGGTAGTAAAGTATACCATAAAATATTTTAATTTGAAGAAAATCTTTTATCCTGGAAATTATTATCAAAACTTTCAATATTGAACAAAACATCTTATTTTAGAAACGTTAATTGATCCGAATTATTTTAGAAAATATTTCATGAAATCCCTGGCAATGCGTTCATAATTTAGCACCAATTATGGAATTTGAAGTATACTGTAGTGTCAAAAATATCGTGAAATCCTGAAAATTTCCAAGCGATCTTCAAACTAATAAAACCAAATAAATTATGTCTGAATGCTTGTTCAAGAACTCTTACATAATAAAAGTTTAACACAAATTTAAAAAAGATGGCCAAAACCAAGTTTAAGCATTTCATCAAAACTTAAAGAAGCAAAATAGCTCAAGACCTAGGCTTCTCCTTCTTCTCCTTGAATAGGGCTAGGAGGGAAACACCTGATACTTTCACCACCTTAAATCGAACACCGGGAATATCTCCCACAGCATGACCCTTTCGTCCAAATCCAGCAATCAATACTTCGTCCTGTAAATAAAAAAAATAATATGTTGCAACTTTAGTTCATGAAAATGAAGACGAATGATAATCTGAAAAGATATTGTAACTGGTAAAGGGGAACCTACATTTTCTTCGATGTAGTTCAAACAACCGTCATTAGGGACAAAAGCGGCAATCTTCTTTCCATTCTTGATGAGCTGAACTCTAGCACATTTACGGATGGCAGAGTTAGGCTGCTTAGCTTCAATGCCTCTGCAAACATCAATAAACAGATACCCTTAATTTTATTATAAGTGCAACGGTTAAAATTTAGAATAATTTTGTTCAACTACAAAAGAATATCTCACATCTTCTCAAGCACAATGCCCTTAGCATGAGATGATCCAGCAAATGGTTTCTTCCATTCATTTCCAAGATGAGACTTCTTGTATGACTTGTCAGCCCACCGTTGCGTTCTACGGTGAGACTTGAGCTTGCGCCCAGCTCCCATACCACGTGTCTTCCTGTAAGATGGTAAACGACAACGTGAACCCTTTCATTACACCAAATTTTAGCATGCAAAAATATGAAAACATTTCAGAATCATTTTGAAAGGCAGTTCTATGGAGATAAAGAGACGAGAGTTACGACAAAGCCACAGACATCACTTAAGACCTTCTTACTCTTCAGAAAGGTTTAACATCAAAATCCATATTCAGGAAATAAATCTTTCTGTATATCAAACTATTACACATTTTACAAATACCACTGATATGCAAAATCAAAATCATTCTAAATTGATGTATGCCAAAATACTATTTAACGAACACCGATTCAAGACCAAAATTTCCAACTTCACATGTTGATGAGATAATTAACAGCTACAATTATAACCTTAACAATCCTCTATTAATACACTCTTTTCACTACCAGCTATGATACAGACTATGAATCTAAAGCAGGAATATAAAAGGATGGAGTTCTGAGAGCCATTTCAATTCACCATAATCTTTCCGATATCACTTTTCATCCAATTCTCTCCCCCATTCGATTTGAAATCTGAGAGCCATTTTAATTCACCAAACACCACTTGAATCATTATACAAAAGCATAAATAGTCAAAACTGAACAAAACCGACTCCAAAAGTCGAAATCCTAAACCAGCAAAGGTTTCAGAGGGAAAAAGATAAAAGCAGTTCCATTACAAAAAGAAAACAACAGAGAAATCGGTAATTAAAAAAAACACGAATTTACATACCCCATGATTGTTGAGTTGTGAAAACGGAGGAACGAAGACTAGCGCCTGAAACTATGAGGTTTGCTTGAGCTTGAGCTAGGGCGCAGAAACCCTAATTTGAGAGATACATAATAAATAGGGTTTCAGTTTTTATTTTGGGCCTATAAAGCCCATAAATGAGTAGAGTTTATTTATCAGGCCCAAATAGTTTTGGGTCGAATCGTGTAGCTTTCCGGTTTACTTTTCCCCCCTGATAAAAGTATCTATTTATGTTTACTAATATGAGGTGGGTATTCTTATTAATTTGTTATAATTAATTTTTTCGATCGTAATATAACTCTCTTTATCTAATTTATGTACATATTTTTTTAATTTTAATTCTTATACGTTCACAGTACCATTCTGCTAGAATAATATTATACCAAAAAAATTGATTTTCTTTTACAAAATTTTGATTTTTTAGTTCAAGAGTTTCTGATATTTTATTTTAATTTCAGAATTATTAAGGCATTGGAATAAGTGTAAGATCGCCCTGTCTTTCTTTCCTCTTCTTTTTAGACTTACCTGTAATTATTAATTAGAATGTATAGTTATTTTTTAGCAATTCATTTTAGGTTAATTTTTAATTATTAGAATTAGGTATTCCATAATTCGGATGTATAATTTTATTTGAGCTTTCAACTTTTAGTAATAAATGATACTTCTGATCCATTATAATAATAGCTTTTTTCTTTAATAAATATTATTTAAAAAAATTATAGTCGAACACAAGTTGGATACGCAAGATATTGGGGAACATTCTCATTTTTTTTTTTTTTTTTTATGTCATGGGAACCCGCAGCCGCTACTTTCAGTGCGCACTAGGTAAACTCCCGTCCCTTGTGCAGTAGCCTGCAAACCACACATGGCAGGTAAATCACACTTTCCAAGTACAAGTGTGACAGACTCGACCTATAGAGGCGTTTCATGAGGTTCGAACCTGAGATCTCTCAGTCTTAGACGCTCATTTTTTACTACTAGGCCATCCCAAGGGGACTGAGGAACATTCTCATTGACATTATTATACATTGGTGGAAGGAGTTTTGTGAGATTTGTATTATTATACATAATTACACAAGTTGTGATATTTTTGGAAAGGTAAAATTGTCGAGAATTGCTGTAACAATTTGGCTCGGGGTAGTGTGGTCTATATGGAAAGTTAGGAATAAGCTAGTTTTTTAGGGAGGTGTGCTTAATTCTGCCAGTGTTTGAGGAGATCAAAATTAGATTATGGTCTGGGTGTTTTTTAAGATACCAAATTTGTGCGATGTTTGGATTGTAAATTGGCTTTTAGATCCTAGAGCTTGCATGGATGTGTACAGGGCCGGACTTGGCTATAGGCTCACGGGGCTACTGCATTGGGCCCAAAAATTTTGGGGGTCCAATTTTTTTTTAATATATAGTATACATAAAAAAATTAAGAAAAGGAATAGACAGACGTTGGGGACTTGGAGAGAGAGAGTAAGCGATGATCCTAAGTTTGCGACCTCGAGTCGTAGAGGAGAAACATTGAAGAAAGAATCTCGCACAATTTTCTGGTAAGTTTTCTTTTGTTTTTCTCCATTGTTTCAATTCTATAATTCTATTTTTACTGTATATATATTTCTGAATTTATAGTAGATATATGTGAATTTACGGTGAAAAAATCGATTATGTTGAAAAGTTGGCTAAGATGGATCACGAAAGTGTTGAAAAATCAATAGAATCTTCTTAAAACTTAAAAGAGTTATTGGTGTTGAAAATTCAATAGAAATTATAGAGTTATTGGTAACATATTTATTTGTTCTTAAAAGAATTGCTTCTGTGTCTTGATGGTATGGGGATCACGAAAATTATAAAAGAAATGCACATTGACATTACTTAATTTTGGTGATATTGCATGTAAAAGGGTCTCTTTCCCAATGAATAATTACAGTAGAATATGTGTTGATGGTAATGTTACTGTTACTATGTTGCTTAGTGCTTACGAGCAATATTGTTTTGATTTTTTTTCTTTTGTGATACATCAAGATGACTTCTAAGTAAGATTCTGGTTCTAAAAAGTTGAAAAAAAAAAAGAAAAGGTAATGTTGGATAGGTATTTCGCTTTTCTTCTTTTCTTTTTATTCTTTTTGGTGGTTTTTACTTGATGATATTGTTGTTTTGGAAGAAACTTTGATTGTAATTTTTGATAAATGCTAAAAAAAAAAATTGAAATTCAACTCTTGAGACTTTATCAAATAGGTATCATATATATAAGGGCCCATTATTTTTCTTTCGATTAGGGCATTGTCTGACACAGAACCAATCCTAGATGTGTAATACAGATACCTTTTTCTGTTCTTGAGGTGTTTTCTCATAACCTTGTTTTGTTATAAGGGTTGGAGTACTCCTTGCACTCTAATTTATGTTAGTATTTTTTCTGATAAAAAAATAATAATTCGTAATGCATTGTATTGCAATACACAACGAGTCCAAATATTTTATTTTATTATTAAATTATGCAACACGAGATGCTACATTAGATTAAAACGAAACACTAAAATAGATATCGCGTATTCAAATGATAAAAAGGTCTTAAACCAACCAACATATAAATGCACAACGCCTCCAACCTAACTGATCTAAGATCTTATGTAGAAAGAGAGCTAAAAAAGAGTACAAGAAAAGGAAGAAAAAAAACTAACACCACCTAACTAATAATATGTCATAAAAATAAGTGCAAATTGATCAAGAAAACGCGCTTCCAACAAATCCTCTCCAAAAACCAGCAAAAATTGCAGGTTACACAAAATGGGAAGGTTCATAATAATTGATCATAACTATACAAGAATATTATTACTAGTTTTCTGCATTAGTTCTCCACCCAATTTCAGACAACATGATACCTTCAAAAGAGCTGCATTCAAATTATTTAGGACAATAAAAATGAAACCTCTTCTTTCTGTTCTCTACTTCTGCCCTTTCTTCAACAAAACACCAATCTTCTTCAGCACATTCCCATTCTTCTTCTTGGGGGATTCGTCGTCTGTGTCTTCGGAATAAGGCAGACCCAACTTCCCACCAATCGTGTGGTAGTCTAGGGAGCCCGTCCTCTCAACGTATTTCCCATTGTTGCCATTAGAGAGCATGGCGGTAGCTGCCTCGGCTGCCTTCCTCCACTGGTCCGACTGCACCTTCAGCCTCCTTAACTCGGCTTCCATCTCTGAGTTTGCAGCCTGAGCAGCATCGAGCTCTTCAGTAACTCTCGTGGTTCGTCTACAGCTTTTATCGGCTTCTTCAGTTAGGTATCCTAGCTTCATCAAGGCCTCTCGCTCTGCAGCTCTTGCCGCCTCTGTTGAAGCCAGGGCCTCGTCATTTGCCTTGTTTTTCTCCATCTCCCTTTTGAAGATCTCGGATTTCAGCATCTCGTTCTCCTCACTGATGCTTTGCAAATGCATCTCTTTCTCCAATAAGCTCGCTTTCAGATCTTCTAAGACGGATTCTGACTTGTTTAGCTCGATTTCAAATTCAGATTCTTGATGAGCTACGTGGTTTTTGTTGTTCTTGAATGGGACACTTTGCAATGCCTTTTCCTTTTCAGTCAGTTTTGTCTTCAATATCTCGATCTCAGCCTTGGATTCTTTTAGCTTGGCCTCCAATTCGGATTCTCTCTGCAACGACTCCGATTTTGCATGCTTCACTAGCTCATATGCATCTCTAATCTGCAACGTGCTCTGGAGGTATTGATCTTGATACCTTCTTTCCGCAGCTTCAAGCGCGTCTCTTAACTCACTTGCTTCGTGTTTCAGATTATCAATCTCTTGTTTCATCTTCGACTGGTCTTGTTCATCATCACTCAGAGTGTTTTCCAATATCTTCTCACTTTTAGCAAGTTCAGCCCGGAGGTTGCTGACGAGTTCCTCCAACGAGTCTGCTTCCTTCTTTGACCGCTCCAGCTCAGCTAGCAACGAGCTGTAGGAGTCCTTGGCATTAGCATGTTCCAACCGGAGTGCTTCTTCAGTAGTCTTGACAACTTCCAGAAGCATCTGAGCTTTACCAACTTCCTCCATTGCCCGTTCTTCGGATTCCCTACTATCATTCAACTGATTCTTGAGCTTCTCGACTAAGTCAAGCATTTCCGTGAGCTCGACTCTCAGGCTGTGAATCTCATCATGGGCCGACTCAGCGTGCCTAGCTTGAGAAGCTTCCGACTCACTCACTCTGTCTAACTGAGCCTTGAGCTTCTGTATCTCGTTCAGTGCAGAAGCCATTGCAGCGGAGTCCATCGAGTGCTGCTTCTGAACAGCCTCCAGTTCCGACTGCCAAACTTTATCTCGATCCTGAGATATCTTACGGAGCTCTTGAACCCGAGATTCCTCAGAATCGCAGAGTTCCTTCAGTTGGTTCTGAGTTTCTTCGAGTTTAGCTGTCATGGCCGCGAGCTGCTTCTTAGCTTCCTCCGCCTCCTGCTGAGCCTTCCTCTTCCATGACTCGGACGAGCTCAGCTGCTCCTTCGCCTTCTTTAGCTCGTCTTGGAGCTGAGCCAGCTGAGGCTCCAATTCAGACACTCTGCTCGGTGCTCTCTTTTTCTAAAACGCGACAAAAATAGGTTAAAGATAACATCTTTACACGACTCACTATTTGCAAAAGACTATGAATACATCAGAAGAAGAAGAATTAAGCCAAAAATTAGGATACATTCGGAAAATCAAACTTCCACCGAAGAGAAGCAAACAAAAGGTTTAATAAAAATTCTCGTATTTAGGAGAACACGGTACGGAGACACCATTTGTAGATAACATTTCATTTTTTGCAGAATATATAAATAGATAAGGGAAGGGTATGAAGGTCACTGAATAATGTGGTGACAAAAAATTGCACCTAAAGAAATCAAGAAAATTATCATATGGCCAAAAACAAATAATCACCAGCAAAGATAAATAAAGGCATAATACTGAAGTTTAAATCCAAATATTTGCATCTTGTTATCAAACTAAACATGTCACACTTTCAGATAAGTTTGGAATTTGCAATACAAATGTATATATACCTCTATTGCTGGGCTTCGTGGAGATCGACCAACAACTTTAGGACTTCTATCCTTAGGTGTTTTGCTTTTTGGTGATGCAAACGAATCTGGATCTGATCCCGGAGTTTTGAGCTTCCGGGCTGTACGAGGTGTGGCAGGAGAAGGTTTTGGAGGCACGTTGAGAGAGCCAGGTCTGCACTCAAACAACCACACACACACATACACACACAATCATCAAAACACTCGACTCAACTATGACCTTTTTTTTCGTCCTGTCTATAACCTTTAAAAAATGACATAATCATAGAACATGTTACGTGCTATCTTATCGACATTTTCAAATAATGGAACGTGCAAGATGTAAAAAGGATACACGATGTGGTAAAGACTGGAAACATGGAAAGATGAAACTATGCAAAGCAAGCTCATGATTACCTCGATTTAGTGGTCTGCATACTGTAATCTCAGCAGAGACGAAGATGAAGCTAACTAGACGTTGAACGAGGCCCACACGACCCCAAGACCCTGCAATCTTTTCAGAGGAGTCTCAGTAAGAGAGGGACTTATATATGGATATATAAACAATGAACAAAGATTCATATCACTTAGAAATGCAGCCTATGATCCATTTTGAGTCGAATCGACCAACCAAACTACGAAAGAGATAAGCAATATTATGCCTTCAAAGGAAAACCAGAGAAACCACCTCCACTCCCACCAACCATACCCAAAATAAAAGTAAAAAAAATTAAGAAAAAGCAAAGAGACAAATGAAGTAACAATCAGATTAGATATAGATGCCAATATCAAAGCCAGTCTATCACTTTCCTTACATTTTCCTTAACTTTTACTCCAGATTTTGAACAGTTTAAGGATAACAACTGATAACAAAGTAAACTCACAATTCAGTAAAGTTACTAAAATATAATCTTCACATTTTAAGAAGATATATAGGATGTGATGCATATTATTAGATTACTTCGTGAATAAGAACAAGCAATATTTGGTAATTTTTCAAGTTTCATAAGAGTTGTTAGGGAAAATAAATCTGCAAGACTATAACAAAACATAAAGTTTAATTTTTTATTTTATTTATTTTTGTCTAACTTTGAATTGGAAACACTCAACTACAATGTCACTCTCCGTGAACAAAAACACTACAATGTCAATGATAGAACCAAAATAGAGGGGGAGAGAGAGAAAGCATTATTGATTCCAAAAATGCACAACATAATGAAAGCGCGCCATCATGAATGAGGTACTAAGTTGGCATATAGTAGCAAGCATTTATTCCCATGTTTATTCTGAACTGATTGGATCTGCAGAAGCTAAATTATTGACAACCCAAAAATAAAAAGGAAAAGAAAAAGAAAAAATCACGATCTACCACACACACACACACACACACACACACACACACAGCAAAAGGCACAAGCTTTGTAGAGATACAGACAACATAAACTCGCGTTGAACGAACAACTATTGCCTGAATTATTCCGCACCAATTCACATTGCAAAATCAACACGAAAGTCCCCTCCCATAAATTAAAAAAAAAAAGAGAGGAAAGTAACTGTTGCGCGCGCGCGCGCGCACACACACGCTTGTAAGAGAACAAGCTCTCTGCAACTTAACGAGGGTCTGAACAGCATAAACAGACAAACTTTTGGCATTGTTGAATGGAGAAATAACAAGACAGCAGACTCACCAATTCAAAGTTTGAAGCCTCTCTCTCTCTCTCTCACACACACACACACACACACTAGTGTCGCTGGTGAAGCACAAGTTCCGAGAAAAATGGTGAAAAGAGGTAGAGAGAAAAACCCTACAGTGTGTGAGTGTGTGTGTGGAGATGAAAGATAGTAATGAGTGAAGAACTCGAGAGAGAGAAAGCTGGGTTCGAACAATGCGTTCAAGGCTGCACCCTGCTGTGATGCTGTTCCCAAGTCTCTCTCTCTCTCTCTCCGATCGTTTTTGTAAGAGAGAGAAGAAAGGTTGGTTTAGTTTAGTTTACTCCCTACTTCCAAAAATCATTACTTACCTTTTCATACAACAATGTCCTCCAATTTTTCTTTTATTTACTACCTTTTGTCATTGGTGGCCCCACCTTACAACAATTTTATTCCTACTTTTTAGTCAACACAACAACTTTATTCTTATTTTTTGATCAATACCACCATCTTTTTGCTATTACCACTATTTTTTGTCATTATCACACTACCTCTACATTATAATTTTTACCCACTCAAAATAACTTTTTCAACTTTTCTTAATCCGCGTGCCAGGACCCAAATGAAAACATTATTTTTGGACGGAGGGAGTATAATTTTATGTTTCTAATATTTCTACTGCCAAAATTAGAAATATATTTTGATGAGAAGGAATATTTAAGTAGTTGCCTCACTACCACTACATAACAGATGGGAAATAAATGGTTAGTACAAATTGATGATAAGTATTTAAAGGAAATAGTAAAAGCGTGACGAAATAACAAAAAATTAAGAATTTCTTGGTGCGAGAAGATTATTATAAATGTTTTATGTTGGATAAATAATGAGCATTCAAACAAACTTTTCTCCTTCTTTTTATGTTCCCCTGTTCATATGGTGTTTGTATCCAAAAAATTATATAGTAGTAGCTTTTAATTTATGATTTCGTTTTCTCTATTTTGTAAGGATTGAGTACCCTTGTACTCCTCAATCTATATACTATCTTTTTATTTGACCTTTAAAAGAAAAAAAAATAACAAATCACGATAATTACGGCAGAAATAAGCAAATAAATTCTTCAACACTCCATATCTTACACCTAGCACAGTTTATACAAACGTGCCCCGGTAATTGTGTAATTGATAGAATTCTAATTCGAGACCTTAAAAACATCAAATTTAAAACTCTAACATGTTCGCTATGTAAGAATTATAATATTATTTTCTAAGAGCACCCATAACAGTGGGCTCCGAAGCCTTAGGGCTAAGGGTATTTTGGTGGGATCCCAATGATTGATAGCCCGGGCTTGAAATTTTCATTATGGTGAAGTCCGACCCCTAGGGCTATGCAATGATTGATTTTTTTTAATTTAACTTTTCTATTTTTGATGACAATAAAAATAATAAAATACGACCTTGTATTGAAACATTGGAAAATTACAATACAATTCATACAAATTAAAAACTACAAATTAAATACTAGAAATTAAAAAATACAAATTAAAAAGTACAAATTAAAAACTACAAATTAAAAACACGAAATTAAAAATTACATATTAACATCCGGAAACCCGTATTTTGCTTGAGAAATGCGCATACTTCACGGTGGCGCATCAATTGTTCCGGGTCCATGTCGCTTGTTTTTCTCGTGTAGATGTCGTAGGCCTGCTTAAATTCCTGATTAGCCACCATTTGGACCATACGTTCCTGGATGCCGCCCATTGTTTGCACGGCCGCCGCCTTCGGATTGACTTTTCCCTTTCCCTTCTTCGCCGCCTTTATGCCGGTCGGGCGGGCTAGCATCGACGAGGCCTCGTTTGCAGATGCGGAGTTGCTGGAATGACTTGTGTAGCCACCATCTTCACTAGTCTTGGAGCGCTTCGATTGGGTCTTTTTATCCAAATTGCAGAAGGAGGGAATATCCTTCACGACCTCCCACGCCTTCCGATGGATGAAATGTTTGCCACGGGTTGCATGATAACCATCGGCGGCTAGCTTGTAGAGGTCGTGGTCGCTCCGCCCACTAGCATTTTCTCTCTCGAAGTTGATGTATTGCTCGTTGAATTTCACAATTTCGGTCTTGGCGCGTTTCCACGCCGACCGAATGGCTTCTACACCACGAGGTGGTTGAGGAGCTACGAACTGGTTGAATTTGTCGGCAATTCTCTCCCAAAATTTATCAAGCTTTTGATAGTTTGCATTTACCGCATCATGCCCGATATCAACATAGCACTTGGCAACCCACTCAATTTCATCCGGCGTGTAGTTCCCGCTTCGAGCTCCGTAGTTCATTTCCGCAACCTTTCATTTTCCCTTGCCCTTGGCCGGTGCCTTTTCCTTGGCCGCGGCCTTTCCCTTTCTGCGACGTGGCTCCGGCTCCGGCTCCGGCTCCTCCTCGGCCTCCTCATTTTTCTCACCCTCTTCTTCATCCTCATCAGGGACATGGTCGTCCTCGTCATTGAGGTTGATTCCTCTAAACTGGCGATATGCAGACGGAGGTGTCTGGAAAGATTGGTAGCCACCAGGCGGCGACGAGAATTACTGGAATGCACCCGACAGCGGCGGCGAGTGACTGAAGTGGCTGAAGCCCGGTGATTGCGAGTACTGCCCAAATCCAGGCGAGGAGTACTGTGGATATCCAGTAGGTTGCTGGGTTGAAAACGACGGACTATTACCGGTGAATAATTGTCGTGAGGGAATTGGATTGGGCGATTGGGAAGAGGGAGGAGGGTTTTGTGGACAATTTTTGGAGAACCACTCAATGAATTCATCATCTCCAATTTTTTAAGAAAAAAATAAAATTATAAGAGAATGTAATTGGAATGTAGAAATGAGAATGAAGAATGAGAAGGTGTGGATGTTTGAGAGGAGATAGATGACATATTTATAGCAAAAACACAAAAATAGCCGTTTGTTACCGTTACCTTTTTAAAAAAAAAAATTACAATTCAGAATTAAAAAAAAAAAAAAAATCAGAAAATGGGAGGAGGCGACGCGTGTCCCTCCTCCCCTCCATTTTCTTCGTCTCGCCCACGGGCTTCGCTGCGCCAGGGCTCCAGCTCCGAAGCCCGCCCTCGCCATCGACAACGGGAAGCGCCCACACGGCGCCCGGGCGTCACCTCCTTCGCCCGGGCTTCGGAGCTGCCGTTGTGGGTGCTCTAAATGTCTTACAATATGTATAAGAGAGTCCATGTGCCACGTGCGAATAAGAGCAGTATAGTGGGAGTTTTGTTAGACCCCGAATCTATTGCCGGGAAGCATAATTTTAATGATTTTATGGTATTGGATAAGAGCTAGGTCTATTTTTTCACGATGATGGGCTTGAGTAAGACCTAGGTCTATAATCATTGACAATGATCGAATATATTTTGTTTTGTTATTATTTTTTTTTATTTGTAATAAATATTATAAGAAAATATTTAATTAAATTCAAAAATTACGAAATGACAATTTCATTGAATTTTAAAAAAATACAATAACTAAGAAAAAAATACAAATAGGAAAAAAAGATACAATAATTAAGAAATTAAAAAATAAGCACAACAGCTACTCGCGGAGTGGACCGAAACGTCTCCAAATCTCTTCAATCATATACTCCATTAGGCGGTCGTAGGCACGTGCATCATGAATCCGAGTTTGTCTCTCAATATATTGGTGGAGTGGTGTTGGCATACCTTGATTGACTGATGCCGTATTCACGTGTCTATCACCCCGTGCGCTCGATTTAGCATTGAATTGAGTTGCTCTAGATCCTTCATCTTCAATTATCATGTTATGCAAAATGATGCAAGCATACATGACGTCACATAAATGTTCTCGAAACCACAAGCGAGAAGGGCCCTTTATAATTGCCTAACGAGCTTGGAGGACGCCGAAAGCCCATTCAACGTCTTTATGCACAGCTTCTTGCATCCGAGCGAATCGGGCTCTTTTCGGATATGTTGGCGCATTGAGTGTCTTCACAAAAGAGGCCCACTTCGAATAGATGTCGTCGGCGAGATAATATCCCATGTGGTGCAGGCGGCCGTTTGCAGTGAATTGAGTTGACGACGCTCTCCCATTGAGGACGTCGTTGGAGAGGGGGGACTGATTGAGCACGTTGATGTCGTTAAGAGAGTCGGCAGCACCGAAAAAAGCATGCAAAATCCACAAATCTTGGGAGGCGACAGCTTCAAGGATGAGTATTGGATGACGATGTCGTCCAGTGTACATTCCTCTCCAAGACGATGGACAATTCTTCCATGCCCAGTGCATACAGTCGATGCTTCCAAGCATCCCGGGAAAGCCGTGCGTCCTCTCGTGCAATGCAGTGATCCTGGCGATGTCAGTCTCGTTTGGCCGCCTTAAATAGTAGTCGCCGAAAGCAGATCTGATGGCCCGACATAAATTCTTGAGGATCAAATTGCTCGTTGTATCGCCACAGTGCAAATATTCATCGTACTGATCGGCTGCTCCACCATTGGCGAGTTGCCTCAGAGCAACGGTGCACTTCACAAAGACGCGAAACCCCAATCTTCTAGTGGCATCCGGGTGTTGCTGAAAATAATGCTCCCGAGCCTAAAGAGTTTCAGCTATTCTCAAGAACAACCTCTTTCTCATTCGAAACCGCCTGCGGAAGACAACATTACCCCATATAGGGTGGTCGTCAAAATAATCTCGTCGGAGGCGTTGTTCGGCCTCCTCACGATTCTGGTGCAGGTACGTCCTCGTATCCGGTTCGTCATCCGATGAATCAGACCCGACGGCTTGTTGGTAAAGCTCCATGGCTCGATGAGCCACCTCGATACGTCGGCGGTGACGCTCCTCCTCTTCATCATTGAAGCTCGCACCCGGCCAACTCATTATTTTTTTGTAGGAAAAAAATAGTGAATTTTTCTTGTAACTTGTATGAATGAATGGATGAAGATTAGAATTTGGTGTGGTGTGTGAATTAGATGAAGGACTATATATAGTGAATTTGTGTGATGTAGCCGCTGATATACTCGTTGGAGTAGTCGTTGCACACATTAAAAAAAAAATTAATCAGAAAAAAAAATGACGGACCAATGAGGACACGCCACGTGTCCCCATGTTGCTGCCACATTGAAGTCGATGGTGGTGTCGATAAATCGACACCGCCATCAACCTTGCCTTCGACCCACCCTATGTTGAGAGGACCACAGCGGCGTCGACACTGCCTGGATCGAGTGAGGCTGGGTCGAGCGACGCTCGACACCGGCGTCGACCCCGGCGCTCGACGTCCTCTGTGGATGCTCTAAGCAATCCAATGTTAGCCAAACAAAATTCAATAATCAAGATTAGAGGTGATATTATCATATCATTGGTGGGCAAATTAATGTATGTCATAATTAAATACACGCCTTTATAATTTTTTAGTAAGTTAGGAAACCTGTTTTGAGTACTAACTACTACTAGTATTTATTTAGAGCATCCACTACGGATGACGAAGGGCAGGATCGAAGGGCGGGGTCGAGCGGCTCGACGCAGCCTCCACTCGACCCCGGCGGCGTCGAAGCCGTAGTGGCCACTCGACTCAAGGGTGTGTCGAAGGAGGGGGCGAATCCTGTGTCTTTTTTTCGACACAGCGCTCGACTTTGGCGTGATGCAATATGGGGACACGTGGCGTGTCCCCATTGGTTCAATCCTATTTTTTTCTGATAAAAAAAATTTAAATTAATTAGCCAACAACGGTAGGCAGCAACGGATATATGTGTCTCCAACGGTTAAATTCTCATTTTTTCACTATATATATATCCCTTCATCCATTCCACGCCACCACATCAATTCATCCAATTCATTCATCATACAAATTCACTCTTTTTTTCAAAAAAAAAATTATGAGTTGGCCGGGTGTGAGCTACAATCATGAAGATGCAGAGGAACGCCGCCGCCGACGTATGTAGTTGGCTCAGCGAGCCAGGGAGCTTTACCAACTAGTGGCTTCAATCATTAAAATCACGCTTCCCAATGCTTCAACCTAAATCTTACTCAACCCCATTGTAGTGAAAATATCAACCTAAGTCTAACTCAACACCACCAATCATTAAAATTGTGGATTGTTGTGCTTGTGTATAAGCTTGAGAAACAAGATAGCCACGTAGAAGAGTTGGCGTGGATGCTTCTGGAAGGAATGGCAGTTATGCAGTTAGCACAACAACTTGTTGAGAGGTGGCATTCGACTTCTGCATCAGGGCAGTCTTGATCGTGTGGTGTAGATTGTATCTTAGCTGATATATAAAGCTTTGCCTTCTCTTCTTGTTCGTCAGATTCTATTCCTAGAGTGAGAAATTAGTTCTGATAGAAGAGATGAGAGTTAGAAGAGACCTAAGAAAGCCATGCATGGAGCTTGAAGTTCTTCTTCTTCGTTGAGTGTTGTTGTAATCTTTTCTCTGCATTCTTAGTAAAGGTTCAGTTTTCTTTCCTCCGTGGACGTAGTCTCACATTGAGCTGAACCACGTAAATCTCGTGTTCTCATTTTACAATTCCAGTTATATTTCTTCATCGAATCATAACAAGAAATAGGATTCTTAGCCGAGTTAATTCAGTGATTTAAAAATCAACAATTGGCACCGTCTGTGGGAATCGAATCTGTGGTGATCAACGACAATCGGCGAGAGATCGGAATCTTCTTCTCAAGATCTGAAGAATTCGCTCGAAGAAATTCAGAGCATCGAAGATGAATCCATCCAAGATCGAGATGGAGAAGTTTAATGGGAAGAATGATTTTGCGTTGTGGAAGATCAAGATGAGAGCAATCTTGATCCAGCAGGGATTGGCTGAAGCGATAGATGAAGGAATAAAAGGAAAGGAACAGAAAGAAGAAGATAAAGGCAAGGAGAAGGAAGAATCTGGTTCAAGTTCGAAGATGAACAAGATCGAAATGGATCAGAAGGCTCATAGCATGATAATTTTGTGCTTGAGCGATAAGGTTCTCAGGGAAGTTGCGAAAGAGAAGACCGCAGCCGCTGTCTGGTTAAAGCTAGAGTCATTATACATGACTAAATCCCTTGCCAATAGGTTGTATATGAAGCAACGACTTTATTCCTTGAGATTTTCTGAAGATAAGAGCATTGAGGATCAGATGGAAGAGTTCACCAAATCCATTGATGATCTCGAAAGTATAGATGCTCAGATTGGAGATGAAGATAAGGCCATTCTCCTCTTGAATGCTCTGCCAAAGAGCTATGAACATGTGAATGATGCTCTTATTTTTGGAAGAGATGGAGCAATCTCTCTTGAAGATGTGCAGACTGCTCTTCGTGCTAAAGAACTCCAGAAACTGAATGATGGGAAGCTAGAAATGTTCTCTGAAAGTCTTAACATCAAGAAGTTTAAAGGAAAGGGGAAGAAACCTATTGATAGTTCGAAGAAAAAGGCTCAAGGAAAGGGAAAAGAGTCAGACAACAAGGAGGCCAAGAAGTGCTTCGAATGTCAAAAACCTGGACATTTGAGGAAGAATTGCTACATCTGGAAAAGGAAGCAACAAGAACAGAAAGGCCAAGGGTCTAGCAATGTTGATAATGTGCAAGAAGGTGAAATAGGTGAGGTCATGAATGTGATGCAAGGAAATGCAGAAGATCATTGGATCATGGACACAACTTGCTCATTCCACATGTGCCCCAACAAGAGCTGGTTCTACACTTTGCAAATGGGAGATCAAGGTTTAGTATTACTAGGCAATAATCATGTATGTCATGTGAAAGGAATAGGATCTGTTAGATTCAAAATGCATGATAGCTCTGTCAAGATCTTATCTGATGTTAGGTACATACCTGATTTAAAAAGGAATTTAGTATCTCTTGGCATGCTAGAAAAAAAGAGGGTTTAGATGGGGATCCAATAATGGTGAAGTGCATGTTAAGAAGGGTAATAACCTGGTGATGAAAGGGAAAAGAAAACATAGTTTGTATTATTTAGATGCTGAGGTCTTGTTGGGTCAGACTGATGTCAGTATTGAGCCTAATTCTGAGGTCGAGTTCATGAAATGGCATGCAAGATTAGGACATGTTAGTGAAAAAGGACTTAATGAGTTGATAAAACAGAAGATAATTGCATCTAAAGCTATGTTTAAGCTTGAACCTTGTGAATCATGTCTGTTAGGAAAGAGTACTAAATTACCATATCCTAAAGGCATGCATATATCTGAATCACCACTTGATTATGCCCATGCTGATCTATGGGGGCCAGCTAACACTGCAACTCTTGGAGGTGCAAGATATTTTCTGTCTATTATTGATGATTTCAGCAGGAAAGTCTGAGTATATGTTTTGAAAAACAAATCAGATGCTTTCACTTGCTTTAAAGAGTGGTGTGCAGAAGTAGAAAACCAGAAGAGGGTCAGTTTGAAGTGCCCGAGGACAGATAATGGATTGGAGTTTCTGTCGAAGGAGTTTGACAAGTATTACAAGAAGAGAGGAATCAAAAGACACAAAAGTGTACCTGCAAATCCACAACAGAATGGAGTTGTGGAAAGGATGAATAGAACACTACTTGAGAGAATGAGGTGTATGCTAATTACCTCAGGACTTCCAGAGAGATTTTGGGGAGAGACAGTATCTACAGCAGCCTATTTGATAAACAAGTGTCCTTCTTCTGCAGTGAAGTTCAAGACTCCAGATGAGCTGTGGTCTGGCCATGTTACTGACTACTCAAGATTGAAAGTATTTGGCTGTCAAGCATTTGCACACATTAAGCAAAGCAAGCTAGCTCCAAGAGCGTTGAAATGCATAATGCTGGGATATCAACAAGGAGTAAAAGGCTATAGACTGTGGTGTACTGAGCCTGGAATGAATAAGATCATAGTCAGCAGAGATGTTGTATTTCAAGAAGAAGTTCTACCATTCTACAAGGGAAAGGTGATGCTGAAAGAAGCAGATCAGACTTCTGAGAGCAAGGAATCTGAGAATTCGGAGGTTAAGGTGGAGCTCATGGATCCTTCAGTCTCTGATCAAGATCAAGAATTGGAAGAAGCTGAAGATCAGATACAGCAGCTTGGTCAAGATGATGAACTGAGTGATTATTTGCTGGCTAGAGACAGGTCAAGAAGGGAGATAAAACCTCCTGATAGGTTTGGACATGCAGATATGATTGCTTATGCTTTCAATGTTGCTGAGAATATTGAATACCAGGAGCCAAGTACATATAAAGAAGCTATGAGTAGCAAAGATAGAGAGAATTGGATTAGAGGAATGAAAGAGGAGTTAGACTCTTTGCAAAGAAACAAGACTTGGATTCTAGTTGACATGCCTACAAATCAGAAACCAGTTGGATGTAAATGGATATTCAAAAGGAAATTTGAGATGGTAAATGGCAGAGAGATCATTAGATTCAAAGCAAGATTAGTGGCAAAGGGGTATACTCAGAAAGAAGGAGTAGATTTCAACGAGATTTTCTCTCCTGTTGTTAAGCATTGCTCAATAAGGATTCTGCTATCTTTGGTTGCTCAAAAGAATCTGTACTTGGAACAGCTGGATGTAAAGACAACTTTTCTCAATGGAAGCTTGCAAGAAACTATATATATGGAACAACCTGAAGGTTTCATATTGCCTGGGCAGGAAGGAAAGGTTTGCTTGCTGCAGAGATCCTTATATGGTCTGAAACAGAGTTCAAGACAGTGGTACTTGAGGTTTGATGAGTTCATGGTGAATTCAGGTTTCTCTAGATCAAGGTATGATAGATGTGTATACCTTAAGAAGAATGGAAATGAGACAGTGTTGTATTTGCTACTTGATGACATGCTAATTGCTAGCAGTAGTTTGAAGGAAATTCAAATTATGAAAGAGCAGTTAAAGTCAGTTTTTGAGATGAAGGATTTGGGATGTGCTAGAAGGATTCTTGGTATGGATATTATTAGGGATCATAGCAAAGGGAAGTTGTGTATGTTGCAAAAGGATTATACTCTTAAGGTGATTAGGAAATTCAATATGCATGAAGCCAAAAGTTTGGTAGTTCCTATATCACAGCAAATCAAGTTGTCAGCAGTTCAGTGTCCACAAACAGATGCAGAGAAGAAAGCAATGTATCCAGTCCCTTACTCAAATGCTGTTGGAAGTATCATGTACATGATGATTTGTACAAGGCCAGATTTGGCTTATGCCATTAGCATTCTTAGTAGGTACATGTCTAATCCGAGAAGGGAGCATTGGGAAGCCATGAAGTGTGTCTTCAGATATATAAAGGGAGCTGCAGAAGTTGGTCTTGTGTTTGAGAAGGAAGCTAACTACAAAGGTAATCCGTTGAGGGGTTTTGTTGATGCAGATTATGCTGCAAATGTTGATTGTAAGAGGTCTCAAACTGGTTACATCTTTACTCTTTATGGGACTGCAGTGAGTTGGAAGTCTATGCTGCAGAATGTTGTTGCCTTATCCACCACAGCGGCTGAGTATATGGCGATGACTGAGGCAGTAAAAGAAGGAATTTGGTTGAAGGGGATTCTTGGTGATTTTGGTGTGATTCAGAGAGTTGTGGAGATATTCTGTGACAACCAAAGTGCTTTACATTTGGCCAAACACCAAGTTTTTCATGAGAGATCCAAACACATCGATGTGAGATATCATTTTGTGAGAGATCTTGTGAACAAAGGTCTTATACAAGTGATTAAAGTTCCAACTGAGGAGAATTATGCTGATATGTTGACAAAGGCATTGCCTCGAGTAAAATTCAGGCATTGTCTTGATCTTGTGAAGGTGGAGTAGTAAAGATAAAGGGGAAGGAGATTGGAGCTTATACTAAGCAAGGTGGAGATTGTGGATTGTTGTGCTTGTGTATAAGCTTGAGAAACAAGATAGCCACGTGGAAGAGCTGGCGTGGATGCTTCTGGAAGGAATGGCGGTTATGCAGTTAGCACAACAACTTGTTGAGAGCTGGCATTCGTCTTCTGCATCAGGGCAGTCTTGATCATGTGGTGTAGATTGTATCTTAGCTGATATATAAAGCTTTGCATTCTCTTCTTGTTCGTCAGATTCTATTCCTAGAGTGAGAAGATAGTTCTGATAGAAGAGATGAGAGTTAGGAGAGAGCTAAGAAAGCCATGCATGGAGCTTGAAGTTCTTCTTCTTCGTTGAGTGTTGTTGTAATCTTTTCTCTGCATTCTTAGTAAAGGTTCAGTTTTCTTTCCTCCGTGGACGTAGGCTCACATTGAGCTGAACCACGTAAATCTCGTGTTCTCATTTTACAATTCCAGTTCTATTTCTTCATCGAATCATAACAAGAAATAGGATTCTTAGCTGAGCTAATTCAGCGATTTAAAAATCAACAAAAATTACGCTTCCCAGTGCTTCAACCTAGGTCTAGTTTAACCTCTGTAGTGGATGCTCTTAGCGGCGACGGAGTATAGAACAAATCTAAGGGGTCAAAGTTTTAAATATTTTTTAATCTGTCATAAATAAATATTGATAAAAATATTTATTCGAAAATTGAAATCTAGGCTCTGGTTTCTCTTTCATCCAAACACGTTCTCAAATTATAGTTGGTCACGCTTCTAAGGCCTGATTCAAATTAATTGAAGTTTCAATAATTTTTTAATTTATTTATTTGAGGGAAAATGTTTGAATAAATTTGATTTGGAGATGCAGACAAAGTACGCTAGTGCATGAGGTGGGGTTGGTTGGTGACTGCTGAATCAGTTCACAGCAAATTGGATTTGTCTTTCCAATATAAATATAATTTAGGTCAAAAGTAAATATTACGCCCTTTTTATTTCCCACAAAAAATATGGCTGGAGATTGTAAACGGAATATACCCATGATTGTATTTTTTTCTTTTTCAATTTTACATTCAAGATTTTGAGGATATGGTTTTGTTGAATTTTATTTTGGTGATAGACTTTTAAACAAAATGTCGATAATTTTATAATTTTATAATAATAATAAGCTTAATTTTTTTTAATGATTTTTGTTGACCTATGTGATCCTATAAATTGTAACATAACCCTAACTATATGTATCAAAAGAAATCACAATCTCATATGACTCAAATTGTAATTTATGACTTTTAAATCGTTAGGTATATAAATACACAATTATTGATGTCTGATCTAACAACTGTTCAGATAAAATCAGTGAATGCTAGATGATGACCCACATTAGGGATGACTCTCTCTCTCTCTCCATCTCTCTCTTTCTCTCTATCAATGATGAACGTAATCTGCACTCATTACTCAAGCATCATAAGAAAATTTGTTACGATAAACTTGCAAGTTAGAAAATGTTTGTTAATTAATTCCAACTCAAAATGTTTGATTATAGACTCCTATATATTGTAATATTTCATGCACAACATTTTGAAATCTATTACTAGTATTGTTTGAGTAGTGTGACTATCATAACGTGTAGTACTTCCAATGAAGCACGAGATGATAACATATTGCTAAGGAAAAATGGGTCAGCAAAATTACACAAAATATAATATTATCATCTACGAACCCAACACTATTGGAGGGAAAGGACAATAAAACGAAACGAAAATAAAAAGGACAAATTTGTGGGCGTTTTGTCCTTGTAGTTTTTTGGTGAAAATAAAAAGAGTGTGAAAATTTGTAATACCCACTATGGGGATAACATGTACTTCTCATACTCATTTAGATAATATCTACTCTCTATACTCACTTGATCCACTTCTTTCACCTTTTAGATTAAAGATGTAAGTGAGAGAATATCTCTCTTTTGAGATTCTCTCTTAACCGATTTTTTCTCTCTCCTAGCCCACTTTTTATCAGTTTTTTTATTCTTTAAACTCTAAACCTAAGAGATATATATCTGCATGTATGTATGTAACGTAAAGAGAGGAAACATGTACCGATTTTTTTTTCTCTTTTCAGTGATTGAGATAACCCTCTACCTACTTCTGTGAGATTCTTTAATGAGAAATTATTCTTCCATTAAATGATGGAATAGTAAAAAACAAAAAAATTGGCTATAAAATTCCATACAGCCATCTTGAAACCATCCAGATCCTCCTTCCCCCTCTCCAAGATAGTACTAATTTACTCATTCCCCCTCCCCTTTATCAAATTTTGAGCCTTAAACACTTAATCCTTCAAATCCTTCAAATCCTACAACAAATTATGGCTTCATCATCACGTTCAAAAGGAAAAAAAAATCAAAAAGCACTGAAGAACCAAGAGAAGAGGATGAAACATCTACAAGAGGTCAGATTTTCTACAGATCGACACAAAAACTATACAGATCGGACATATAAGGTTTCATGATTGTCCGACATGTATAGTTTTATACCGATCTGTATTTATTTATTTTACATTTACATTAGTTAATTTAATTTAAGAACTTATCATGATGATTTTCTTAAATTATGATTTTTAATGTTAATTTGTAGTATGTGGAGGCTTTTAGTTAGTTTAATGATATATTAATCGAATAATTAATATATTTAGTTTAATTTAATACAATTATTGTGTTGAATCATAATATAGTTCGAATTACATAAAGAATCAATTATAATAAAATGTACAGATTGCGTTAAAAATGTACAGGTCGTACATTATTTTAACATGACCTGTATATTTTGTTTGCGATTTGTATGCTTTTTTCTGTTAATATTTGTTTATATAATCTATAAACTTATTAGGATGATTTTCTTAAATTATGATTGCATATTATAATAATTCATGGTATGTTTTCTATAATTAGTTAGTGTATGATAATTTCATCGAATAATTAATATAGTTAATTTAATTTAATAAAATTATTGAACTTAATCGTATTATAGATCGAAATTAGCTAGATTAACAATTAAAAAAATTGTACATATTGCTAAAACAGAATACAGGGCGTGACTTATTTTTTATGATATGTATGTTATTTTTGAGATCTGTACAGTTTTTGCTTAGTTAATATTTGTTTTATGCTATGATTATGATTTAAATTAGTATCTGTAATTGATTAAAATATTTAATGATGTCTGATTGATCTATTATAGTTATAAATATAATTTGTTATGTTTAAAAATAATTTGTTACGTTTTATTATTTAATAATTTGTCACGTTCTCTAGTTTAAAGCATTGTTATGTCACTCGAGAATTTTATTTGTTCATTTATACTATTATTACATTAAGAAATAAAATAATGTAAGATAATAATTTTAAATAAATTGTACAGGCCGTGTAGATTTTTTTTGTACAGTTCGAGGTGCATTTATAAACAATTTGTACATATTATTGATGATTTGTATATTTTTTGTCTCGTAAGTATGTTTTTTAATTTTTTTAATTCTTTTTTGTAATTTCTATTTCAGCATGGTTGGTGCTGGGTACGTGAAACGTTACAAGATGTGAATTGCGTAGTGAACACGTACAACAAGATCAGCATGTTGGAACCGATACAGAAACGACTATTAGAAGTTGGGGGTGCAGAGCTCGTTACTCAATTCTCTGTTGGTACTTTAGGATATTTTTTGAGATGGAATAAGGGTAAAGCGTGCGGGAAAGCGCTTCCAATGATTGTCGCTAGAGAGGTAATTGTGGCCGGTGCTAATGCGAACCATATATGGTTTCATATTGGTGGAAGAAATTTGAGATTTTCACCTCGGGAATACACTCTTATTTCAGGACTTGTTTTTGGAGCGTCTTCATTTGATCCATAAAGTGCAGATTTATCGCCGGATAATGTGAAAGCTTATCAGATATTTTGTGGGGACGAGCTGGTTGCGAATGACGTGTTGCATCAATTTTTTATTGTGCAGGATTTTGATCCACAGTTGTATCTTCGAGCAGCAAATGTGCTCGTCGCTTATGCCTTGTGCTTAGGTGGCGATCAGAGAAACATGATAAATTTGTGGCTCTGTGTATTGGTGGATAATCTCGACCGATGGAACCAATTTTCCTGGGGCATTTGTAGTGAACACGCCCCTTATCTGATCGCGGAGAACAAAACTCAGCTCGTTGTTTCAAGTGCCACAACCCATCTGCAAGCTTCAACTAATCATTGTCTTCAAATATGGAGCTCAAACTCAAAGGACTGTCAGACATGTTATCTAGAACACCAACAACAAACGAAACAGCAGGTTCCAGTGGAATCATGGGAATTAACCAATTATGTAGGTCCGCCGCTTCAGTGGCGAGCTCCGTCTCTTCGTCAACAAGGGATGTACGACTACGCTACATCAGCATTGTTAGGAGCTTGTTCACGTCGCCTTGACTATGCACCCAGTTAACAAATTTAGCAAGAGTTCCAAGGTTCAAAGTGGCAGTCTGTTCCTCTTTATCATCAGTGTCGTCAAACTCAGATTCAGCAGTATAGTCTTCATCATCTTCATAATCATCATCCTCTACGACAGTGACGTAGGCCTGCACAGGCTGTGATTGTGGCTTTGGCTCTGGCTCTGGGAATCGTCGTACTGCGAGTACTGAGACGGATACACATCATCATAGACAAATTACGAAGAAGTATTCAAATCAAAGCAAGGTCTATACATAGAATCACTATGCCTGATATACAACATAGGCTCAAACTCAGTAGCACACAATCGACGAAGTTGATCATCGTTACTCAAATTATATTTTTCGACACCGAATTGAGATGTTGAAAAATAAAATATTTCAAAGCTACAACTTAACGATCTAGACACTATTATGAAATTTATTTGTTCCTTAATATTGAAAAAACTTATCATATCCAACGGAAGATAGAAAGTGTGCTCTTCTCCGCCATCATAAACAAAATCGTCCCAAACGCCGTTGAATTTAATGCAGAACATCTTGCATTCCATCTGGCATAACAAAACCAAGTATTCATAATTAAATATACATATGCAATATTAAATTAATTTATTACAAAATAAAATTCTATATAGATCTTAAATATATTGTACATGTCGCACTACAATTTAAAGCGGCTTGTACAATTTTTGTTCGATCAGTACATATTTTCAGGTTTTTAAAAAATTAAATTAATGTTTTTAAGGCTTACAAATTTTAATGAAAACACAAATTTTATCTAGATTCACCCCGTTTAAAGAAATGCCTATATATAGGATTTTGAATTCCGATTATATTTCTAAAAAAATACATAAATAATGTTATAAAAATACATCAAAAACAAATATTGTAATTTTAAAAAATCAAAATAGTATACAGATCGGTAAATTCTGTACAGTTCGGTTTATTACTTCAACCGACATATACAGTATTTTATCGATCTGTACAATTTTTAATTTTGTTGACAATTAATTTAAGTTTTTTTGAGACTTACATTGCGAAATGGGAATTGAGAAAACAATGTTAATATTCTTCCGATTATATTTCTGTAAAATACGAACAATAATGTTAGAGAAATAATAGAAGTTAGGGCCCGTTTGGTATTCATATACCAGTATATCAGATAGCAGATATGGGTATGGGTATCAGATATCAGGTATGTGTATCAGATTTATATTTGATATTCGTGTTTGATATATTGAAGATATAGATTGATGTTAAGTGGGAATGAAAGTAGAGGTATGAGTCATATACTAGCAAAAATTGGTATATGAAAATAATGAAAAATCGCATATTAAGTATATCAATTTGATACTCATATACTGATATACCAAACACAAGGTATGGATATAGGTCATATTGACACTTATACCTGATATACGTATATGGATACCAAACAACCCCTTAATATTGTCAAAGATAATATATTTTGAAAAAAAATTAAACATATCGAAAAAATTATGTACAGATGGTGTATTATTACTTGTCCATCTTTACAGAATATAACCCCCCTATTTATTTATTTTTGGTTCTGAAAATAATAAAATCTTGTATTATGCTCACCTGTTTAGAATTGAATAACGATAATGACTATTATAATTTCTACGATCTAATATTCGCTCAACTCTTCTCTCAAATTTTTTCCTTCTTATGTTTGTATACAGATCCTTCAAAATGTGATTCATATATAGACTTAAAAATTCAATAACGCATCTACCTGCAAGCAATAATACTATTCAAAATGGTACAATTTTTGCATACTATAATGTTAAAAGGGTAAAATGTAGAAATAACAATTCTAAGATTTAAAATATTAATTATAGCAATCCTTTTTAAAACTATCAAATAATAGCAATTATAGACTTATTTACCCTTTTTTCCTTCTTCCATTTCAATTTTTGTTTTTTAAACTGAAAGTCGTGATCCCAAATATATCTGTGGGAAATCACATGAATAAATATGTGAAAGCACATTATAATTTGTGTGGTTTCACATGAAAAATAATGTGAAATCACATTACAATTTATTTGATTTCGTATCTAATTCGATTTCACATAAAAAATGGGATTCACATGAAAAAAATGGGAATTCACATGAAAAAAAATGGGAATTCGCATGAAAATTAATAAGAATTCGAATAAGGGTAAAAAAGTCATAAATTGCTAGAATTAATAAGTTTTAAAAAGTTATTGCTAGAATTAATATTTTTATCTTTAAAATTGCTAGAATCCTATAATAACTCATGATAAAAAGGGTACAATTTTTGCATGAGACTTTGTTCAAGTGAAGAGCTTACAAACCAACCATCCCACCTACCTTAACATAAATACATTTTGGCATTATTCAAAAAGCAATTCAACTCATGAGTGTTCAATCATGTCATCGATTTTAAGGTAGAAGAATTGACAAATTTCAGTAATAAAGTTAGAGCAAAAATCTTAATTAAATGGTGGAAAGTACATTTTATAGGTCAAGTGGGTATGAAAAGTACATGTTATCCTTAAAGTGAGTATGCATGATGATTTTCTCAAATAAAGATACGGACAAAAGTGACGTGATCGGAGCAAACAAGACCTCTGCCGTTGATTTAAAGAAGTAGAAATTGAAATCGAGCCCAACAAAAAGAGAGATTTCTGAGAAGCATATTTTACAAATTATTTTGTGAATTTCGTGCATTTTATCGTCTAGAAAGAAATTAGGATTGGTGAAGAGACCAAATCTCATAGACTAAGGTATGGAGCTCACAACAATATAAATAAAGAATGTAAAAAATACATAGTAAAATTTATCTGTTGGCCCAACGGTTGATATTTGGGCTTTCAACCGCAATGTCTTGAGATGGATTCACACAAGCTATTCCCTCCGAGTATTTTAATATAACTCATTGTGTGTGTGGCATTGAGTTTTAAAAAAAATTGATAAATTTGTTGTGAATGTGATAAAAATAGAGTTGAGAGGTAGTGGAATAAAGTTATTGTAAGTGAAATAAAGGTAAAATTTGGTAGATAATAGAAAGAATGAAAGATATAATGGTACATAAAGTGGAGTAGGGCACATTTTCATAGGCACAAAGAAGGGGGTAAATAAGGCACATTTTCGTGGATGGAGAGAATACAAATTACTTGAAATATTTGTCCCCTTAGAGATAACCTAGTGGTAAAGACCGTAGAGTAAGATGTCTGGGACCAGTAGCGGATCCAGGATTTTGAAATTGGGGTATGAAATATTATGGTACTTGAAGAATTGGTTGGAGGGTTACAGGGGGGCTCGGTCCCCATGCTCCGGGGTTCGCCCCCGAGAATTTTTTTTAGATGTCCAATAATAAAAATGATTTAAAATGCAAACAATTAGGTAAAATGTATATAAAGAAATATTCATAGAGTTCAAAAGAATTATATTATTCAATAATTACAACTCAAGAGTCGAGCCCGAGCCGACAAGTCTTCATTCTTAGAAATCGATGCATGACATTTTCATCACAAACTTGCATGAACATCTTTTTCTCAATGAAAGTTACTAAACAATCATTTAACAATTGATCGCCCATGTTGTTTCGCAACTTATTTTTGACATAGGTCATCCCCAAAAATACTCTTTCCACACCTGCAGTATCTATTGAGGAATCAACACCAACTTGATCAACAAATAAATTTAGAATTTTAAATATTATTGAATTATTAAAATATTATGCATGTATGTATCTATGTATGTATGAATGTACGTATAGTAAAAAAAAAATTGGGGGACGGTTGTACCCTCTCGTCCCCAGCTGGTTCTGCCACTATCTGCAATGCAGCTCGAAGCCGGCGTCTCGAAGGGGTCTCGAGACGACTCCGACTGGAGACCGCTGCGTTGCAGCCTTCGCGAGCTCGAGACCGGCTCGAGCATGCGCGTGGCCACTACGCGCTGGTCCGAAAGATTAAAAAAAATAAAAATTAATTTACACGCGCCTAATGGGTGTATTTTTGAAAAAAAAAATCAACCGTTTGTAGCGTCTATTGCCGAATTTTGTTTTTTTATTTTTTTTTCCTTTTTTTACATTATAAATTCAACATCTTTCTTTCTTTCATCCAAAAAAAAATAGAACCTTTTTCTCTCTCAAATTCATCTCTCAAAAAATATCTTCATCGAGTTTTTCATCTTCGTCGATCGAATATGTCGAGACCGGCACCGATGACGAGGTACTGGAGATGATGGCTGACGTGGAACGACACCTCCGTGCACATTTGGCGGCGCGGAAAAAGAAGAAGAAGAAGGCGAGGTCGTTCGTCGGCCGCGACCGTGAAGCGGTGTGTGCGCTCCTATACGCTGACTACTTCGCCGACAACCCCACCTACGGCGAGCACTTTTTCCAACGCCGTTTCCGGATGCATAAGCATCTGGTCTTGCGCATCTGCAAGATGTTGGAGGACAACGTCCACTTCTTCACGCATCGACAAGATGCACTTGGACGATGGGGGCTGACGTCGGTGCAAAAATGTACGATGGCGGTGCGACAACTAGCCACCGGTGGTGTTGTGGATGTGTTCGACGAGTACCTGAAGATCAGAGATAGCACGGGCTGGCAATACCTCAAAAATTTTTGCCGAACAATGATCGACCTCTTCGGCGAGCGATACATGAGGAAGCCAAATGCTTCCGACACCGCTCGTCTGCTCCAAATGCACGAGGCGCGACATGGGTTTTCAGGGATGCTCGGGTACCTGGATTGCATGCACTGGGCTTGGAAGAACTGCCCAAAAGAGTGGGCGGGTGCCTACACGCGCGACGATCAAGGCGTGCCTACCTTAATCTTGGAGGCGAGGCGTCGTATGATTTGTGGATCTGGCATGCCTTTTTTGGGTGTGCCGGCTCGAACAACGACATCAATGTCTTCAATCAATCGTCCTTATTTACCGACGTGCTTGAGGACAGAGTTCCACCGTGCAACTTCACCGTCATGAGAAGGCAGTACGACAAGGGGTACTACTTGACCGACGGGATCTACCCTTGTTGGCCAACACTGATCAAAGCACCGAGGGTTGAAACTGACTGAAAGATGGCGAGGTTCAAGAAGATGCAGGAGTCGGCCAAAAAGGACATAGAGCGGGCCTTTCGAGTTTTCCAAGCCCGATGGGGAATAATTCGGGCTCCGAGTCGGTGCTGGTATACGAGGCATCTTCGAGATATCATGTTCGCGTGTATTAATTTGCACAACATGATCATTGAAGATGAGCGAGAGGATGCGGAGAATTGGAGAGACAACTCCAATTCTCCGTCCACTAGCGGGATATTCCGGAGGGCCACTCCGATCGCCTTTGAGGAATATCTCGCTCGGGAAGCCGACATGAGAGATCAACGAAAGCACCATCGACTTAACAATGATCTCACCTAGCACCTTTGGCGCAAATTTGGAGCTCTACCGGAATAGTCCATATTTTAATTAATGTAAATTTTTTTATTCAATTAATGTAATATTTTATTTTATTTGAATTAATGTGATGTTTTATGTTATTTTTATTAATGAAATTTTATGAATTAATTTAATGAAAATGAGGAATTGTTTAATATTAAAGATAAAGACAGCTTGAAGACAGTTGCGTTGTACGGGTAGGTGTTTTTAAGGGGTCTCTAGTGGAAAAGTGGTGCTTGAGACCCCTTGGAGACCACTAGTGGTCTCCAAGGGTTGCAGATAGCCTAAGAGCATTCACTGCGGCGGTCGAGCGGCAGCGTCGAAGCCGGCGTCGACCGCCGCTCGACACATCCCCTTCAACGTAGGGGTAAGTTGAGCCCATAGTGTGGGCTTCGACCCAGGGTAGGATGAAGGCGGCATCGATGGCTGTGTCGATTTATCGACACGACCTTTGACTCGACGACGATGCAAGATGGGGACACGTGGCGTGTCTCCATTGGTCTGATGCAATTTTTTTTTATATTTTCTGATTAAAAAAATAAAAAATGCGCAACGGCTATATACAATTCTCCAGCAACGGCTATACAACGGCTACTCCTCATTTTTCACTATATATACCCCTTCATCAATCATTCATTCTCCACACAAATTCTATTCTTCATCCATTCATTCTCCATGCACCACTTCAAGCTGTCAATTTTATTTCGTGCAAAAAAAAAAAATGGTTGACGAGCAGTTCAATTCGTGGTACCAGCAGTATTGTGGTTCAAACCCACCGAACCAATCTCCCAATCCGGCGAATCCCAACTTCTAATCCGGCGAATCCAAACTCCCAATTCTCTCATTCTCCCGATTTCTCCCAATACTCGGCCCCTGCCGGGTTTCTCCTAATTTTTCCTGTCGGAGGGTTCTCACAGCCGCAGGGGTTCTCCCAATTCCCCCCGACGACTGGGTTCTCGCAATTCTCACAGCCGCAGGGGTTCTCCCAATTCCCTCCATCTTATGGCTACTCACAGTCGCCGGCGTACTCTCAATTCCCCCTGACATCCGGGTACGAGCAATTCTCGCAGCCGCCATTGGCTACTGCGAGATTCAGACGTTTCAACCTCAACGACGGCAACGACGATGTTGAGGTAGAGGAAGAGGAAGAGAAAGAACAAGATCAAGAGGCGTACGGAGATTCCCAAGAAGAGGAATCGGAGTAACGCGAGCCAAGACCACCGCCCCCGCCCCTCGCAAGGGGAAAGCTCCCGCCTCCTCAAGCACGACCACTTCTCCGGCCAAGGGAAAGGGAATGGCCCGCCGCAAGGGGAATGCTCCCATAACCTCAACTGGCGAGCATAATAAGCTACTGCGAGGTCCTAACTATACTGCCACCGAAATTGAATTTCTCGCACGATGCTACATTAATTTCGGGCTGAACGCGGTCATCAGCAACTACCAAACCTCAAACGCATTCTGGGAGAAAATAATGAACCGTTTCAATCAGTACATAGCTCCCACCTTCCCAAGAGATAATGATGTGATGAGGAGCGTATGGGCCGCGCCAAGAAACAGATCCAGAACTTCACCGGTATGTACATCCAAGAAGAAGACGAGCTCGGAAGCGGGCGGAACGACCTCGATCTGTACATATGGGCCCAAGATAGGTACACCGTCAAGCATGGAAAAGAGTTCCCGTATAGGGCTGCGTGGGAGCTCTTGAGGCATACCCCAAGTTTCACCAACCCAAAGAAGCCAACAGCCACGGCTGGCCCTGACAATTCGGGGTCCCTAGGCGAAAACAAAAAATGGGGCCCTTCGTCGTTTTTCTTCTCAATGACTCAACATCTTCAATTCTCTTGAGCTACCACATCTTCAATTTAATCTCCCCAAATTCTTCTAATTTCCTTGACTCTTTCAAGTGAAGCATAAAGCAGAAACAGAAAACAACCGACAACATGGTTCTTGACTATATATGAACTACAACAAAAACATTAGCTGCTGCAATATACTAGAAACAAAGATCAAATAACTATCATAGATCGTAAGATAAGAAATAAGAAATAAAAGAATACTAACCTTGTAAGAAATAAAGAACCGGGGCCGGTTACCTTCTCTCACATAAAAGACTACTAACCTTGTAAGAAATAGAGAACCAGAGCACATGTACAACAGCGCTAATTGATTCGGATTATAATTGCAGAATTGGAGAGAGAGAGAGGGAGAGAGAGAGAGAGAGAGAGAGAGAGAGATAGAGAGAGAGAGAGAGAGAGCGAGAGAGAGTGTTCAACGTGCAAAAATGAAAATGAAACGGTAAAATCTGTTGATCTGCTCTTCTCGTTATAATTTTTTTTTATTAATATTATTAATGGGCTTTTTTTGGGGCCCCTCAAATTTAGGGGCCTTGGGCCATTGCCCCTATGGGCCTAGGGTGTGGGCCGGCCCTGCCAATAGCTCCAAAGCGGACGCGGATAAATGAAGCCGGCGAGTATACTTCGTTTGCTAGCGGCACCGCATCCACCACATCCGCGAGCGATGCAAACACGTTGTAGGTTCGCCCCGAAGGAGTGAAAGTTGTGAAGAAGGGGAGGAAGGGCAAAACGGCGCTAAGGGAGGCGGCGGCAAGAGAGTTGACAACACTTAACGAGAACTTCGCATCGGACGCCGCTTCAGCGAGGGAGTAGTGGGCGTACCGTGTCTATATTACAGACACGTCGAATTTTACTCCCGCTCAGAAGGAGGCGCACGACTGAGTCATCCGCAAACTTGCAAAAGAATTCAATTGGGAGTAGTTGGCCTCATTTTTTTTTTTCTTAATTATTGTAATTCTGCAGTTTTTTATTGTATTTTTTATTATTAATTAGTGTATGTTTTAGTTTTTAAAATTGATTAAAATTGTCATTTATTAATTTTTGAATTTAATTAAGTAATTTTTATAATATTTATTACAAATAAAAAAATAACAACAAAATAAAATCTATTCAATTATTAAAATCACGCTTCCCGATACTTCAACCTAGGTCATACTAAACGACCGCAGTGGATGCTCATAATTCCTGTATGAGTTTTGACGAAAAGAATAAGGGATAAAGTCTAATGTTGTCTGCATTGTACATTTTGGAATTAATAGACTTTCTTTAAAGAGGAATTAATAAATTTTAAACGGGACTTAATAAACTATAATAAGGCTATCTGCAACCCTTAGAGCACCCTCAGGGTGCTCTAGCACTAGAGCACCCTTAGAGACCTCTACCCCTGCATTCTAAGGGTGTTCTCAGGGTGCTCTATCTTTAATATTAAACAATTTCCCATTTTTATTTATTAAATTAATTCATAAAATTTTATTTATGAGAAAACATGATGTATCGGAGATGCTTCTTGTACCAGCACCGACCCGGAGCGCGTATTATTTCCTATCGGGCTTGGAGCACTCCAAAAGCCTGCTCTATGTCCTTTCTCGCCGCCTACTGCATCCTCTTGAACCTTGCCGTCTTTTCGTCAGATTCAACCCTCGGCGCTTTGATCAGTGTTGCCCAAGAAGGGTAGATCCCGTCGGTCAAGTAGTACCCCTTGTCGTAGCGGTTTCCATTGACGGTGAACTTGCACGGTGGAGCTCTATCCTCAAGCACGTCGGTAAACAAGGGCGATTGATTGAGGACGTTGATGTCGTTGTTGGAGCTGGCACACCCAAAGAAGGCATGTCAGATCCACAAATCCTGCGACGCCACCGCCTCTAAGATCAAGGTAGGCACGCCTTGATCGCCGCGAGTGTGGACACCCGCCCACCCTTTTGGGCAGTTCCTCCAAGCCCAGTGCATGCAATCCAGGCTCCTTAGCATCCTCGGAAATCCATGCCGCTCCTCGTGCATTTGGAGCAGATGTGCAGTGTCGGCAGCGTTGGGCTTCCTCAAGTACCGCTCGCCGAAGAGGTCGATGATTGCCCGGAAAAATTTTTTGAGGCACTGTCGGCCCGTGCTATCGCCAATCTTCAGGTACTCGTCGAAGGCGTCCGCACCACCACCGGTGGCCAGTTGACGCACCGCCATCGTGCATTTTTGCACCGACGTTAGCCCCCAACGCCCGAGTGCATCTTGTCGATGCGTGAAGAAGTGGACGTTTTCCTCCAACGTGCTGTAGATGCGCAAGAACAGATGCTTATGCATCCGGAAACGGCGTCGGAAAAAGTGCTCGTCGTAGGTGGGGTTGTCGGCGAAGTAGTCGGCGTGTAGGAGCGCACACGCCGCTTCTCGGTCGCGGTCGACGAACCCCCGCGCCCTCTTCTTCTTCTTCTTTTTCTGCTCGGCTATGTGTGCACGTATGTAGCGATCCGCGTCCGCCAGCATCTCCATTACCTCGTCGTCGGTGCCGCCCTCGACATATTCCACCGACGAAAGATGAAAAACTCAACGAAGATGAAGACATTTTCTTGTAGTTGAATTTGAGGGAGAAAGAAGATGTATTTTTTTGTGTGAGATGAATGAGGATTTGAGGATGTATTTATAGTGGATGAAAAAAAATAAAAATTAATCGGCATTAGCCGTTTGAAAACGGTCGAAATTTTAAATTTTTAAACGTTAGGCGCGTGTGTCACACGCGCCTTTAATTTTTTTTTTTTGGCCGAATGGGTAGCGCGTGACGAGCACGCGCCGAGCTCGAGCACCGCTCGAGCGCTCGGGCACGGCTCGAGCTCTCGTCTCCTGCCACGCGGGGTGCTCGAGCCACCCCGTGCTCGATGCCCGCTCGAGCACCCCCACTCGAGACGGGTTACGCATACTCTAAGAAATTAAGAAATTATCATTAAGATTAATGAACTGAAAGTCTGAGAGTATCCTCTAATTACAGCCTATTTTTTAAATATTTAATTACGATCAATTGCACGGTGCAATTAATTGTACACAAAATTTTGTCCGAAAATAATATACGAGTATAAAACTTTGTGCATAAAAAAAATAATAAACACAATAACAAATTATGAAATATTTCTATTGGTTCAAATTTTGACGTGAACTATGGAATGGAAATGCGTTTTGAATTGTACCAAATTTTGCACCAAGTTGCTGCAAAAGTTAAATAAATCAAATAGATATTGAAGATTTGGAGTTGCTGTAAAGGGCACAAATGACTTTTTAGTTTGTTCTTAAAGAAAAAAAGAAAAAGAAAAAAAAAGTACCAGACGATGCCATATTTTCATATGTTCTGTCTCATGCATGCCAAGAATGATGTAACAAATATGGACACACACAAATCAACTAATTGAGTTTTTGTATATTTGTTTACAATTGATTTAGTTGCATGATAGTCAAAGCAATAATGAGGTTGGTTATATTTACAAATTCTATATAAATTGCGATTCATAATTTTTACATTTAAGGTGCAGTTTCTTCATTATAAATACTCATTTTGTAGCAATTTAAGTAGTTCTATTTACTCATTTTGCTAAATTTATGTTTAGTTTGTGATATAGTTTGATTTGATTTCTTTATTCTTGGAATTGTATCACGGTTTTTTGTAATTTTGCATGTGTGTAGATAAAATGACGGGTTTTTATGTTTGAAAAGCAGGAAATCGTGGTTTAAAGAAGACCGAATCGAAGAAACGGGGGCAAAGAAGTGAAAATCGGAGCAAATGGACAAGAAAGATGGCAGACCAACGGTTCGGGAGGCTAACCAGTGACGGAGGACGATAACCGACGGTCCGGCCGGCGACTGCCTATTCAACCGCTGAAAATCTCTGGATTCCAATTGTGTTAATGCCAATCGACGAGCAATACGGTCCTCTAGCTTGGACCACTAGTTGGAGGGGTTGGAGTTCTGATTGGAGAGTTGGACTGTCAATTAACTCATTTTCGTCCAGATTTTTCATTTTTACCCTTTTCACGTTTTATACCTTGTGTACTCACTTTTGTACCCCATATAAGGGGATTTAGTCCCAATTTGAAAACATTCAGTTTTTAGCTTAATTTCTTCTTCCCCAAGTTTCATTTTCTAGCTTAATCTAGGGTTTATATCTTGTACTTGAATTGAAGGTTGGATTTGGCTACTATTGAAGAATTAATTGAAGATCTTTCCAATATAGTATCATTATTTATGGCTTTCATTTCTATTCTTTTTGTTGATTTCATTTCCATGCCTAGCTAAAATCTTTAGTTGATTTTGGGGATTTTTGGAGATTCAATGATGTGATGATATTAATTTTCTAGTTCTAATTGTCTTATCTTACTTGATTGGCTCTTAATTTTGTGTGAGAATTATTGATCATCTTTCTTACATACCAAGTGTTTGTGAAAATTCTTAATTGGTTTTTATGATCATTGACATCAAAATTGCGCAACATGCATGGTTTTGAGACTTAATAGGCGATAAATTCATGTGTGGGAGCTTTAATTTTTTATGCTTTTAGGAGTTGATCTTTCGTCTTGAGTTTTAATCGAGAAAGTCGTTAGATTAATCCACTTATACTAGTTTTAGAGAGAGGTTTAATATTTGTTGTGGTGATTGCTCATCAATTATGAGATTAAATGTGGTCATTTGAACTAGGAGATTAATTCATTGTCGTCTAGAGTCAAAACAATTACCTAGAATCAACACTTGGCTCTATTGTCATTTAATTGATTGTTTGTTGCTTAAATTTCATTGCTAATTTCCTTGTGTTAGGAATTTAAAAATCAAGAATCATGTTCTCCTTAGAGTTTGAATAGTAGAAAGGTCCTTGAATTTTATTATACAGTGTTTTCGGATGATAGTCTTTCCCTCAAGGATACTCAACTTACTACAATTACTTTGATACATTGCGGAAATATTACTAGTAATTAGAGTGATCACTTCAATGTAAATAACCAAACACATTATCATTTGCTCAAAATTCCATTGTACAATTCTATATATTTGTGTTTTATTTGTTTACTTATATAATTTACTTTATTACATATTGCATAACGTAATATACTAATATTACATTTCACAACCGAGGCTGTGGAACTAATGAGATAGACATACAAATGAATGCAACACAAAATATTTAAAGCTCTTAATTAAATAGAATTTAGAAATATCTTTAATATAAAAAGGACTAATCACACTAATCACTCCAAAACATGTGATGAAGCCATCATGGGGAGTACGTATTAATCAAAAAGAAAAAGGAATGTTAAATTCTTTGCTTTGCTTAAAATTAAAGCAAAACAATAGTCTTAATCACTTTAGTGAGAGAAAATGTGAAACAAATAAAAGAAGCAATCAACAGGCCAATTACATACGATGGCACTTATCCACTTCGATTCAAATTTGATTATTTCCCTAAAAAATTTATTACTTGACTCTCAGATCGAATGATGAATTTTTATTTTTTTTCCCTGACTTGGGTTCAAATAATAGCAAATTAATTACACAATATACTTTACTTTTAAATCTTGGACTCCAATTTTAGCTCGCTAGAAGTAAAACACATTAATTTATTATAGAATGAACGAGAAATTTAAGCTCCACTTGTAATAATCAAAATCAAAATTCATTCAAACTTGATTAATTAGGTTGCTTCTTAATTATTACAGTAAGATAATGTATCATACTATGTGTTATATTAGGATATTGTATGGATTTTAATTATATTTGGAAATTTTTGTAATACATGCAAGTGCTTTTATTAAACTATTGTACTAAACGATATTGTTACATGCGAGTGCTTGTAAATATATGTATAGTGAAATACGAGATATAATACATAGGTGAAAAACAGATGAATAAAATCCAATTAATCATAATATCTACAATTAAGACGTTAGAGTAAAAGGTAATCTATGACGTATCACATTTTTGGATCTTGTGACATCCTAAAATGTAAGCATCATTACTCTTTGGAAGCAACCCCTTATTCTCTAACAGTACTTAAAGCATTAAAATAAAGAAAAAGACTCTTTTAATTATTCATTTGATATGCTTTCTTTGGATCCCATCAACTTGAAACTTAGTATTCAATTAAAATCAGAAATCACAATGTGACCATTTACATTACAGAAAATATTTAATACTTTCCCTTTATCAAAGGGATTTCAACCGATGGCAAGAGTATGTTAGAGCATTCACTACGGGTATTTAGTTAGACGTAGGTTGAAGCACTGAGAAGCGTGATTTTAATGATTGATGGTATTTAGTTAGACATAGGTTGATTTTCCCACTACAATGGGGTTGAGTAAGACCTAGGTCTAAGCATTGAGAAGCGCGATTTTAATGATTAAATAGATTTTATTTTGTTGTTTTTTTTTATTTGTAATAAATATTATAAAAATTAACTTAATTAAATTCAGAAATTAATAAATGACATTTTTATTGAATTTAAAAAAACTAAAACATACACTAATTTAAAAAAAATACAATAATTAAAAAGTGCAACATTACAATAATTATTTAAAAAAAAAATAGTACAACTACTCATCCCAACCGAATTCCTTTGCAAGTTTGCGGCGAACATTTGCGTACCTCGCCTTTCGATCGGGACTCATATTCGACGTGTCCATGAGATAGACGCCCAACGCCCACTCTTCCCTCGATTGCTGGTTGAGGGATGACAACTCTTGTGCCGCCTGCTCCCGTATCGCATTTTTGCCCTTCCTCCCCTTCTTCGCCGCTTTCACTCCTTGGGGTCGAACCTGCAGAGTGTTTTGCATCGCTCGCGGATGTGGTGGATGCGGTGCCGCTAGCAGACGAAGTATACTCGCCAGATTCATTTATCTTCGTCCGCTTTGGAGCAGTTGTCTTCGTAGGGTTGGTGAAACTCGGGACATGCCTCAAGAGCTCCCACGCAGCCCTATACTGGAACGGTTTCCCGTACTTGGCGAGGAACAGATCGTGGGCCCTTTTGTACAGATCGAGGTCGTTCTCCCCGCTTCCGAGCTCCCTTTCTTCTTGGATATAGATGCCGGCGAAGTGCTGGATCTCTTTCTTGGCGCGGCCCCATGCGCTCTTCGTCGCACTCTTTTCTCTTGGGTAGGCGGGATACATGAACGCGTTGAACTGGATCATTATTTTGTCCCAGAACGCGTTTGATGTTTGATAGTTGTTGGTGATCGCGTCCATCCCGTAGTCAATGTATAACTCTGCGAGGTATTCAATCTCACCGGCCGAGTAGTTAGGACCTCGAAGTGGCTTATTTGGCTCGTCGGATGAGGCCGCGGCAGCTTGCCCCTTGCGGTGTGGCTTTCCCTTCCCCTTGGTTGGAGAAGTGGCCGTGCTTGAGGTCGCGATAGCTTTCCCCTTGCGGCGGGGCGGGAGCGGTGGTGTTTGCTCACGTTCGTCCGATTCCTCTTCGTGGGAGTCGCCGTACGCCTCTTCCTCTTCGTCTTCCTCCACCTCAACATGGTCGTCGTCGTCGTTGAGGTTGAATCGTCTGAGTCGAGCCGTCCCCGGTGGCGGCTGCGAGAATTGGGAGTACTCGGATGTCGCCCGTACTTGAGAGAATCCCGGCGACTGCGAGAAGCCCGGCGTAAGCGAGAAGCCCAGCGACTGCCAGAAGCCCGGTTGCGGCGAGAAGCCCGGCGACTGTGAGAAGCTGTAAGACGGAGGAACTTGAGAGAAACCAGGCATATGTGAGAATCCAGGCGACGGGGGGAATTGGCCGTACCCCTACGGCTGTGAGAACGGCGAGTACCCAGTCGCCGGAGGGAATTGGGAGAAACCCGACGACGGGGAAATTGGGAGAATCCCGGCGTGTGCGAAAACGCTGCAAACCCTACAGGGGCCGAGTATTGCCCGAAACCGGAAGAAGAGGAGAATTGGGAGGTTGGATTCGCCGGATTGGAGGTTGGATTCGCCGGATTGGGAGATTGGTTAGGTGGGATTGAACCAAAAGTTTGCGAGTACCACGAATTGAATCCCTCTTCAGCCATTTTTTTGCACAAAATAAATTGAAAGAATGAAAAATTTTTTGGAGAAGAATGGATGGAGAAATTAGGTTGTGTGGAGAATGAATGAGATGAAGGGGTATATATAGGGAAAAAATGGGATATAGACGTTGGAGATGGAAATGTATACGTTGGAGGTTTGAAAAAAATAACGTTTTTTTTTTTAATTTTTAACAAAAAAATAAAAAAATAATAAAAAATAAGGGACCAATAGGGACACGACAAGTGTCCCCATATTGCATCAGCATGGAGTCGAGTGGAGTGTCGAAAAATCGACTCCACCATCGACACACCCCTCGACATAGGGGTGTGTCGAAGCCCCACTATGGCTCGACATAGGGGTGAGTCGAGTGGGGGGGGGTGTCGATCCACTCGACACCGCCTTCGACACCCCCCCTTCGACATCTATAGTAACTGCTCTTAGGAAGTAACAAATGCACACAATAATCACGAAAGCGATAAAATAACACACGAGAATCGTTGATCTAATTCGTTACGACATGTAACTACGTTTGGAAGCCTTGACAAGTCAAGTATTCTTCACTAGAGAATTTCCGATGAGGTTGTATCTACAAACATGCTATTCCTATATACTGTTGATCTAGTATATTGTTGTGCTATCCTAATTTACTCTGATCTAACACACAAGGATACTACTTATCCAGATCTAACATTAGTGTTACAGATCCACTCTGATTTATACTGATCTAAAATCTCTGCACATTTTTCAATTACAATGAGAGGGGCTATTTATAACAAGAGAAAACCCTAACTAAACTAGGAAGAAATTTGCATTCCAAGAAATTCTTATTAAAATTGGGCTTATCAGGCTCCATAACCCAACATAATACACTCCAATCCAATCCAATCCAAATGAATAATTAACAAGAAAACAATCAAAAGAAAATTGCTAGAGATCATTTATCGATTTATTCCCATGCTAATTTTCTCCACTGTACCGTTCCAATTTTTCGCATGTTCCCAAAGGAACAATTTACTAGTAGTAATTATCTTCGAGACATCTACATTAAAAAAGAAAAAAGGTTGTATTTCCGATGTGGTAACGAAGAATTACACTTAATGGGCCAGGAAGATTTTTAATTGGGCTGATGAGTTTGCTTGTAAATTCAATCCCAATGACTCAAATATATCTTTATTTCTAAAAAAAGTTCTTAAGTCTGAATTTTATTTTTAACGAAAATGATGTGTTCAATTGAATATTTTGATAGATTCATAGTAGGAACAACTGGGCACAAATGTTCATGAATTGTATTTCTATTCGAGGATTTAAGGTCATTATTTAAGAAATGACTAATACCATGAGGATGAATTTAGCTATTTCTTCCCTCTCTTTAGTATTAACTATTCCATATTTTCAGAAATAAACTTTATTATTATTATTATTATTATTATTATTATTATTACAAAATAATTCTAATAATTTAACTAAATAATAAAATTATTTAATTATAATTTTAATATTATACTAATTGACTATTAAGGGTATTATAATAATATTAAATCAATAATAAATAATATTTATCATTTTATTATTATATATTATTATTTTAGTTAGTATAAAAATTATTATTATTACTATTATTAATATTATTATAATTAATAATATTATACATATCAATTATTAAAATAATAAATTATTATTATTTATTTAATATTACAATTATTATTAAACTAATTATATTAATTATAAAAAAAATAATTCAAAAAATTTCATTTCATTTTATTTATTTTATATATCAGCCATAGGAATATCATGCTTCATTCCATTCCATTCCCATCTTTATTCTATTATCAATGTCATTCCATTCCCCCACTTCATTCCATTCATGCATATCAACCATCACCTTAGTATAAATTTAAATCATATAATACTCCACAATTTATGTTGGGGTAATTTTAAACACAACCCCCATTTTACTCCCTACAGTCCTTAAAATTAAAAAATAATTAATATTATAGTAATTGTACTATTTTATCCCTATAGCCTCAAAAATTATAATTTACTATAAATTAGAATCACAAATGTTGTGAAGATAAAAACAATTGAATACTTTACAACCCGCAAAACACAACATAACCCCAAACCCAAAACCTAAAGAAAATTGGAGAAAAAACGGTGAACAACCTCATCCTAGGTTGGCAACATGAATGCGCTATCAAAAGAACATCCTCTATCCTATGATTTTTTTTTTGGTAAAAGTAGTCATGCATAAAATCGAAAAGTGAAGAAAGGCAAATAAAGGTTGAACTTTGGAAATCTTTCCAAGGGAAGAGTTCTGCCGCAGAAAGGGATGCCTCTTCAGACGCTCGTGTTAGCGGGGCTGCTGCCGAGTTGGCAAAATCCACCGTAAATGCAGTCGTTTTAGATACCGCTAGTCGCCATCAAAGGCGGCGACTGTAAGGCCGACGTTGGCACAAAAAAAAACAATTCATCACATTCTTATAATTATAGTGTTGCAATTCTGTCAAATTTCGGTGATGTAAATAAATTATGAGACTACTTCTCTAAATAATGGTTCAATAATATAATCTATGATTAGGAGCAATGGTTGTTTTCGTTATCTTAAACGATACAGATTCTGTTGAATGAGTGATGTAAATGCAATACTTCGTTTTTAATTTTGAGTGAATTAGCTTTTTTTCAGTTTGAATTTATTATTATGATTTTCTGAAGTTTAGTAATGGAGGGCGAGTGATCTTGCAGGGAGACGATGATTCAGGAGCTGTACACCTAGAATAATTATCGTTATTAAATATATTTAGGATTTATTTTGTAGTTATAATTTTTGGGGCTATAGGGATAAATTAGTACAATTACTACAATATTAATTATTTTTTAATTTTGGGGCTGTAAAGAGTAAAATGCATTTTATACATTAAAATAATGCATTTTGGGTATTATTACAATGCATCCTCATAATAATGCATTTTTGGATTACTACAATACATTGTTATGATAATGCATTTCGTGTTCAGTTATAATGCATCGATCAATCTCAACCGTAGATCTACAAAGATCAATGATGCAGATCACTTCTCATTTCTTACGGGAAAATGAATTTACATATGATCTCTTCCCTATGTGTGTGTGTGTATATATATATATATATATATATATATATATATATATATATATACTCATCTTTATATGAGAACCGTAGTAACCAACATAAATATCACTTACGTGATGCACAAATATGTTAATGCACAAGTTACACTAACTTAATGCACAAATTATTAAGCACATATATATAGGGATAAGATCTTATAGGAACTCATCCTTAGGTAGGAACTAGGAACTAATTTTGTTTTTTTTTTTTTAATCTACGGTCCAGATTAATAGATGCATTAGATTATTGTGGTTTGTGCATTAAAAGTGTGCTAAATAATTTGTGCATTAACTTAGTGTAATTTGTGCATTAACGTACTGTATTTTGTGCATCACGTATGTGATATTTATGTTGGTTGGTTCCTACGGTTCTCATATAAAGATGAGTTCTTACCATATCAACACCATATATATATATAGGGTAAGGATCTTGTGAGAATGAATTTTATATAAGAACGTGAGAGTGGTACATTAATGCATTTTTATCACATCGGTAATGCATATATTGCAGAAATGTAATGCATACACATCCTAATGCATAAACTGCAGAAACCTAATGCATAAACATTGTAATGCATAAATTACCACAACGTAATGCATCGTTAAATCTGAGCCATTGATCAATAAAAATCAAGGGTCCAGATTTATTCTCATTTCTCACCTAAAATAGCATTCCCACATTATCCTCTTCCTATATATATATATATATATACTCCCCCCGTCCAAATATAAGTGTCCCATTTGGGTTTGGGCAAGAGATTTTAAGGAAATTGATAAAGGTGTTTTGAGTGGGGTAAAAGTTAGGATGTAGCGGTAGTGGTAATGAAACACTTAATTTCCTTCCTTGTTTACTTTTTGGGTGTTGTTATTTTTGGTGGTTGGCTTTCTCTTTTTTTTCTTGTTCATTTACTGTTTTTTTTCACCATATTTAAACCACTAATTTTTTTTAAATATATTTCGATTTTCTGTTGTAATGTAAGGAAATGAACATTTTTTTCCTATTGTATTGTAAATGCACACATTTCGATTTTCTGTTGTAAATGAACTTTTTTTTCGATTTAAGGAAATTTCAATTTTTTTTTCTTTTACAGATTTAAATAAAGAGAATTCCTGCAATAATGAATTAAATTCAATTAAATTAACATGATTTTTAAAACATAAAATAAACAACTGCAAGCTTATTGGAGGCAAAACACAAAATTTAAAGCACAAATAACTTTTCATTTACTGCTGACAAGATCAAATTGGAGGCAAAAGTATAAATTTTAGAGCCAAACAACCTTTCATTTCGTGCTGACAAGATCAAATTGTGTGGAGGGAATTTCAAATCCAACATACCCTCTAAAAACTCAATAAATACAGAATTCATCTTCACCTTTTCCATTACTACATATAAAATGCAATAAATACAAGGGGAGAGAAACAGTAGAATGACAGAGAGCAGCAAGAGGCCAAATTTATCAAATGAAGACAAAAATAGAGTGGCATAGTGGCTCTCATAGCACAACAACAATGGCAACCTTCAACATAGGGCAAAAAAACAGGCTGCTGACTTATTCCATGTTGATGTGAGGACAATCTTTCGCATTTGGAAGGAAGCTGTTGCTCAACAAGTCCTTGGAAAGCCTATTCACTTGCCCAGTTTCAAAAAAGGGTCAACAAGCAAAAATAAAAAGGTATTGGATGTTGAAAAAGTGAGAAAATTATCAGTGTTAGAAATAGGCACTTAGGATTATGGCAGAGCATCTTGTGGTCAGTAAAAGTTTGCTACACAACTGGATTAAAGAGAAAAAACTGAGGCCACATACCAATGCCATTAAGTCATTTTTAACCCCTCAGAATATGATCAATAGACTCACTTGAAGCCTCAGTCAACTCACTTCCAAGGCAGTTGGTTGTCTAATCCCAGTTGGATTTGATTGGGATTGGATTGGGCTGTGGGTATTTGGGTTGTTTAATTAGTGTTATAATTAGGCAAATAATAAGGAAAAATAATTAGGATTCGGTTAATATTAAGGATGGGTCTATAATGGCAAAGGATAGTAAATATAGGAAAGTAAGTAGGTTAAAAGTAGAGTAGGACATTTATTTGTGGACAAAGAAAAAGGGTAAGTAGGACACTTATTTCTGAACGAAGGGAGTATATCTTTACAATACGAATTGCATATCCTTTCATATCCTTTCATAGTATTTTAATTTTAATTTCATATGTTGTTTTATCATTGAATTTCTTTGTTAAATCCATAACCCTTCAACTTGGTTTCCTTCTCAAGAACTTTCTTCATTAACAGTGTACACAAAAACGTCTTAGAAATAACTCTAAAAAACCTAACAAACTGTAAATAATTAATTATTTGAATATTGACACTTAAATCTACCTATAACTGTATGTAATTCTCATGTATAAACCTCACCTGAAGTAATTCAATCGAACATGAAAGATCCAACATTGATATCCAAAAAAAAGGAAATAATAACATAACTCTGCAACGAATTTTTCCAAAAAAAACTGGACCATTTCTTGTTTCATGTGTATCATCCTTGCACAGGGACTATGCTAATTTTCTCTATATCATTTCAATTTTACTAGGTGTCCCTCCGGGCAGTGGCGTATCCAGGATTTTGGATTTGGGAGTGCGAAATGAGAAAGAAACATGGAGAGTTGGTAGGGGGTTCGGGGGCGAAGCCCCGCAAAATTTTTTTTGGACCTATCATAAGATCCGTTTTAGATTCAGGTGCATTTTTCATTATATCCGAAAAAGTTATATCACAAAACATATAAATCATAAGCATAAAATATTTATAACATTAAAAGTAGTAGTACATGTCAATTATCAAATATGGTTCAATTTCAAAGATACACATAAAAATACAAAAAGGAAAAAATTACATGATAATCTAATTTACTATTCGACGAGTCTTCATTTCTTTAAAGCGAGTGACAATCTCGTCATCAGAAACTTGGAGAAACATCTCTCTCTCGATGAAAGTGACCAAACAATCATTTAAAATTGATCTCCCATACTGTTTCGCACCTTATTCTTGATATAAGTCATTCCGGAAAACACCATCTCTACATTTGCAGTAGCAACTGGAAGAATCAAAACCAATTTGATGAGCAAAAATACTAGCGGATAAGCCACATGTCTCTTTGTTTCAACAAGCTTCATCGGAAGGGAACTCATATCGTGCAAATTTTGAAACTTATCATCTCTTTTCATATCTTCCATGAATATATCAAGTTGATATTCAAGAGTTATCAAATCAATGCTTGAAAATTCAGAGGGATAAAAAGTGGCAAGTTTGAGTACCTTTTCCTTGTCATAAGAAGAGAAGCCATCCTGAGGATTTAAGCAAGCCATGCATCTAAGCAACTCCATATTGATCTCATCAAATCGGTGATCAAGTTCTTGAAGTAGTAAATCAATCACTTGAGATTTTTGTTTCTTGAATATAAATTGTTGAAGATTTGATTGCTTAACCATTCCTTTTGATTTTTTTGATGCATCATTCTTCATTTCCTATATTCAATATACAAATATAAAATTATTACATACAATAACAAAATTTACAAATTACATATGCTCATTTTGTCCCCATTTCACCAATCACAAATTCACCATTAAATACAAAATACACAATCAAATAAACACCAATAACTAATTCCCCCATCATTCCATCAACCAAAATTACTAATTTACCAAACGAATCAATCAAAATTGTAAAATACAAACTATCAATTTGAAGTTTAGGCCCTTTAGGGTTTAAAAGAAATACCTTTAATTTAATAGAAAGTGGAGCAAAAGAGTCGAAGAAGATGAGTGGAGTGTGGAGTGCTGAATGTGAAGTGTGAATTGGAATGGCTGGCGAATTAGCGCAGCCACAGCGTCCGAGCAGGAGGAGCAGCTCGTGTACAGCCGTGCTTGCTTCTCTGAGTTCTCTCTCTATCTTTGCCTTTTTTTTTTTTTTTTCCCTGTTATCCTTACTTACTGCTTTGCTGCTCTATCTTTTAAGGGTAATTCTAAATGTAGCCATCAAATTGCTCTTCATAGCCCCTTATTAAAAATAATAATTAAAATTAAGGTAATTTTACTAATATAACCTCATAGCCCAAAATTATAATTAATTAATATAGCCTCAGAAAATCATAGCCCCAACTCAGAATTCATAGATTAACACTACCCACGCTTAAAAAACTGCCTAAGATCGCAAACCCATAATCAACTCTTTTCAGTTTGCAATAACAATCAATTGCAATGCTGAAGGTGTAGTGATTCGCAGGAGCATCCCTCTGAAGCATTTCATCGAATAGTTGAAGGGCAACCGAGTATTGCTTCATTTTGACCACGACACTCAAACATTTATTGAAATCGGAAACGGAAGGGCGCGGCTGCATTCTCACCATATCCTGAAATAGAGCGACGACATCATCTGGACCGCGCAAACATCCAAAATCGAATCTTGGTGGTCTAGAAGAAAAACGTCTCATTTGTGATGATCATGCATTACAACTTTATTTATCTGGTGAGACAAAACTTGTGAGCTGAGGCGGATCCATCTTGCTCTTTCTTTTATCACACCTGCTTTTCTTTTTCCTCAAACTAATTTGGCTTTGCTTTCATATATATATACGTACTGTATATATAATATAATTCATTTGGTGGCTGAAATTATCAAAATTGTGTGTGGTATAAGAAATGAATAATCACGGGTAGAAGACAACAATTTAGATGAAGAATTCAAGAGATTCCTTCCCAAAATCAAAATCAAAATCATGGCGGCGTGATTCGACCTCATGTTCAAACATGTTCCACAACTATTTGCTTTCATGTCTAATGTTCGTACTTGTTGGGGGCTATGATTTTGGGGGAAAGCCGATTCTGATGGAGTATTCTATGAATTCTGATTTTGGGAGCTATGAGTTTGTGGCAATTTAGGGTTTTTGTAGTTATTAATTAATTAATTATAATTTTGGGGGTTATAAGGTTATGTTAGTAAAATTATCTTAATTTTAATTATTATTTTTAATATGGGGGCTATGAAGAGCAATTTGGGGGCTACATTTAAAATTACCCATCTTTTAATTTTGTCTTAATTTTCAGAGTCCAAAGTTTTTTTAGGCCCTTAACTTTGGGTATTTTGCAATTATAGGACAAATTTTTCGGGCTTGCAATTATAGGACAACTTTTTTAACTTTTAGCATTCATAGGACAAATTAAGCCCGATCGGGCTAAAATCGCATGTGCAACTCAAATGCCTTAATTTTTCGGGCCGATGACTATAACCTATCAAGAGCCACAAATAATAATCTTTTACTACTCATGGAAGGCAGGAACCTAATAAAAACAGATGATACAACCATAACACGAGCACTTAGAAAATATATGTAGTAATAAACCAACACAAATACCTAAGGGACAAGAAATCATAGAACATACAGAAACCCCCAAAACACAACTGAGACAACCACAGTCCCCCAAAGTTCAGCCATAACATAGAACAAACGGAAACTCCATATCCTTAAAATAGCAGAGATGTGAGGTGGATAAAGCTGCTCATAAAATGAGACAAATAATTAACATAGCACTTCATTATCAAAAGTTGAATATTGTTCACGATATACAAACCCCACGTACACCACCACCAAGTATAAAAAAATACTCATTTGCAGAATACAATAATGAACATTTGAATATAATATAATTTTTGCAACTCTATAAATATAGACAAACTGCAAGTCTTAGAAATCAACATTAAAACCCCACATCAAAATCCAAGATAGAAAACCCATATTAAATACCGAATGACACCAACCATAAAATATTTATTACTCTATCCACAAACACTGTATTTCAGTATAAAAAGGTCCTGAATTTGAAGAAAACTTCCTGTAAATTGGTGGAGGACTATTCAAGTTTCTCTCTTGCCGCACGCGCATCACGGTCGCCTGCTTTTGGCTTTCACCTCACATCACAGTCGCTCGCTTCTCTGCTACCGATTTTCATTTTTGACTGTTAATGTGTGGCTCTTGATTTAGGTTATAGGCATCGGCCCGAAAAATTAAGTCATGTGACTTGCACATGCAATTTAGCCCGATCGGGCTTAATTTGTCTTGATTTAGGTTATAGGCATCGGTCCGAAAAATTAAGTCATGTGACTTGCACATGCAATTTAGCCCGATCGGGCTTAATTTGTCCTATAAATGCCAAAAGTTAGAAAATTTGTCCTATATTTGCAAGCCCGGAAAAATTTATCCTATAATTGCAAAACACCTAAAGTTAAGGGCCTAAAAAAACTTTGGACTCTAATTTTCATAGTGGATTGTGGGCTATGGCTGGACAATTGGGCTTTTATTTTATGTTTTCTTGGGCTGGACCTGGACAATTAGACTGTGGGTATGGGCTGAACAATAGTACTACTAATTTTTTTTTGGGCACATTTGTACCCCTGTCCCAAGGTGGATATGCCGCTGCTTCCGGGTATCCAAAGGGACTAATTTATAAAAAGTGTAATAGCTACTTATAATGCCGATATGGGAGAATAGCACTCAATTGGGTTGGAATTTTTTTTTTTTTTTTTTTGGGTTTGAAGAGGAAATTAAATATGATTTTTTTCCTTTCATTTTAACACTGTAGGACGTAGTTTCATGTGAAGTAGCGTCAATTTATATATCAGGTGAGATAATTTAAAATAGAAGTCACTAAGTATATATAGCTTTTAGGAAGATTTTAAAGTTCATCTCAAAAAAGGTGTTGAAAGTTTGGCCCACTAATTATAAATAACCCAATTTAAAATATAGTACATACAATACAATAAATAAGATTGAACAATAATTGGAAGAAAAATTCAATCTTGGGTACAGATAATAGCCACATTCTCTTCTCTAACATTATATGCCTTTTCCTAACCATGCTATCACTACTTCGATCACATGTTGCTTTTATTTCACACGTTATTTACTATACACGCGACACATACCGCCAAAACAATATTAACTCGATTTCGTTCTAATGTTGGTGTTGGACAGACATCTCACACCACAACTTTAGAGCATCCCCGTATTGGGCACCATGGTGGATACAAACGTTTGTTTACAAACGTTAATCACGTCCGTCCACGTGTATACCACTTACAATTAATATTTGAGCTTTCAAAAATAATTATTAAACATAATTAAAATGAAATAGGTGGTTTTCAATACCACTGGGTCTTACACATAATAATTAAAATGACTCTCGCTTCCAATATTTTCTCTCACATCTCTTGTGTGTGTTTATTTATATCTCTAAAACTCTTTCCTTATATTTTATAATTTTATAATTTAGTGAATATAACATATGCAATATGCATCTTGAATTATAAATAATGAAAATAAATTTAAAATAAGTTAAAATGATATTAAGCTACAAAATGAATAATACACTTAATATATATATATATATATATATATATATATATATATATATATATATATGATATGCAGATATAATTTTGTTAAGAGACGAAATGATGTAATTTATACGGTTATATTTATTATATAAGTTATAGTGTGAAGGAAAAATTATATCAATTATTTTAATATAAATTAAATCAAACTATTCATATATTAAAAAATATATATATAAGTCAAGATCATTCATCACAATATGATAGATATGATTTTCCTAGCGTAATAGAAATAACTCCAACGTAAGAGAAATTAAGAGTCAGCGTAACAATATGATACAAAGATTTAATGCATTTATTTCCACTAGTTTAATTTGTAGAAGGATTACATAAGATTATGCGCTAAAAACCAATAATCAATCAAATTGAATACAAAATAATATAAAAATAATTGAAAATGTACTTCCAACTTATTTACTTTTGATCTCTCCCCAACATATATGTTATACTATTATAACAAGTCACAACTTATTTGTAATTCAATCTCATTATAAGTGAACAAAAACTATTATACGTTAACTTTTGCATAATATTAGTTACGTAATAACATGATATTAGCTTAAATATATATTAATCGAAAGGAATCAAAAATTTACACAGCATAAGAGATATAATTACAGTGTAACCGATAAAAGCACAGTGCAACAATCATTAATCACATCGTAACTGTTATATTATTCCTCTATTCGCTGTAAAAACTCAATCCATCCCAAAATTACGAAGATGATGAATGAAGGGCACTGAATTTTACAAGGAAGAGTCTTTGCAATGGAAGAATAAATGATCCAGATAGCGAATGCATTGTCTCTTACTAATTACAAGTGCTTAATTCCCAAAACTGAATACAGCGTGATGCGGTGGAAATATAGGGTAACAAAAGATAATGCACAACGTAACAGAAATCAAGAACCAGCGTAACAACATGATAGAGCATGATTTAATGCAAATTTTTTAACTAACTCAATTAGTAGGAGGATGATTGCATAAGGTTACACACCACAAACTAATAATCAATCAAATCAAATCAAATAAAATAAATAATTAAAAATGTACTTGCAATTCACAACTTATTTACTTTTGCAGTGTAACAATGTTTTTTTCAGTGTAATAGGAAAAACTCCAGCGTAAAGCAAATTAAGAGCCCGCGTAAGTTTGATAGTAGCGTGACAAAAGAAATTGAAGTAGCGTAACACATATTTTTCAAGTGTGCCAAATTTCAATTTGTTAGGAATTATTGGAATATGATATAACTAATAAAATATATATAACAATCCTATGATCTTATCAATTTTGTAAATCTTATATATATATATATATATTTATATATATATATATATATATTAAAAATGGTTAAATAAAATATACAATTAAGATATATAAATTTGTGAAATATTACTACAAAATGCTTATGCCATTATTTTTGTAAGTTGTTATGTATATTATTGTAAACTCTGTATAGTAGTGTAAATTAAATAATGTTGTTATTCTTGTAAGTTTTTCTTTTTGTTACCATAATTCTATTATTGTAAAGTACAATGTCCGTAATTTCATATTTGTTGAATTCTTAAACTAATAATCTTATCACATACAGAAAAATATTTTTTAGCGTAACAGTTTATTCTACCTAGCGTAACATATTTTTATACCAAACCAAAGAGAGATAAAAGGAGAAACTTGTTTATTTATTTAATAAAATTTGTATATTCATTTGTTCACATATTCCATAAAGCTACTCGATTGTGGCTACTCGATGGTCTCTCTCTCTCTCTCTCTCTCTCTCTCTCTCTCTCTCTCTCTCTATCTCTCTCTCAGTTCTCCACTTCACACTATCGTGGCATTCGATGATGAGACACTCGTTCGAGTCCCTCATCGAGAGACGCTTCACGGCGTGCGTAACACACCATAGAGCTACTCGATTGTGGCCACTCGATGGTCTTTAATTTCACCAGCGCAACAACAATTATCGAGGTTCAGCGTAACTGCAGGATTTCTCCAAATGTGTTGTAATTGTAAGTGATTAAATAAAATGCGCTCTACATGATTTTAATGTGCGAGTTTGTTTGAACTGCTAATGGAATTATTCTTGCAAATTGAATTACTTGGGAAAATTTGTTTAAACCTCTCCTATGATTTATGAAGTATGAAGCTGTTAATAAGCTGGCTCTTGAACAGCTGTTACGCAGGAAAATTTCTGTTACGCTAAGAAAAAATTGTCACGCTGCGAAACAAAAAAGCAAATTATTCGTAAAACCGCAAACACCACATTCGATATTACATAATTATACATGATCAAATTATAAACATAGAAGCTATGATTACGGAAAAAAGTTGGGTAGAATGTGGTAGAATATACAAGATCAATGTTACGAGTTTTGTGCAATTGCTACAAAATGCTAATGTAATTGTACTCGTGATCAGCTATATAGTACTTATATTAATGTAGTTGTGAAAACAATACCCAGTAGCGTAAATTACTAATATTGTACCAGTAGGCGGCACTGCATTTTTTGTTAGCATAACTAAGTGATGATAAGCCATATGGATAAAAACAATATAGGTTAATCAAGCATTTACTTCTAAGGATTAAATTCAAAGATACCTCATGATCTCATCACACATGATCATTGTTCATATTTGGAACTACACATTTGGGATTAAAGAATCATGGGATAAGAATAATGCCTACTACATTGAAACAAAAGATAATAGATAAAATTTTCATTACTATATTTGCGTAATATGCATTATTCATCGATAGGTGCTCTCGATGAGCACTCTCGATCGAGTACTGGTAAGTATCCAGTCCAACATACGAGTACTGTACTGGACGTGGCAACTCTCGATCGTCACACGCACCTACGATGATAGTGATGACTAACTAACTACAGTGTGTGCCTATTGCTACCATCGACACTCGATCGTGGCACTCGATTGAGGCCTCAATCGAGCGAAATATGTCAATTCTTTTTTTTTGTTGAGAAATCAATTCAATACATGTTTGCCAAATAAGTTATTCTTTTCCGATGAAATGCAAATAAGTTATTCTTTTCCGGGTAATATGATTACAATAATTCTATCCGGACACACTGTCATAGCTCCAAATCCCGAGGAACGGCAAAGTCGAGGTGCGACTAGGAGTTAGATTAAAGAAGCGGGAAAGAAGTGGGATAAATAAATAAACAGACAATAACTAAACAACAACTGATATCTATGAACAGACTTTATTAAAAAGAAAGAGAGTCGACCTTGAAGGATCGCTCGACAGAATTGTTCTTAAAAGATACTAAGTTCAAGGTACGGGACTTGGACAAAAAGATATACATTATCACAAAAAAATAGTTTGGCAGCGGAAAGCGTAGAACTAGAACACTACTGTACTTCTCTATTCACAACCTTCTACTCAACCTCCGCCGCTCCCGTCACTCAACCTGCACATTTATAAAATATATGCAGGGCTAAGTATAAACATACTTAGTGGGCACATTGCCGAAAACATATCATAAAGTATAGATTAATTAGGCATCTCGATAAATAGCGCATCGGGGTTTTTCATCAAATGCCCGTGCCTACTAAACATTTTCTTTCACTTTTCACAATATAGCTTGGCCAAGCCTTTACTGATGTTACATTCAAACTTGCCCAACTTCTGTTTCAATGCCGGGGAAGAGTATACTTCTTCCGCGCACGTTCTATTCACCATGGCTGGCTACCCCTCAACAGGGCACCACACACACCGGCTACCGTGTACACTTAAACCCTGGAAAACCCTTTTTGGTTAACTCAGCGGTCCGATCGATTAGTTAGACCCCATTCGGCTAACTCAGAAAGGCACAAGAGAACTCTCATAAAACAAAGTATTTTCATGCCATGATAATCACTTTAAAACACAGTTATAAAGCGATAAGTAAACATTTTCGAGCATCGCTCATTTGATTTGATATATAGAAAAGCCCACCTTAGGCGATTACAGAACTAAAACACGAGCTTCAGTCTTTGATCTTCCGTCCTATCCTTGACCTCGACTTCCTCCTTTTATCACAAATAAATCAACTTTAGTAAACGGTCGCAACGATAAAAGAAACAGAAAATCGAATTCGGTTTAAGACTTTTAGGCCTTTGCACTTTAACTAATCTCTTTCGATTAACTAAGAAACGAGGCTCGAACATTTCTCGTTTAGAACTAACTCGGTTCTTTACTCGACACTTAGGTCAGTTAATAACGGAAGTCGATAACTTATAACGACTTAGAAGTTCACAAGGAACGAAGTTAAAAAGAATTCAACTTGAGAAAATAGGTTTTTGAACTTTTCTGCACAAGGCAGTAGTTCTGGAGTTCATACAGAATAGAATTATGCGAAACATGGGATGAGTTTTGTATCAAAAGAAAGCTACGGATGTCTAGTTTACTGACTAATTTAGGGATCTCGATTTCGTTAAGCAAGCTAAGAGTTATAACAGTTTCCGTAAAGGGTCGCAAAACAGTTCTAGTTAACCCTAATGCTCGATAAAACTCGACGCACAATTCCCTAGGTTCCATCAATGCTATACAACCTTTATGCGCGTGAAACTGCTATCATTTTACAATTAAGTCACACGTTCCTTTATTGGGAACACCTTCACGTCTCTTGATTAAATAAACGACGGGCATTTCCTCGTCTTTTTCAACTATCTAATTACTAAACCGAATTTCAATTCAAATTCGATTTCAATCTTCTAACTTCTATACTCATTTCTTGAATGGAAAAATCACCAACTACAATCTTGTTTATTAATCGACAACAAACACTAATATCCGTTTAGTTTCTTCGTTCGACTTTCTTATCAACGATTAAGCTCGTTTCTTCGCCTCTTACTAAAAACTCGACTTTCTTAGAATTCGTTCAAATTTTCTAATTACGTTCATTAACTACTAAGATTAGCGAATATTCAAATCATATACTCAAATTATTATCGAATCTTAACTTATCATCGGTTCTTCGTCTCTTACGATTTCTATTTTATTTTTAGAAAAATCCAATTAAATTATATGATGAACTACAATCTTACTACATCTCATTTATATCATCACATCATCAAAATCTCAACAATTTCTCATTCAAATCCCTACTTCTTTCTCTCTTACAACTTGGTTTCTATTTTTATAAAATTCTCAATTAATTCCCATATCAATCTACTAATACATAGAACACAAATTCACAAATCAATCATCTAAAATCCAACTTAAAACATTAAATCCCTAATTCCTTAAATTTTCGGTAATTTCAATTATTAAGGGGGGGGGGGGGGGGTGATTTTCATTTAATTCCAACCATATAATTTCAATCTTAAGCATGAAATAACATGTATTAATCTTAGAACATCATCCTACATCTACTTGAAATTTTCGAAAATAACAAGTTTGAAGGAAATGAATTTTGTTCGGTTCAAACTATAGAGGAAGCTCTTACCTTAACGATTATGAACTCGGAATTAAGATCGATCGGAAGATGAATAACTTGTGGAGCTTGAAAGCTTGAAAAACTTGAGAGCTTCAATGGAGGAAAATGAAGAACAAGAGAGAGAAAGGAGAGAGAGAGAGGTGGCGGTTTGGATGAGGGAAGAAGAGAGAAAAAGTGGTGAGGTGTTTATGTGATAATATTGCACAAAGTAGATAAAAATCTAACAAGGTGAGTCATGGGGGTATGTGGCGGTTTTGGGGAGATATTTTTAGTCGAAAATATCTCGTTTACGGGTCTAATACGACGTATATAAATCGAGAAATTAATTTCCTAGACGGTTACGTTTTTGACGAAATCTAATTCGACCACTAGATTAGAAATAATTCTCTTACTCGGAAAGCATAATTCGTTTTACGAAATCCGAAAAAAACTCGGGACTTCACAGTCCAAATTTCGCCCGGAAAAATAATAAAAACTGACTTTCTCCAGTAGACTCGTATCGCAGAAAAAGTGAATGTAAAGTCTGACGGTTTTTCGATCTGAGTTTTCGAACAAAAATTCTATCGGACGCGAAAATCCTAATACAATAGTCGTTCAACCGATTTCTGGAATTTATTTTCAGAAACGGATTTCACCGTTTGTCTTAGAATTGAAAATCCTTAAGGCGTGCAAAGCCTTAATTAATAATTAAATTTTTATTTTAACGACGGAAGAAATATATGTGGTATTACACACACTGTGACGTGCCACACGCGTAACAAGAGGAAAGTACAAAAATAAAAATAATTACAATTCCCTTTTGGAGTTTAGATTCCCTATTTATGATATATATGTAGTTTTTTTTTTAAAATATATATTAGTAATATTTTTAACTAGTGTGGTTCGCCATAGTTATAAGATTATTAATATACTATTAATATAAGAAATCAATAAATATCAAATTATGATCATTTATGAATTTGCATAAATATAGATAAGATAAAAAAATTTGCAAAGGGACTATATTATTAATTTACAAGAAAGAGTTTACACAACATCTAATTTCACAAACTTATAAATTGAAATTATATATTTTCCGTAACTTTTTATTTGTAACATAACTTAAATTGATATAAAGAATAACTATATAATAGTGTCCTTATTTTAGATTCTAAGAATAATTGGATAATTAAAAATATTCATATAATTTGCTGGGTAACAATTTTTTTCTTAGCGTAATAGAAAACACTCAAGCGTAAAATAAATTAAGAGTCAGTGTAACAGCTTCATAAAGATATGTAATTCTGCATAACAACATATTTTCTAGCGTAATAGCTTGATAGAGAGTTGTTGGTGGTGCTTGATATATTTCTTTGTTTGTTTGTTTGTTTTTTTTTTTAGGGCCGTGATTGGTGATGAATAAAGTTACTTTTTGGGACTAAACGTTCTATGAGCCTTTTATAGGCCTTTAATGGAGTTCCGGCTCGACTAATTAACTTCATTATTTATCCAACGTAAATCATTTTGAATTAGATGTACAACTCTTTTTTTTTTTGGTCTACTTTTAACTAATTCAACACGATTTTGTTCAATTCGATTGAATTTAACTTAATTTTAGTATAATGAATTCAGATTCATGTGATAAATATGAAATATTTATTTTAATTCATGTTTTACATGTTGATTTAGTTATTTAAATTGGAAAATGTTGGAGAGGTCGTGAGAAAGCTGGTAACACTTTTAATTGGAAAACGTCAGAAGCGTCGTTGAGTGAAAATGTTAAACAGTATTCTTTTGTACTAAAAGAAATGAAGAAAATGTTAAACAGACTGTTGAACCAGCAAAGGGCGCTAACACGCTTTGTAAATCCACACCCGTTTTCGCGTTCTTTCAAAATTCTTAGAAAACGTAGTTCAACTTATGAATGAAGGTGTCAAACGCTTTAGCTATTTAAATTGCAAAATGTATTAAGTTGGAGAGGTCGTGAGAAAGCGTGTAACACTTTTAATTTGAAAACGTCAGGAGCTGCCTGCGTCGTTCCGCGCTGTTCGGTGAAAATGTATAAGAGAATGTTGAAACAGTTGAACCAGGCGCTAACACGCTTTTTAACGCAGTACCTTAATACTCCAACGCTTTCGGAGAAAGTGTTAACAAATTACAAACAACATTTCTACGTCTAACACTTTGAAAAAGGCATAAGCGCTCAAAATTGTTATAAGGGGATCGTCGTCTACGCTAACACGTTTTTTGCTTCTCAAATAAATAGCCTAACATCTTAATTCTTGTAGAATCATCGCACATGATATGTCGCTCTTTCTATTCCCTCTCTCTTTCAATTGTTTAACCCTTTTGGGGATGCTCTGTATATATATGTGTGTGTGTGTGTGTGTGTGTGCGCGCGCGCGCGTGCAAATTGTTTAACCTCGACAGTGCTGATCGAGAGAGCCTTCGAGTCTCGATGGTAGCCGTGGTCTCTAGCAATCAGCTGCACTCGATGTCGATGAGGGTCTCGATCGAGCATCCATCGAGCAGTGTCCAATCCTCGTGAAATCTTGGCCCTTTTGTGGTTTTATTTTCGTAGAACAATAGTAATAGATAGTATAAAGTAGCTACGAGGAAACAAAAGATAATGGATAAAATAACATAAAACGCCTTATTGTAACCTCTCGATTATACCACCGATTGCCACCATCGATGATTGGTGAATGAAAATATATTTCTTTGTTTGTTTTTTTTTTGAGGGCCGTGATTGGTGATGAAGAAAGTTACTTTCTGGGACTAAACGTTCTATGAGCCTTTTATAGGTCTTTAATGGAGTTCCGGCTCGACTAATTAACTTCATTATTTATCCAAGGTAAATCATTTTGAATTAGATGTACAACTCTTTTTTTTTGGGTCTACTTTTAACTAATTCAACATGATTTTGTTCAATTCGATTGAATTTAACTTAATTTTAGTATAATGAATTCAGATTCATGTGATAAATATGAAATATTAATTTTAATTCATGTTTTACGTGTTGATTTAGTTATTTAAATTGGAAAATGTTGGAGAGGTCGTGAGAAAGCGGGTAATACTTTTAATTGGAAAACGTCAGAAGCGTCATTCAGTGAAAATGTTAAGCAATATTCTTTTGTACTAAAAGAAATGAAGAAAATGTTAAACAGACTGTTGAACCAGCAAAGGGCGCTAACACGCTTTGTAAATCCACACCCATTTTCGCGTTCTTTCAAAATTCTTAGAAAACGTACTTCAACTTATGAATGAAGGTGTCAAATGCTTTAGTTATTTAAATTGCAAAATGTGTTAAGTTGGAGAGGTCGTGAGAAAGCGTGTAACACTTTTAATTTGAAAACGTCAGGGGGTGCCTGCGTCGTTCCGCACTGTTCGGTAAAAATGTATAAGAGAATGTTGAAACAGTTGAACCACGCGCTAACACGCTTTTTGCTTCCCAAGTACTTCTGTGGTTGCCCCTTCCTACGCTTTATTTTTTTTATTGTTATTGTAATCGTAAGCAACTCCTGTGCGTTTATATAATCGTGTACACGATCCGTATAATATACATTTATCTTGTATCTTCAAATCATCATAACGAATTCATTCTAATTTTATTTTCATCGTATCATATATCAAATTAAAGATCTTCTCGTGGTCTTTAGTTTAAGATCTGATTTCAATATGTTCTACCTATCATAGCTGTAAGAAAATTACCAAAAACATACCATACATTAAGTAAAAGAGGAATAGTAAGAGAGGCGAGAGGCCACGAAAGTGTGACATGTCAAATTTCCACCCCTCAAATCACAATACCGCCGATCGAAACCGCTATATTCACAAAATAATGCAAAATTATACATTTTTCACCTGGACGGACGGATTATACCGTTTGCACTTCAAACGTTTGTAGCATCCTACCTCCCCCTGCATTGGAATACCCTTCAACTCTGTTTCCTATTCAGAGCTTCCTTTTTGACATATTTCACTGAATTCTGCATGCAAAAAGAACAAGCCCCCAAACCTTAACCTTTCCAAAAAATAAATAAATAAATAAATCACGAAAATTCAATAAATCAAGTAGAAAATTTTCATCCGTGTTTAATCTTGAGATGAAAAAGTAGAAATAATGACACTTAAAATGATTGAATCTACGTATAATTGTGTGTAATTCCCCATCTATATTTTTCTAACCTATTCCAAAACTCGCCCGAGGTATATTTCAATCAAACATGAAAAAACCAACGTTGATATCCAAAACAGAGGAAATAAAAACAAAATATGCACATAACTCTCTGACTAGATTGCGAATTTGTCAAAAAAAATTTGGACCAGTGGGACATTCAATCGTGCTGCTTTGCTGTTTATAAAACACTGTAATAATGGCTGCTGCCTATAATTCCGATGTGGGAGAATGACACTCAATTGGACCGGAATTGGGCTTGAAGCGTAAGGTTTCAAATTAAAATAGGCCCAATGGTACATTGAACTGCTAGGCTTAATTATTGAACTCTTAATTCATTTGCCACTGAATTTGAATTATTATATTATACTACTAAAACTGGAATAGTTGAGCTACAGTTTATTCCAATATTTTAAATTATAGTAGAATACAACAAGTTTGGACAATAGTTGGAAGAAAACTGAATCTTTGGTTTGTGATAGCCATCTTCTCTTCTCTAATAGTAACCCTTTTCTAACCTTACTACTATCTACTCCAATCACACGTTTCCTCTCGTGTTTCAATTTCATACATTATTTACCGATGCTTGCCACTGCAATATCACTACACTATACTATACATGCGACACATTCCGCCCAAAAAAAAAAGAAAAGAAAACGAATTCATTCTAATATTTGAGATCCCAGAGCAGAACTTTAGAGCATCCCTGCATTGGAATACCCTTCAACTTTGTTTCCTCTTCAAGAATTTCCGTTTTAACATACTTTAGTGAATTCTGCATGCAAAAACAACCCCAAAACCTTATTTTTTCCAAAAAATATTCAAAAGAATTTGATAAATCAAGTTCAAAATTTCACCTGTGTTGAATCTTGAGAAGAAAAAGTTCTACCCCATCTCTCTGGATCCCACAAAATGGAGCTGTTAAAAGCAAAACTTGAGATATGAATAGGTGGTGGAGATGGAGGCATATCCACCGTTGGATTCTTCAACTTCTTCAAATGCCACCCCATCACCTCTGATGAATCACAAACTGGCCCTTGTATCATCACCTCCTTCTCATTTACAGCCATCTTAGCTATAGGCCACGCTCCGAATGCCCTTCAAAACACCATCATCGCGCCTTTTAGGGCAAAGACAAATCTCGAGCTAAAACTTGAATTAATATGTATACATAACATACTCAATTGCTCGAATCTCTTGGAAGAATTTGAGATCGTGCACACTAGATAGTCCCGCGAAATGGACTATCCCACTCAACCGGTGGTGCTCAATGTGGTTGAGGGCGAGGTTCCTCTGATGATCAATCTCCGAATCTTCATCACTAAAATCTTCATCATACACAACATGCCTGTATATGATCCCGGTTTTCCTGAGTATCTCAGAAACCTCGAGATCATGGGATTTTCGTTCAACAACCACCCATAACAAAGGCTGAGCAACCAACCTCAATGTGTTAGCTAGTCTCCTAAGCAGCACGTTGCGTACCTTGCTTCTCCCACTCATTGGTGAGACGATGATCACTAGTTTTGCTTCTTGATTCCACGGCTCACTCTCCTTGTTGCGTTCATCTGTTGAGGCGCTCGTCTCTTTAGCTCTGTGGTTTGAGCTATGTAAGCGCGGTGGGTGGAGGGATTCTACAGGGGTCAAGACGGACATTGTGACATGGCTTGAAGATGAAGATCTCCATGCCTTGGTGGTGGGAGTGAAGCCTGTGAAAAATCCCATCACAAAACATAGCAAGAAATGAAGTATGGCTTTCTTCCATATGTAATTCTTTTTTCTTGATCTCTCTTGAGATCCCATCATTTATTTGTCACACTATTATACGATTCTTGTTATGAATATAAATGTGTATCAAGAAAGTTTTGGAATGAAATGATAGAATTCTTGAAATGGAGGGACTTAATTTACAGCTACCAATTCCTTGTTGGTGAATTCAATCATTATGTGGTTTCTGATTGGAGCTGCTGCATTGCTTTACAAAGTAATGACTTGTAACAGAAGAAAAAGAATGACAAAAACTTTTTTAATCATGAAAAAGTTGTTGAGATGTAAATCCAGCTACCTAGATACTTGCTATGAGAATAGCAAATTGGAATTTCCCGCATTTGATAGTGAAATATTTCCTTGTTACCTCATGCGGTCTATGCATTTCCCTAACGAGCCGGCCCGGAATTTCATAAGCCTGTGCATTTTGAGCGGACCTCTATTTCCATGAAATAGGACCTAACATATTCTTCGGGCTGGAGCCAGCACCGCTCGTTGGGCCCGATTTATCTCACTGGCCCGGTGGGTCCAGCCCGACAATTTGACAACTATGCTGCTATGTGACTATGTCGTATGTGTATGTGGTATAATTGTAGATTCACAATAAATCTCAAGATGCATTATTATTGAGATAACAAAAGCTCCAAAGATTATGGCTCATTCAACTATGCAGTAGATCAGATCAACTCCCACCAAAAACTCACTAAACTACCAACAAAAATCACATTCTTTGATTTAGATTTAGATTTAGATTTTTCAGATTTCTAAACAATAGAAAATTTGTATAGCATCAAGCGCATAAGGATTTACCAATGAAGGAAAGCTCAAAAACAGACCAAGATTCAGCAGACTTCAAAGCACAAAAAACAATTTACCAACAAAGAAAAGCTTAGAAAACACCAATTCTTGCATTATCACAAGCATTTTGGTTATTTCAATGGTGGCAACTTAGACAATGCCCAATCTGGGGAATCCTCAAGCCACAATCCCTGCCCTGTTTCCTTCTGCTGAAAATCGGGCCCTTTAGGATTTCGCTTGTTTGTTCGATTATCCCACCATTTGCTAGGATTCTCCACCAAATCTTTCCAAGACTCCTCATCTATAGCATCAAATTCCAACTTCTCAATCCCCGGCAACACCCACGTCGGAGCACTGTCAATCCATAGTGGATTACCATTCTCCTTGTGCTTAAAATAAGAAAATTTCGCCCCTTTCTGTCCCTTGGCCTTCTGATCACGAAAATCCAACCAATGCGGAGGGTTCCTCACAAGATCCCCACTCTCGACCCCGTCTTTCTTCTTTTCACTACTATCCCCACTCTCCGCCTCGCCTCTCACTATTGTCGGCTCACCAGTGCCCCACATTGCTCCCTCCCAATTCGCCTCACCCGAAAATTTCTTCACCTTAGCCTCCTCCAACGCCTTTTCCCACGTGCGATTAAACTTCTCATCACTCACCCCCTTCCACCACATTCCTAGTCCCTCCATCTGCAGGCTTCTTAGCTCCCATAGCCGAAACCGATTTCTTCCTATGATATTGTTAGAAAATGAAGGTGATTATATTGTGATTTGTGTGTGGTGGGTGATTTTGATGAAGCGGTGAAGATGAATATTGTAAGTATAGTGTGTTGAATATAAAGATGATTTTTGGAATGGAGCTCTTGTCTCCTAGAAGGCTATAGAGAATATGAACTTGTTAGAAAACTTAACTTGATTGCTTGATTTGCTCTTGGCTTTTTGGCTTACATTACAAATGGTACAAATTCCTATTTATAGGTGTTGAGAAAATTCTCTAGATCCTCATAGGAATCTAGAATTATCTATTAATTACTACTAAATTCATCTAATCTAAATTATACATTCTCTAATCATGAATATTCTAGAATATTTCTAAATCCTACATTAATATCCTATACTTTGAATTCTTTAGAATATTTCTAGATTCTACATACAACTCATATAATCTTGATTATTCTAGAATATTCTAGTTTATATTTATTTGAATAATTCTAGATAAATGCATCATCTTTCAATACTCCTCCTTGATGCATTTGTCGATAACTCCAAGCATCTTTCGTAGGAACTGGAATCTATCTCTTGGTAGCACATTGGTGAAGATATCTGCTAGTTGTTCCTCCGTTGGACAATACTTCATCTTGATAAGCCCTTTTTCTTGGATATTTCTTAAGAAATGATACTTGATATCAATGTACTTTGTGCGATTGTGCTGAACTGGATTCTTGGCCATTGCGATAGCTGACTTGTTATCGCAGTAAATCTCGGTTACCGAGTTTTGTAGTTCTCCCATGTCTTCCAATACTCTTTTAAGCCATATTGCTTGACATGCCGCTCCGGCTGCTGCAACATACTCAGCTTCTGCAGATGATAGAACAACTGAGTCTTGTTTCTTCGATCCCCATGAGAAAACTCCTGATCCGAGCTTAAATGCGTAGCCAGAGGTGCTTTTCATATCATCTTGTGATCCAGCCCAATCACTGTCACAATATCCAACGAGTTGTGAGTCGAAACTTGACTTATACCAAATACCATGGTTAAGTGTTCCTTGCATATATCTGAGGAGTCCTTTTGCTGCTCCGTAGTGCGTCTCCGTTGGATGGTCCATGAATCTGGATAGAAGACTTGTGGCGTACAAGATGTCTGGCCTCGTCGCCGTTAAGTAAAGTAGACTCCCAATTAAGCTCCCATAATTGGTAGCATCCGCAGGCCTTGCTCCATCTTCTTTCTTTAGCTTTTCATTTGGAATTACAGGAGTGACGACGTGCTTGCAATCTTGCATCTTGAACTTCTTAAGTATATCCTCGATATATTTCTTTTGCGATAGGAAGATGCCATCTTCTTCTTGGCTTATCTCCATTCCGAGGAAATAATGCATCAAACCCAAGTCACTAATCTCAAAGGTATTCATCATGTCTCTCTTGAATTCCTTGATTAGTATGGCATTGTTTCCTGTGACGATTAAGTCATCAACATAAAGAGAGACAATTAGGATGTCCGTACCTTGGGTTTTGATGTATAGAGTGGCCTCGTTCTTTCTCCTTTTGAAGTCTTGATGAGTGAAATATCCATCAATCTTACCGTACCAAGCTCGTGGCGCTTGTTTGAGCCTATAGAGTGCTTTCTTTAAAAGAAGAACTTTGCCTTCTTCTTTTATAGATCCTTCTGGTTGCTCCACGTATACTTCTTCTTTCAGATCTCCATTGAGAAAAGCCGACTTGACATCCAGTTGAAAAAGATGCCATTTCTTCTGAGCTGCAAGAGCTATGAGTGCTCGAATTGTGTCCATTCGAGCAACTGGAGCGAATGTCTCTGTGTAGTCGACTCCTGGTATTTGAGCATATCCCTTTGCGACAAGCCTTGCCTTATGCTTTTGGATTGAGCCGTCAGGATTCATCTTCGTCTTGAATTGTCACAGCCCCAAATCCCGAAGGACGGTAGAAGCCGGGGTGCGACTGGGGTTGAATTAAAGAAGCGGGGAAGAAAGGGGATGGAAGAATAAACATACATAAGAGACGGAAAATTTCTATGAACAAGACTTCATTAACGAAAGAAAGAGTTGATCTTGAAAGATCAATCGAACAAGATCTCAAAAGATTCTAAGTTATAAGTACAGAACTTAAACCCAAAAGTGATATTCTTAATTACATGAGTGAGTCTAGAGTTTGGCAGCGGAAATGCAACTACATATATAGTCTTCTCCTATTGACAACATTAACTCATAACTCAACCGTCACCACTTCCGTCGCTTCAACCTGCACATTTAGAAAATATATGCAGGGCTAAGTACAAAAGTACTTAGTGGGCACGTTGCCGAAAACATAATCATAAGTATAGATAATCAGGCATTTCATATCTATAGCGCACTGGAGTTTTTCTTTTTAAAAGCCCGTGCCTATTAAACATTTTCTTTCTTATTTTCATAAGTTAGCTTGCGCAAGCGATTTTCATAGATGTTACGTTCATATCTTGACCAGTCATAATTCATCGTGGCTGGCTACCCCTCAACAGGATGCCACATACACCACAGGCTACAAGTGCACTAACTTTGGAAAGCCCCTTTTGACTAACTCAAAGCCGATCGGTAGTTAACCCCTTTTGATTAACTCATAAGGTACAAGAGAACTCACATAAAACACAAAACAGTTCATGCCATAATCATCACTTTGAAAACACGGATATCAAAGCGATAAAGAAAAGGTTTTCGAGCATTGCTCGTTTTATTTGTATATAGGAAAGCCCACGTGCTTCCGTTCTTCAATCTTCCGTCCTTTCCTTATGCTGACTTCCTCCTTCATCGTACATAAAATATATCCTCGATAAGTCGTTGAGACGACAAAAGAAAACGGAAATCGAAAATGAAATCGAATTAGTCTTTTAAGCTTTTTAGGCATTTGCACGCTAAACTAGATTCTTTTAGTTAAACTGGAACGAGACTCGAACACATCTCGTTTAGAACTCATTTGGTTCCTTACTCGACACTTATGTCGGTAAAAACTAAAGTCGATAGCTTACAACGACTTATAAGATCAAAAGGAAACAAGTTGAAAAGAATTCAACTTAAGAATCTATGTTTTGGAAATTACTGTTCAGATCAGTAGGTTTGTACAGAACAGGGGATTGCGAAACAGGGGACGAATCTTATACGAAAAGAAAGGTACGGGTGTCTAGTTTACTCTCCAGTTTACGGATCTCAATTCCGATAAACGAGCTAAAAGATATGGCAGTTTCCGTGGAACGTCGCAAAACAGTCCGAGTTTAACCCTAAGGCTCGATAACTCGGCGCACGACTTCCTTGGTTCGACTTACGTTATTCCACTTCATTTTCCACGACATTCCTGACTCAATGCAGTCTACACGTATCCTCATACGTGTTGAACCCCTTTTTATTTCTCATTTATAAGCTCGACGTTTAAAACCTCGTCTCTTCAACTATGCAATTACTATACCAAAAGAATTCCAACTTCTCGTTTCTACTTCTCGTTCATAACTATAACTTATCATTTCATAACTCGCATGAACAAGTCGTTAACTATAAACTCGTTCATTTAACAATAACGATCATTAATATCCAATTATTTTCCTTATTCGTCTTTTCTAACGATACTTAGGTTCGATTCTTCGTCTCTTAAGAAAAATCCAACGTTATTAGAATTCGTTCTAACTTTCCGAAATCGATCATCATCTATCACGATTCATTAATACGTAATTCACATCCTCATGTCATTATCTAATCTCGACTTATCGTCGATCGATCGTTTCTTACGGTAAATTTTACGTTCTCCGTTTTCGTTCAAATTTTACGACAACGATTATCATCTAACGAGCATTACTAACATGCAAATCATATTATCAAAGCATTAACGAGCTTCAACTTACCGACACATTTTCGCCTCTTACGTTTTTCGTTTTATTTTTAGAAAAAACCCAATTAAATATATAATCATCCTCATACATCGTATATCTCATTTCTATTAATCAATCGAGCATATCATAACATTTACTATACTAAATCGACCAATCTTCATCTCTTATCCTTCAAATTTTATTTTTAGAAAAATCTAAATTAATTCCTATAGTCAATTAACAACATGTAGATCACTAATCTATCGATCAAACATCAAGGAAATCGAACTACGAAAAACCCCTAATCTTCACAAAAAAAATCGGTAATTACATAGCTCAAAGGGGAATGATTTTTCTTCATGATTCAATCCGTAGAACTTAATTCTATGCATCTAATAACTTGAATTAAAGCTTAAACCATCCTACTATAATCCTATAATTTTCAGTCAACAACAAAAATTAAGGAATTGAAATTCTAAATGGATAGAATGATAGATTAGATCATTACCTTGAATAATATGTGATCGGAAACGAAATCGATTGATAAACAAGAAAGCTTTGAGGATCAAAAGCTTAAGAAAATGAAGAACACATTTGGAGATGGTGAAGAACTTGAAGAACAAGAGAGAGAAGAGAGAAAGAGAGAGGGGGGCGGCAATGTGAGAGGAGAAAGTGAGAAAATGTGGTGAGGTGGTGGCTATTTATACATAAAGTAGGAAAAGATCTAACAACATGAGTCATGGGGTGTAGGTGGCGGTTTAGGTAGATATTTTAGTCGAAAATATCGTATTTTACGGGTCTAATACGACATTATAAAATCGAGAAATTATTTTCTTAGAAAGTTACGTATTCGACGAAATCTAATTCATCTGTTGGATTAGAAATAAATCACATACTCGGAAAACCTAATTCGTTTTTCAAAATCCAAGAAAAAGTCAGGATTAGACAGTCTAAAATTCGCCCGGAAAATCATAAAAACTAACTTTCTCCGGTGAACTCGTATCGAAGAAAAAGTGAATGTAAATTCTGACGGAATTTAATTCTGAGTTTTCGGGCGAAAAACTTATCGGACGCGAAAACCCTAATACAGTAGTCGTTCGCCCGATTTCTGGAAATTATTTTCTGAAACGGATTTCACCACAAATCTTAGAATTGAAATTCATGATCTTAGGCGTGCAAAGCCATAATTATTATTAACTTTTTTTTAGACAGTAGAAATTATCTGGGGTATTACATGAATACCCATTTGACTCCAATAACTTCCTTGTTACTTGGAAGATCCACCAACTCCCAAGTATCATTCTTTTCAATCATTTGTATCTCCTCCTCCATTGCTTTAATCCAAACTTTTTCTTTTGAAGCTTCTGCATAATTACTTGGCTCCAAAGAACAAAAGTTGCATATTTCATAAGTATTAGTAGATTCATATAAATCTGCTAAAGTTCTTACTCGGCGAGGTGGAGATTCTGGTGAAGAGTCAACTTCACTTGATGTTTTAGCTTCTGAGGAGGATCTTGGCGTAGATGTGGGGCCTTCTTAAACTTGTTCTTCTTTATCTGGAATTTCTTCGAGTTGTGTAGTTGTGGTCATCCTTTCGACATCTTCTATCTCCCAATTCCAAGAAGCTTGCTCGTCAAACTCCACGTCTCGACTTGTCACCAACTTCTTAGTCTCAAGATTATAGATTCTGTATCCTTTGGACTTGGAGCTGTAGCCGAGGAAGATGCCTTTCTCCGTCTTATTCTCCAGTTTATGCCTTTTGACGGAGGGGATGTGAATGTAACAAATACTTCCAAAGACCTTCAAGTGTTTGGCTGAAGGTTTCTGTCCCGACCATGCCTCGATTGGAGTCTTGTTTAAAACCGCCTTAGTTGGACACCGATTTAGCAGGTAGACTGATGTATAGACTGCTTCCGCCCAAAACTTTGTTGGCATTCCTTTCTCCGCGAGCATGGACCTTGCCATCTCCATGACAGTTCTATTCTTCCTCTCTGACACTCCGTTTTGTTGTGGAGTGTACACTACCCGTTAGTTGATGCTCCATGCCTTCGTCTTCACAAAACTTGTCGAATTCTCTAGAATTATATTCGGTACCTCGATCACTTCTCAGCTTCTTGATTTTCCGACCACTTTGATTCTCCACAAAGTTCTTGAATCTCTTAAAGATTCTAAAGACTTCTGATTTTTCTTGAAGGAAATATACCCACGTCATTCTAGAATAATCATCAATAAAGAGGATGAAGTACCTGTTTTGATTTATTGAAGGCGTTCTCATTGGCCCACAGATGTCGGTATGGACAAGTTCCAATATTTCCTTCGCTCGCCATGTTTTTTCCTTTGGAAATGGTTGTCTGTGCTGCTTTCCCAACATGCATCCTTCACAGACGTGATCTCTTTTGTTGAGAAAAAGGAGGTCTCTCATCATATTTTTATGATGAAGTAGCCTCAAGGCATTGAGATTAAAATGCCTAAATCTTCGATTCCAGAGACTGTATCATCGAGTTAAGCCACCATTGCATTTTGTGGATAACGCTAGAAAATGGAAAAATTTCTATTTTTTCCCATTTTTACTTCTGCAATTTCTTGATTATTTTTTATGTCATAAATTCGACAATAATCTCTTTCAAAATGAAGGGCATATCCATTTTCCATCATTTGGCCTACACTTAGTAGATTTTGTGCAAGACGTGGTACGGGGAGAACATATTTTATAAATCACGTACCTTTCTTAGTTTCTATAGCAATGGTACCTTTTCCTTTTGTCTCCACCAGCTCTCCGTTTCCCATCTTGACCTTTGTTGTGATGGAATCATCGAGCTCGCAAAAGATGTTCTCGTTGGATGTCATGTGGTTGCTGCATCCGCTATCGATGTACCACTCGTCGTCTTTCACTTCTGTTGCAGAGTGACATGCGTAGAATAGATGTTCTTTCTCCTTTTGATCTTTAGAATAGTTGGCCTGATAGTTCTTTGTATCTCTGCAATCTTTTTCTGTATGCCCGAACCTCCTGCAATTTTTGCATTGTGGCTTTCCTCGATGATAGCAGTCCTTCTCCATATGATTTGTCTTCTTGCAAATTCCGTATGGTGGAAAGTTGCGTTTGTTCTCCTTATTGTGGGAGCTTACTTCCTTGATATGATTCTTGTAGTTTCCACCATTTCTTTTGACGTTGAGCTTAGATTGGAAGGCGCTTTCAAGTGAGCTTTCATGTCGCCTACTCAATCTTTGCTCATGAGCTTCAAGCGAACCCATAAGCTCCGCAACGGACATTGTCGACAAATCTTTTGATTCTTCAATGGCAGCTACTATTAGATCGTACTTCTCGGTGAGGCTGATCAAGACCTTTTGTATGATCCTTTCATCAGAGATCTTTTCTCCGTAAGATCTCATTTGATTGACTATTTCCGTTATTATTGAGAAATAGTCTTTTGCAGCCTCAGAATCTTTCATTTTTAGATTCTCAAGTTCGCGCCTTAAACTTTGTAGTTTAATGGTTCGAACTTTAGTATTTCCTTGGAACTCCTCTTTAAGGATATTCTAAGCTTCTTTCGCCGTAGTAGCTTGAATAATTCTAGCCATGATGGAATCACTAACTGATTGTTGAAGAAGATAAAGAGCTTTAGCATTTTGTTGCTTTAATTTCTTGCATACCTCGGACGATGATGCCTCTTTGCTTTCTCCTTTAGGCGTGGTTTCTCTTTCTTTAGGCATAGTGATTCCTTCTTCAACGATATTCCAAAGATCATGAGATTCAAGGCAAGTCTTCATACGGACACTCCAATAGTCGTAGTTTTGTCCGTTGAATATTGGAGTCGATATTGAGAGACTTGATGTTGCCATGACGCCCGCTTATGATCGAACAAGCTCTGATGCCACTTGTTAGAAAATGAAGGTGATTATATTGTAATTTGTGTGTGGTGGGTGATTTTGATGAAGTGGTGAAGATGAATATTGTAAGTATAGTGTGTTGAATATAGAGATAAATTTTGGAATGGAGCTCTTGTCTTCTAGAAGGCTATAGAGAGTATGAACTTGTTAGAAAGCTTAACTTGATTGCTTGATTTGCTCTTGGCTTTTTGGCTTACATTACAAATGGTACAAACTCCTATTTATAGGTGTTGAGAGAATTCTCTAGATCCTCATAGGAATCTAGAATTCTCTACTAATTACTACTAAATTCATCTAATTTAGATTATACATTCTCTAATCATGAATATTCTAGAATATTTCTAGATCCTACATTAATATCCTATACTTTGAATTCTCTAGAATATTTCTAGATTCTACATACAACTCATATAATCTTGATTATTCTAGAATATTTTAGTTTATATTTATTTAGATAATTCTAGATAAATGCATCATCTTTCAATAGATATCCACTCTGAAACCCTTGGACGAAATTGAGATTCTCACACACTACGTGAAACTTTCCGAAACCCTCCTCTAATGAGAAGCACGACGGCTCCGAGCTTAACTGCCCTGACATGAGAACACAGTCATTCTCCTTCACATGAGTAGCCACAACGTGAGCCAAATCACCCTCAAACACAATGGGAATCAACAGAGAATCCATTCCACCGGTAAATTCCTGAGAAATAGCGGTTGCAGCAGAGAATCCCTCGGGAGAAGAATCGAATTGCACCGGAGCCTTCACGTATCCGATCAAATTCACGAAATTAGCAACTTTTTCTTGATACGGGATCTATTATAGTATTCTCTTCGCGTTTTTTTTCACACATCGAATATAGAAATTTCTATTATTGAATTCATCTTCTTCATCGATTCTTGGCCTTTTTTTTGCGAATGTTCGATTCTTGTCGGCCTTGGTATTAGAAGTAGTGGTGTTGTCGATATTTGTTCGTGGCGATAGTGCTTCGGTGGTCCAGAGGGTTCTTTTCTGCTCCTGTAATGGGGAAAATGTAGGTCCACTCTCAGTTATTTTTTCTTCTTTGCATTGTATAGTCAATATCGATACAGTTAGGGTTAGAGTTTGTATTGAAGCTCGAATTTTTTTGATTTTCTGTGTGAAATTTGATTTCTTTTTATTTATTTTCTGCAGTAAATATTTTTTCCTGAATATTCATTATGGTGGTGAGCTTCGAATGAAAGAGTTTAAACTGCAGTATGTAGGTGGTGAATTTGTTGTAAAGACAGAAATAGATCGTGATAAGTTTGAATATTTTGACCTTGCTGACTATATTAAGGACTTAGGGTTTCTGATTTGGGACAAGCTGTGGTTTAAGATACCTACTACTCACGCATATATGATGATAAGGAAATACTGAACTTGTTGTCTCATGTTGGTAAATATAAATCAATCAGTGTATATGTAGAAGGTGGTAAGACTCTTGAGGATGTAGCTGAACTGGCTCGTGAGGGTGAGGGTGAGGTTGAGGGTGAAGGTCAGGCTGAGGGTCAGGCTCAAGATATGGTTGAGGGTCAGGGTCAGGGTGATGATGCATGGACAAGAGATTGGGGCTGGGATGGTGATTCTGACCATGGTGAGGGTGAGGGTGAGGGTGAGGGTCAGGGTCAGGCTGGGTTTGAGGGTGAGAGCAGTGACATGAATGATTACATGCCTAGTGTGTCAGAGTTATCAGATGTTAGTCTAGCTGACCTTGATCATATTTCTGATGAGGAACATGTCAAAGTTAGGAGAAAACTGGAAGAAGTGGTAAACTTATTTGATGTTATTAATGAGCCTGATGGATTTGAGAATGAGTTTGATGAAGAAAATGTGTCTGAGTATGAAGATGATGAGAAAGAGTGGGATACTGAAGAAACTGATGAGGAGTGTGATATCAGAATGAGAGCAAAGAAGGTAGTATATGATCCCAAATGTGATCATAAATCATTACAGCTTGTGCTTGGGATGTATTTTGCTGATGGTTTTCAGTGTAGAGAAGCTTTGACTAGCTACTCCATTGAAAATCAGAGATTTATTAGGTTTAGAGCTGTGACAAAAAACAAGTGTCTGGCTAAGTGCACCCCTCCATGTCCTTGGCAGATTTATGCTAGTTCTGTGAAGTCAACTGGAACATTCATGCTCAAGTCATATGGTGGTGATCATCAATGTATGATGACCATGAGCAACAAGCTTCTGAGCTCAAAGTGGCTTGCTAAAAGATATTTGAACAGGTTTAGGTTAACATTTCATGTTGATATACAAGAGTGGGCTGCAGATATTTGCTAAAGGTTTGGGACTAGGGTTCCTAAGAACAAGCTCTACAAAGCAAGAACAATAGCCCAGCAGATGGTGAGAGGTTCAGTGGATGGGCATTATGCCATGATGAGAAGATATATACTAGAGCCTAGGAGGGTTGAACTGAGGGCAGGTTTGAACTTGTACTGCAAGAGGGAAATGTTTTCCAATCACTCTACATAGGCTTCAGTGCATGTAGGAAAGGCTTCTTGAGAAGTTGTAGGCCTATAGTTAGCATAGATGGATGCTTTTTGAAGACTTATCTGGGTGAATTTTTATTGTGTGCAACTGGAAAAGATGGAAACAATGGCATGTTTCCAGTCGCATGGGCTGTGGTGGAGGGTGAGAACCAAGTTTGTTGGACTTGATTTCTAAAAAATCTGGTAGATGATCTCAGGATTGGAGATGGAAGAAGCATAAGCTGTTGGACTTGATAAATGCTGTTGCAAAATTAACACCACAAGCTGAGCATAGGAACTGTTGTAGGCACATCTATATGAACTGGAAGAAGCATCACAAGGGTGAGACATTAAAGAGAAAATTCTTTGCTGCTGCTTATGCCACCTACGAGCAATAGTTCAAAGAATGTGTGCTAGATTTGAGGGCAGAGAGTGAGAAAGCTTTTGATGATTTCATGGCAAGAGATACTACCAAATTCTGTAAGGCTTTTATCTCTACAACTCCATCTAGTGATTGTGTCGATAACAATATCAGTGAAACATTCAATTCCTGGATATTGAAGGCAAGAGGTAAGCATTGTATTCATATGTTAGAAGAGATTATGAGTTCTCTTATGGTGAGACAGGTTGAGAAATACAAAGAACTTAGGAGGGTGTCAGGTAGGTTGTGTCCTATGATCAGAGACACATTAGAGGGAAACAAAAGGTTGAGTGTACATTGCAAAGCAATTCCTGGCATGCATGAAATTTTTGAGGTTTACTGTGATGGGAAGAAGTTTATTTGTCATTTGAAAACTGAAAACAATGGCATCAATTCATGCAGTTGTAGGGCATGGGACTTAACTGGAATTCCATGTAAGCATGCCATTTTTTGTATGAGGTATATGGAGACAGACCCCATTGATTATGTTTCTGATTATTTTACTCTTGAGAGATACTTATCTGCTTATGAGTTTGCAATCCCATCAACTCTTGGAGAGAAAAGTTGGCCTGAGGTTGCAGGTGATATTGTGAGGCCATCTCAGAAACTGAAAATGCCAGGCAGACCAAAGAAAGAAGAGAGTTAGAGCTCCAGAGGAGAGAGATGGGAGAATGAAACATGGGATTACAATCAAGTGCAGCAAGTGTAAGCAGGAAGGTCACAACATAGCATCTTGCAAGAATCCAGCTGTCTTGGCCACTTCAGAAAAGGTATTTTGATCTCACCTTGCATCAATTTTATTTCCTTATTCAGATGTACTGATTGTTTGTTGATATGTCTCAAAATAGAGAAAGCGAGGAAGACTTGCCAAACCAGCAGCACAAGTGCAGAAAAAGGATAGGCAACCAACAAAGAAGAAGTTAGATTTTTTTAGAGATAGAACAATTGCTATGAATGGAGTTGGTGTTTACATCAATGAGAACAATGGAAATACTTTTTTCAGAGTAAGGCACAGTTTTGTCTACCAAATTATTCGCATTAACTTGAACTTGTACATACCTTTTGCATATTTTTCCTATTTTGGCAGTCTTTTTTGAACAGTAGGGTGCTTATGAATTTGCCTAAGGGAAGCAAATACAAGAAGCCAAGACAGGTTGGAGAAGGAACATCTTCAAGCAGACAAAGTGGATTGACTGATGTCTCCATAACACATAATAGTGGACTGGATGAGAGCCTGGGGATAGATATTCAAGCAGAAAAAGTGGATAGACTGTTTTCTGTTTTTTGATGATGATAAATTGATTGATATTGAAGTCATTTTGGATGATGATAAACTGATTGATAGTCTTTTTTGATGATGCTACAAAGTTGAAGTCTTTTTTTGTGTAATTTCCAACATTGGTATTTGTATGTGTATTTGAGACTTCAACAATCCAAGTGTATTATGATGATCAACAAGTATTCAGCTTCATGAACAATTGTTTCAGTTTGCATCAATATTCAGTTGTGTACAAGCTTTTATCTCATGTCCAGATAATAAAATTCATTAGATAAGACAAATACAAATACTTAGTACAAACTATACACCAGTTATCTCATGTCTAGATAATAAGTAGATGAGAAAACAAGACAATATTCAACCTTGGATACAAAATTCATTACTTCATAAATTTATTAGATAAGACAACATACTACTTCGAATTTGAGTACCAAATAACCCAAGCTACAAACTACAAATAAGACTTACTACTTAGTACATGGAGACATACCAGCTAAGACTTACTACAACAAACTACAAATAACACAAGCTACAAACTACAAATAACACAAGCTACAAACTACAAATATGTAATAACCCGATTTTTCCTAAGCATAATTAATCCTCCTAAACGTGATTATGTGTGTGTAAGTGCTTCCTAAATGTTATTATATGTGATTGTGTATCATTCTGTGTGATAAAAATTTTCGAGAATAAATTTTCTCGTGAAATTACTAAAATACCCCTAAGGGTAAAATTGTAATTTTTCTCGTTTCGGCAACTCGAAACGAAGATATGAAAGATTCTATGAGTATGAGAATATGATATTTAGCATAAGTACGAGTTTCAGAATTTTCCGACACAGTTGACTTTTCAGTGAAATGTGACGTCGACCAAAAAGTCAACCTTTTTCGACGAACTCCGAATTTAGTCTAGTCAGTGTCATTAGACTCCAGAATTTATTCTAAGACCTTTGATGCTTGTTTGAGAATTTTTTGAGACCACATGAGTCGAGTATGAATTTTATTTTAAAACCTACTATTACAAAACGGTAGTTTTTACGACTTTCTTCGTTTCTTGGAATTTCGACTCGAAACCTAGATTTTCCGAATCTATAAATTAAGTTGTGAGTATTGATGTGAAGTAGGGTGAATTTGGATGTCGGGAAAGTGCCGAAAATGAATTTTAAATCGAGAGAGTTAGATATTTTTATAGCGGATGTTTTATACCGTAAAATCTTTTCTACCGGGAATTTTTACCAGATAAAATCCTCAATAAAAATCAGGAACTCTCTCTCATCTCTCACCCAATGGATGTCGGCCCTCACATATATTTCCTACATGTTTAATTCCTTCATTTTTCCTATCCCACTCTCACTTTCCCCACTCTCACTAAACTAATCTACTCTCAAGTTGGAATGTGAAGTCACTCTCTCTTATCCTCACTCCTTGCTTGAATCCCACGCCTCTCTCTCTCATTTTACACCTATAAATAGCCCATCAAGTCATCCTCAAACTCATCCCAAAACACATCAACACATACACAACATTCTTTCATCTCTTTTCCTCTCTCTCCATCGATTTTCTTCCCAAAACTGTCCAAAAATTTGCAGCAGCCCCTTATCTTTATATTTCTTCATTTTAAGTTTAAGGAAGGAGCTAGAGTTGCGTGGAATAGAGTCTAGTTTAATCGAGCAAGCCAAAGGAGCAAGGTTCTATCTCTATCATCGTGATTTTCATACTTTTATGCTCTAGGAAGTTCAAAATTTTCTGCACAGAAATTATGAATATTAAGCTTTCATGTTTGAATATTGTCTTTATGATCATGTGTGCTATTCATGCACTAGGAAAGAATGAAGAAATTTAAGCTATGCATGCATATATGTATATATATAGTTGTATGTTAGGGTTTATGGAAGAATTTCATGCTTTTGAATTTTAATCTTGATATTATGAACATGCGTGTGTTTAAAAATGTTAGTATGATGAAATGATGAAGAAAAATCCATGAAGGAATCATCCATGTTAAAATCGAAAATTATCAAGAATTAGGGTTTTGCATGCTTTTGTTGATTCTATGATCTTGATGATAGAAGTAATGATATTTGAGCATGAATTGATAAACTAGATAAGAAAATAAGCATGTTAATGAAAATGATCACTTGAGGAAGATGATGAATAGTAGAATTTAAAAAGTTGCTATATGATTTGTATGATTATTTTGAAAATGAAAATTTATGATCCATGCATGATAGAGTATGATTATATAAATAAAAATGAAGCTAAGAATATGTATGAGGGAAGCTTGATAATACCGAAAATGATATTTAAAAATATAAGTTGTAGTTCTTAACATAGTTATTATACATGATGAATCAAAAATAAAGATAAGAATTTGTTGTGAAAAAAATTGCTATTAATTAAAAGAAATAAATTCATAAGTTGAAGAAATATTCAAGAAGTATGAAGAAATGAGTTAGGAATTTTATTTCTATAGCAATATGAATTAAATAGAGTTATAAGTAAAATAAGATTATTAAAATAATAAAATCTGAAAATTTTCAAATAAATTAGGAACTCATGTTTTTAAGAGGAATTGGATAAATTAATGTTAAAAGAACTCAATTGGAGTAATTCTAAGTATAGTAATAAGTAAAAATATTGAGAAAGATTAACAATAAAGGAAATAAAGTAGTGCAGTAAATTAAAAACAAAAACTGGAAAATTTTGGCTAAGTAAAAGTTGTAATGGATGTTATTAATGTAAAGATGAGATTAAAACAAGTAACAATAAAGGAATCACCTAATTTGGAATTCATATGACCAAGTTATGAAAGAAACAATAAAATCAATAAATAAGGTTTAAATAATCCGAAAATAAATGAAATTAGTTAAGTTAAAGGATTAGAAGAGTTTAAATGATAAATCAAGGATATTAGAAGTAAAATCGAGCAAAGGCGAACTCTTATTAGTAAAAGAAATGAATACTAGAAATTGATAAGAATAAATAATATATTCTCGAGTTACGTGTCCAAAAATATAATCGAGTGAAGAATCGTTCAATTAAAATTATTTCTAGTATGATATTAAAAATTGAGAATATTCTGAGTAAGCTTATATCTATATATATCTCGAAAAACGTGTCGAGCATCGACTCGTTAAAATTAGCAAAAAGTCTCGAAATCTAAAATAAAATTCATAATTAGATTCCTTGAATTTTTCTAAGTGAAATGAAGTTAATTATGTAAGAAAACGAGAATCTAAAGTCCAAGTTAAAAAGTCGAGCAAAATAATAGAATATAAATATTGAATATTTATTTGTGCATACATGTGTTATATATGAGTGATTATGTGTTGTGTATGAATGATTAAAGTGTTGTAATTGGTGCTATAAGTGTTGTGTAAATGAGTGTTGTAGAATTGTTATAAGAAAATGACTAAGGAAAAACGAGAACTCGATTACGTTTACCAATTGAGTTGTGAAACATCGGTTTCCAATAAGTCTTGGAAATAAGATTCTATTATTAAGTTTAAGAAATCCGAGAGTTCTAAGCGTTCGATTAGACTATCGAGTAGAAATAGAAATCGAGCGATTAATTAGAATAATCAAGAATTTTGAGCTCGAGTCATGTAGAAGTCCGAATAGACGGGACAAGTATTCATTGTTACCGAATAAGTTCTTATTTAAAAATTATTTTGAAGGAATGAGTGGAAACGAGAAGTAGTTGTCAAGAGAAAAGAAGTAATCGAACGAGTGTCGCCAGCTAGGTGGGCTTTCTGAACTAAAACTAAATGATGAATGTGTTTACTAATTATGTATTACGTGCATTTTTCAAATTGATTGACTTGCCTAAATATTTTAAGTGTTTTGGTATGCAATCATCTACGTGTTGATGTTATTATAAGTCCTATGGACGCACGGGATAAAAGTCCTGTAAAATATGGGACGATGCATGCATTAAGGTGACTATGAGCCTTGCTTCGGTTGGGCCGGTCACGGTGTTCGAGGAGGAGGCCTACTTCTCGACACCACAAAAAGATGAGTTGTAGATTGATTCGTACCTAAGATATAAGCTTAGCCTGCGCAGACGATTTACAAAAAAAAAATGATTTTACGGCTGTCATATATGGTAAACTCTTTTAAAAAAATTATATATATCTAATCCTTGTGATACAGCAAAAGAGGCAAGATCAATTATATAGCTCTATCGAGCAAGTTTTTATATTGTTTTGGCATGTGTCCACTGAGTACGTTGTACTCATGCCCTGCATGTTATTTCTAAAACGTGTAGGTTAGCTTGGATGAGGAGGTTGCGGCATGCTTGGGTAGCTCATTGTTAAATTAAGTCCATATTGGAAGTTTGACTTGAGGTTATGTGTCTTCATACATATAGCCTTGGAATTTTATGTCGTTTGTTTAAATTCTGCTGCAACCCTGTTGTTTGATATGTTTGATTGCATGCTCGAATCCTTGACATAGCAAGCTCGATCAAACCTTAAATCCTTTCTGAATTTCCGTTTTCAAACATTGATAAAATTTTCTAATGATTTCTCAAATTCCCTTAACCACCACTTGATTATTGAAACTAAAAGATGGCCCACTTTTGAATGCAATACTTGTTAATTACCAAACCTAATTCCTTTGATGGATTCGATATTTAACTTGTTTGAATATTCATTCATTTGAGATAATTGATTAAAACCCCACCTTATTGCTATAATGAATCCATTGCTGATTTTAAATCCTATTCATCGAGCATGTTTATTGAGTAAAGTTTAGTTGTTTCATCTCACTGCCCTTTGCATTCTAGTCGTTTCAATACCCTAGAAGTCGGTTGTGACAAAATAACACAAGCTACAAACTACAAATAACACAAGCTACAAACTACATACTTGGCCACTATCACCACACCATAGTTACTTCGATTGTAACAAACATGCAATGATGATCAACGAGAAGAAAAACAAAATCTTGAAAACCCTAATATTTTTTTTTCTGAGCATCCCCAGTGGCTTCTAGGTTGTGAATCTTCTCTTGTAAATCGGCAATGGTGCAATCCATATCTTCAATCTTCTTATTGGCTTCATTGCGCTCATTCTTTAGTGGCTCCACCTGCTTCGCAGTTACTTCCTCTCTCAACGAGGCGTGATAGAGCTGCTCTTGTGCGAGGTTACGCTCATTTGTTATCTCGTTGATGTAACCTTGATAATGATCTGTGAGTGGATCATCAATCCAGTCCCAAATATCGCAGTTTTCTGTTTTAATTAAAAAAAATTATTAATTCACACCATATGTATTCTAAGAAAAAAAAAAGAAATTGAATAGAACTAACCCCTCCAACGCGGCAACAATAGAATCTTCTACCAGGGTTATCAGGTGTGCACGACGTCCGTACCACACCGCTCCCATGCTTGCAAAATGGACTTGGTCGGCGTGGAAGATAGCGGGGCACATTCACCATAGAAGGGTACACTTCATCAGACGTCGTCGGAGATCCACTTGAGCTTGCCATTGCATATGTTAACTTGGTCGTCGGATTCAAACTAGGTCTGCGTTTTGGGTTCGTCGGGTGCATCGGATTTTGGGGGAATGAACTGGGGGAAATGATTTGGGGGAAATCTGATGGAAATGATTTGAGGGTTCGAATTGGGGGAAATGAATTTGGGGTTTAATTGATTTAAAACTTAAAATGCGTCGTTTTGCTTAAGATGGACGGTCTATTTAATTAGCCAAAACGACGTCGTTTTGGTTAGAGGTCTGACATGTTAAATGAATATGTTATTTTCATTTTGACACACACTCTCTCGATGAGCCAGATCTGCCGGTGAGTAAATTACTAGAAAGAATGAAATTAATGGTTCTTTGGAAAAGTTTATGAAGTTATTCAAATGAGTAATAGTACGTCATTTGGTTGGTAAATCTTGTATGAGATCTGTTTTAAATTTATCACAGCCCCAAATTCCGAGGGTCGGCCAAGCCGGGGTGCCACTAGGGATTGGATTAAAGAAGCGGGAAAGAAGGGGGATATGTATGAATAAACAGACAAATATAACTAAACTACTAATGAACTTAACTTTATTGAATAAAAAAAAGGGAGTCGATCTCGAAAGATCACTCGACGAAGTTTGATCAAAGAAAACTAGGTTTAAAGTAATAACAACTTAAACTGAAAGGATTTACAATAATAGAAGAACAAACTTTATTTAATGAAAGAAAGAGTCGATCACGAAGGATTACTCAACATAGCTGTTCTTAAAAGAGACTAAGTTCAAAGAATGAAACTTTGATCTAAAGTTATACTTTAACTGAAACTAGTTCGCAGTTTGGCAGCGGAAAAACGTAGAAAATGATAACACATATCGAATGTGAAATCGAGGCTCAATTAACTTTACTTCTTTAAAGACGACCTTTACTCAACCTCCTCCGCCTTCGTCACTCAACCTGCACATTCAAAAACAAACATGCAGGGCTAAGTACATAAAGCACTTAGTGGGCACATTGCCGAAAACAACTCTCAAGAGTTTTATTATAAATTAATCATGCATCTTTTCATAAACACTTGTATAACTTATACTGTTGTTCATTTAATTCTGGATAACACACTGTGAGTTTTAACCCACATCCGATCGTCTGGAAAGCACTCTGTGGGCTAACTCAGAATCTGTCCCTCTGGATAGCACTCTGTGGGCTATCTCAGAATCTGATCGTTTGGTTGGAATATCTGGTTAGCACTCTGAGGGCTAACTCAGAATCCAATGCTCTGGTTAGCGCTCTGAGGGCTAACTCAGAGAAGCATAAGAGAATTCACTTAAACAATTCATTTAAGCACTGATAGATCTTTAATACTCACTTATTAAAGCAATACATAACCACTTTCGAGCAACGCTCGCATATAAATACTTTAATACTCATTTATTAAAGCAAAACGTAAACACCTTCGAGCAACGCTCGCATATAAATAAGGCAGTAATTGATACACTTTCGAAAAGCCCACCTCGTTCGTTTACAGAACTATTACTCGTGCTTCTGTCTCTGATCTTCCGTCCTGTCTTCTAACCTCAACGTTCTCCTTTGAACGCAAGTAATAAAACAACGATAAGTTGTCGAGTCGATAAATAAAAATGGAATTCGAAACTGAAATCGAATTAATCATTTAAGTTCTTAAGCTTTAGGCATTTGCACGTTATTCTAGATTCTTTCATTTAAAAAGGAACGAGAATCAAACATCTCGTTTAAGACTTGCTCGGGTTCTTACTCGACACTGAGGTCGGTTAATAATGGTAGTCGATAACTGTTGGGAAATTTATTAGTATGAGTTTTGATGAATTCCAAAACCAACTGACCCCAACCGAGTAGATGTTGCCAGTTCCTAATGTTAGCTGTTAGGCTCGATGTTTGAGCAAAGTTAAGATTTTATCTTTACAGATCTCCAGCTGAAGACGGCAACATAGCAACACTCGGATACAACCCCGGATGAAAGATCGGATAAGAAACATCAATTACAAGACTGCCTAATGAGAGAGCTATGCTTTTTGACAGCTGAGAGTTCAAGCCAACTGTTCAGTTGGAACATCAGCTATAGAATGTCATCCGATAAAGAGAATGTTTCAAGAAGGGGGAAGTTATAAAGAAGTCTCAACATGAAGTTTAAGATCAGCTGAGAGCTCAACAGTTCAGTCAGAACATCAGCTGAAAACCACTCAGATGAAGTTCAAAGTCAGCTGAGAGTTCGACGAGAACGTCAGCTGAAGACCACTCAGATGAAGATCAAGATTTTCAACCGACTAACCGAGGTTGACTGTCAGAAAGGTTTGAATTTGAATTTCAAAAGAAAGTCACATAAGGGTTTGACCGTTCAGTCATTACCCCATTTGGCCCAACACAAGGCTGTCTCAGATGGAAAGCAGAAGAGCTCAGATGCCACATCGGGAAAGTCTGCAGAGATGAGAGACAAGCCATCGTTTTCAACGATCAGAGATCAACAGCTCTTCCAACGGCTAGTTGATTCTCTCCGCCTATAAATAGAGGCATTCATTCATTCGAAGAGAGGACACTGATAAGAGAAGACACACACGCGAGAAGAAATCTGAGATCAAAAAGAAAAGAGCCATATTCTTCACGAGCTGAACTGAATCTCTTAGAACATCACTTCTTGAGAGTTCTAGAGTTAGTTTTAGTGTCTTGAGATCGAACCTTGAGAACATCACTTAGTGAGAGTTCGTATAGAGTTAGATCTTAGCTCGCTACACGTTAGAGCTTTTAGTTGGAAACCCACTTTCTTTCACCTGAAAAGGTTTAGGATTCTACTCTTCCTGTAATTGAGTAGTCAGGTTGTTAAGTACCCGTAAACTTAACTGTAAAGGTTGATAAGTACCCGCAAACTTATCCTTAACGGTTGCTCAGCCCGCGTAAGCTGAGTGGTTTGTCCAGAAGAACTTGGACAGAGTTGTGTGGACTCACAACTCCCCGTGGACGTAGGAGGGTTATCTCCGAACCATGTTAACTCTCTGTGTGCGCGTGTTTATCTTTATTCAGTTATTTCTTGCTTTCTTAACTGATTGACTAACCAGCATACAAACCTCATTTGCACATCTTCAACTATTTTGGTCTTTGACCAACCGAGCTGTTTTGGTTTTTGACCAATCGAGCTGTTTTGGTTTTTGACCAACCGAGCTGTTTTGGTTCATGACCATCCGTGCTTAAAAGCGTGAGTTGTTTTAACGAGTTTAATTTCCACCACGTTCCGCACAGCACCACTCTCACAGTTGAGTTCTTTTGCTCAGTTGTGATCTCAGCTGAGACTTTCTTCACTCAGTTGAAGTTTTTAAGGGTTAAGTTTTAAAATCCTAACTGGTGTATTCCCCCTCCCATACACCAGTAACTCGTTTTGGGACCATCAATAACTCATAACGACTTAAAAGGTCTTAAGGAGTTAAGTTGAAAAGAATTCAACTTGTGAAAATGAGTTTTGGAAATTCACTGTACAGGTCAGTAACCATCACGAAGAACAGGGGTTTTCGAAACAGGGGACGTGCCCTATACCAAAAGAAAGCCACGGATGTCTAGTTTACTCTCCAATTTACGGATCTCGATTTCGTTAAGCGAGCTAGGATTTATGACAGTTTCCGTGAAATGTCGCAAAACAGTCCGAGTTTAACCCTAGGCTCGATAACTCGGCGCACGACTTCCTAGGTTCAATTTATATTAATCCTCTGTTTTTCACACGAAAATACTGACTCAAAGTAGTCAACACGTATTTCCATACGTGGTGAACTCCTTTTCATTTCTCGGTTATGAAAAATACGACGATCAAAACCTCGTCGTTCGAACTATCAATTACTAAACCAATTCAAGCTCTTAAATCAAATTCCAACTTCTCGATTTCAATTAAAACCTATCATTCCATAACTCGAATTAACACGTCTCCAACTACAAATTCGTTCTCCTAATGATAGGATTCATTAATACGTATATCATAATCTCAATTCATAACCTAAACTCGATTTATCAATGAACTTTTGCCTCTTATGATTTCCTTATTATTTTTAGAATATTTCCAATAAATTCATATAATCACCTAATATCATTAGGGACCTTAATTCATCATTATCTCGTCATTAGAACCAAACCTCACTAAACCCCTAATTTCCTTTATATTTTCGGTCATAGCAATATAATTAGGAGAGATATTTTTATCAGTAATTTAATCCATTATAACACTCCTAAGTCCATTACAACATATATTATCCATCAATTAACACTTCTATTTCATTAATTTGATTTCCAACTTTGAAACCCTAAGACCTAAAATCGGTCCACGTGAATTTGTTAGGGAAATTGTATTGTCTTTGCATCAATCAACAATTAAACCATTCCTAAGCTTAATTATCCAAGCAATTAAGCTTTAAACATCCTACTACTCACCCCCCTAAAAATCGATCCAAGCTTAGATTAGGGCTTTTATATATATTTTTTTTCATTAACTCATCCATAGAAATCACTTCCTATCCATCTAATTACATTAATTAAGAATTAAATCATCCTAATACATCTCCTTGAAAAATTTCGATCCAAACATAATTGAAGGAAATTAAATTCTACTTGGATAGAATGATAGGGGATGTCATTACCTTGATTTATTATGAAAGTAGGATTGGAATTGGATGAAAGATTGATGAACTTGATGAAGAAGAGCTTGAAGAACCTTGATGAATATCAATGGTGGAAAAGAAATTGGAAGTAGAAGAGTATGTGTGTGTATGCGTGAGTTGAGAGAGATGGAATACAGTGGATGACAAACTTTGTTAGATAATTAATTTAGCTTAGGTGTCCCATTATTATATTATTAAAATAACTTAGATGTAGTGAGTCACCATGAGATAATACTAAAAAAATGAAATACCCTAAATGCTAAAGGATGCAAGTCGGTCATGAGAGAAGAAATTCCTCCAAATACCGCATTTTCCGTCTCGTTACGACGTTATAAAAATCGCGTAAATAAAAACGTATTTCGGCTCGTTTTCGTCAAATTCCGATTTAACCAATAAATCCGGAATATTTTTCTTATTCGGAAAATATATATTAAAACCTAAATTCCGACAAAACCTCGGGACGTCACAGTTCGAGTTTCGTCCGGAAAAATCATAAAAACGAACTTTCTAGGGCGAACTCGTATCGCAATTTCGTGAATGTAAAAATCAGACGGTTTCCCGATCTGAGTTCTAGAATCTAAATTTTTATCGATCGCGAAAACCCTAATACAGTAGTCGTTTCACTGATTTCCGGAATTTATTTTTAAAAACGGATTTCACCGTTGGTCTTAGAATTGAAAATCAGGAGCTTAGGCGTGCAAAGCCTTAATTTCTTATAAAATTTTTATTTTAAGCGACGGAGGAAAACCTGGGGTATTACATTTGTTTGGAGCCCTAATTCTATTGAATTTTTTGGAGTAAGAATATCAGAATTCTTAGATTTGTATAGTTTTACTACTTTGATTTTTTTTTCAAAGTCACAAAAATTTCGATGTTACCATAGAATCAGAACACACTACTTTGATTTTTTTTTGAAAGTCACATAAATTTCGATGTTACCATAGAATCAGGATACAAATTTAGAAAATTTGTGCTTTTAGGTTGATACTCACAAAAATATTAGATGTAGAGTTTGAAATTTAGAGCATTCAAAGAAATGAAATTGCTCAATTTGAAATTCTGAAGTGTAATCACAAAATTTGTTGATTGGAAGCACAAAATATTAATTTGTTACTTTGAAATTTTGGTCACGAAATTTTTTTAGAGACAACACCAAAAAATAGATTATTACTTTGAAATCTAGTGTTGGCTCAAAAAATAAATTTTGTGCTTTGACAAACTTTTACTCCCTCCGTAATTGATCAAATCCCCTACTTACTACATTTTACTGTAATTGATCAAATGCCCTGTTTCACTTTATGAACTTATATACCCTTAAAAATAATACAATTATTTACACCCTTTACCATTACCTTTACCAAACCCATTTGAATTAACCCACACCAATTAACACCCTAATCCACCACTAATAACCCAACCCAAAATTTAAAAAATAAACTTTTTTATTCCTGTGTCATTTCATTTTTTTTTTTTTGCAGTCATTCTTTTTTTTTTAATCTGGAATTGAAACATTACTCCTCAAGATCATGGGGTAATTCTAAGGCATTAAAATGCATGAAACAAAATAAACATCTTCTAAGGCATTAATAAAAAGACTTCAAGAATCACACTCTCAATTTAATTGTAAGTGATGCAGATTGTTTTAAATAAGAGGAGGGAGAGTTTGGATACACAAGTGTTAATTGCAATTAAAAGCCAAGATTAACACTTCCCCTCAAGTCTTTTTACACCACTTTATTCAACTTTACCAGCTTTTTTAAACTCCGCGCAGAACAGTAACTAAGGCATTATATCAATTACGGAGGGGCACAAGATTTCTGCTATTCACTTTGATAGTCACGAAAATTGTGTTGGTAGAAGAAATTGGAATTTGTGCTTTAGCTTAGGTATAAAATTTGTGCTAGCACAAAAATTTTGTTGTGGTTTCATTTTGTTCTGTAGTCACAATTTTTTCTTAAGAGAAATATGTCACAATCCCAAATCCCGAGGGACGGCAAAGCCGGGGTGCAATTAGGGGTTGGATTAAAGAAGCGGGGAAGAAGGGGGATAAATAAATAAACAGACAACGATTAAATGACAACTGATATCTATGAACAGATTTTAATGAAAGAGAAAGAGTCGATCTCGAAAGATCACTCGACAAGGTGTTCAAAAAGGAACTAAGTTCATTGTACGGGGCTTAGACCCAAAAGATAGATACATTAACTCAAAAAGATTGACAGCGGAAAGCGTTAAGCTTGACATACAGTCCTTTATTCTAATTACGACTCTTTACTCAACCTCCGCCGCTCCCGGCACTCAACCTGCACATTTATAAAACATATGCAGGGCTAAGTATAAACATACTTAGTGGGCACGTTGCCGAAAACATATCATAAGAATAGATAAATCAGACATCTCATTTCTGTAGCACATCGGAGTTTTTCAATAAATACCCGTGTCTACTAAACATTTTCTTTCTCATTTTCACAATATAGCTTGATCAAGCATTTTTCTGATAGATGTTACGTTCAATCTTGCCCAATAATTATCACCGTGGCTGGCCACCCCGCAATAGAGTTCCACACACAACGACTACTGTGTACACTAACTTTGGATAGCAGTCGGCTAACTCAAAGTCCGATTGTTTTAGTTAGCAGGTCGGCTAACTAATAATTCTGGATAACAGTCGGCTAACTCAGAAGGGTACAAGAGAACTCACATAAAACAAATATTTTATGCTCTGATTATCACTTTGAGAACACAATTATCAAAGCTGTAAATAAAGATTTTCGAGCATCGCTCATTTTATTTTGTATATAGAAAAGCCTACCTTAATGATTACAGAACTATAATACGAGCTTTCGTCCTTGATCTTCCGTCCTATCCTTGGTGCTGACATCCTCCTTTTATCGTAAATATACAAACTTTAAAACTCGATCGTAACGATAAAAGAAAGAGAAAATCGAAATCGGTTTTAGTCTTTTAGGCCTTTGCACGCTAAACTAGTTTCTTTTGATTAAAAGATACGAGACTCGAACACTTCTCGTTTAGAACTAACTTGGTTCCTTACTCGACACTTAAGTCAGTAGATAAATGGAAGTCGATAGCTTATAACGACTTAAAAGTTCAAAAGGAATCAAGTTGAAAAGAATTCAACTTAAGGAAATAGGTTTTGGAAACTTCCTGCACAAGACAGAAGTTCTGGAGTTCATACAGAACAGAACATTTCAAAACAGGGGATGTTCCCTGTACCAAAAGAAATCCACGGATGTCTAGTTTACTCTCCAATTTACGGATCTCGATTTCGTTAAGCGAGCTAAAAGTTATGACGGTTTCCGTGAAAGGTCGCAGTTCAGTCCGCGTGAAACCCTAATGCTCGATAAAACTCGACGCACGATTCCCTAGGTTCAATCAATGCTATACAACCTTTAAACTCACGAAAATTCCATCTCAAGGCAGTCAACATGTACAATCTTTTATGACAAACTCCTTCACATTTCTCGATTAAAAACTCGACGTATATTTTCTCGTCTTATAACTAATCAAGTACTAAACCAATTCAATTCAAATTTCACTTTCATTCTACAACTTCTCGTCTATAAACTATAACTTATATCATCTCATATCTCGGATGGAAATATCTTCAACTACAATCTCGTTCATCAAACGACAACAATCATTAATATCAAATTGGTTTTCCTTATTCGACTTTTCTATCGACACTTAGACTCGTTTCTTCGTCTCTTATCAAAATTCCAACTTCTTTAGAATTCGTTCAAATTTTCCGGTTACGATCATTAACTAACAAGATTAACATATGTTCAAGTCATAAACCTAAATCATTATCCAATCTCGACTTATCGACGATTCTTCGTCTCTTAACAAAATTTCGACGTTCTCCGATTTTGCTCAAACTTTCCAATATCGTTCATCATCTATCAAGATTCACTAATACGTAAACCACATACTCAAATTATTAACGAATCTCAACTTATTGACGACTTTTCGTCTCTTACGATTTTTATTTTATTTTTAGAAAAATTCCAATAAATTATATAATCATCCTCAAACGTACTACATCTCATTTCTATCATCATATTATACAAATCATAACATATACTACATCAAATCCTCACTTTTTCATCTCTTACCTTTTTATTTTTATTTTTAGAAAAATATCAATTAATTCATTTGGTCATCTATCAATGCATAGAACATGAATCCATCAATCAATCCTCAAAGAAAATCGAACTATCAATGCATAGAACATGAATCCACCAATCAATCCTCAAAGAAAATCGAACTAACATCAAACCCCAAATTCTTCTAAAATTTCGGTATTCACCATTAATTAAGGGGGAATGATTTCTTCATGATTTCTATCCATAAAATTCATTCCTAAGCATACTATAACATGTATTAAACATAGATTCATCATCCTACTTCATCCTCTAATTATCGAAAAAATCAAAGTTGATGGAAAGAATTTTTGTTTGGTTCAATACGTAGAGGAAGTTCTTACCTTGTCGATTATGGAATCGGAACTAAGATTGATCGGTAGACGAGTATCTTGTGGAGCTTTTGAAAGCTTGAAGAACACTTCAATGGAGGATTGAGAGAGAGAGAAATGAGAGAGGGAGGGGCGGTAATAGAGGGAGGGAGAGAGAAGGTGATGACTAAGTGTTATACTATTCCATAAAGTGAGAAATATCTAACAAAAGGTGATAACTCATGTATTAAGCAGTTTGGGGGGGATTTATTTGCCGGAAATATCTCGTTTATGGGACGTTATAAAATCGACAAATTAAAATCCTAGATGGTTACGTTTTTGACGAAATCTAATTCGACCATTAGATTAGAAATAAATCACATACTCGGAATGCATATTTCGATTTCCGAAATCCGATAGAAAAGTAAAGATTAGACAGTCCAAAATTCGCCCGGAAAAATAATAAAAACTGACTTTCTCCGGTGAATTCGTATCGAAGAAAAAGTGAATGTAAAGTCTGACGGTTTTTCGATCTGAGTTTTCGAACGAAAATTTTATCGGACGCGAAAACCCTAATACAATAGTCGTTCGACCGACTTCTGGAATTTATTTTCAGAAACGGATTTCACCGTCAGTCTTAGAATCGAAAATCCTTAACTTAGGCGTGCAAAGCCTTAATTTATAATTAAATTTTTATTTTGACGACGGAAGAAAAATCCGGGGTATTACAAAATCACAAAATATTATATACTCCCTCCGTCCACGAAATGGTTGCCACTTTTGCTACTTAAGTTTGTCCACGAAAGTGTTGCCACTTATGTTACTCCACTCACATTTATTGTGGGACCCTTACTCCACTCACAATAATACTCACTATAATTCACTACTACCTACCATTTTTATAAAACCTGTGTCGTCCACAATGTGACAACCATTTCGTGGATGGAGGGAGTATATTGTTACTCACATCTGTTGTGTTGTAGGCATTAGAAACATGTTATTTTTTTAGGAAGTAATTGACCTGGTATTTTTGTTGGTACAATTAAGCAGTTAAAGTTTTAAACTTTTGTACCATGTGATGCTTTGGATGATGAACTATTATGACTGCCTTTCTTTTAGCTTATTAGTATGTCTTAAAATGTTGGTCATTCTGGTGTCTTTCAAAAATATTTTATTTGGGAAAGATAAAAATTAGGGAAAGATGAAGTGATAAATAATGGTGTCGCAATACTGGATAAATTAGGGAAAAGGAACTGAGAAATAATGGGGTGCCTCAAAATTACAAAATGTATTCCCGTTTTGAATTGGAAAATCGTTGTTTTTTTTTTCAAAATAATTGTGTTAAAATAAATTTGTGCTATCACATTTTCTTTTTTGTACTTACGAGAAAGCACATAATATTATAATGTTACTCACATCTCTTGTGTTGTCACAAATTTAATTTTGTACTTAAGAGAAAGCACAGAATATTATATTGTTACTCACATCTCTTGTGTCGTCACAAAATTTTAATTTTGTGATATAATAACTTGGTGTAGTCTCAAATATTTTCATTGAAAACACAAAGAACTTCGTGTTGTAACAAATTTAATTTTGAGAAGTACCAAAAAATTATATTGTTAGTAAAATCTATAGTGCTGTCACAAATATATAAAGTTGTGATTTAGCAATTTAGTGCAGTCACAATTTTTTTTTTTTATTGAAAGCACAAAGAATTTCATGTAGTAACAAATTTATTTATGAGAAAGCACAAATATTTTAAACAGAAACATATTGTCATTGAAAAAAAGACTTCATACATAGAAAAACATCATAAGCATTAAGTAGATAATAAAGAAAAAGTAGTAATACAATTTCATACAAAAACAAGAACATGTCTAAAAGTACACAACAGTCAATTACTACAACTTGTAAACAAAGGTACCAAAACAAAATTCTGATCAATAACAAAATTTTGATCACTAACAACATTTTGATCAGTACCAAAAACTGAGTTGTGAAATCACAAAAAATATAAATTTATAGATGTGGTGGTGGTGTTTTTTTGCGAATTCCGGCTGTCTATTTTTTCGTGAAATCTGGCCAAGGCACTTTGAATCGAGGGTTGAGACCAAGATCATTGGCTTCGCCTCATTGTTTCGCGTTTGTAGGTTGTGGTGGCGAGGGCCAAAGCTATCAAAAGTTGCAGATCTTAGGGAGAAGAGAGAGAGAGTATTGCGCACTCCGCCGTGAAAAGAAGGTGGTGGTGGTGGCGGCGGCAAAGAGGAAGCGGCAGTGGTGGCGGCGGCAAGGAAGAGGCGGACCAGAGGAGGAGGTGGGCGGAGGTGGTCGTTGCGGCGACAAGGCGACGGCGGAAGGTAGGTGAACAAGGTGGAAGGAGGTGGTGGTGGCGACAGCGAGGAGAAGGCGGAGCAGAGGTGGAGGTGGAGAGAAACATAAAATAATTGCATATACTTACCGAAACAATTGAAATGACGATTAATTGATGATGGAAAAATGACAAGAACATGGGACAATTAGAATGCCGCCGGAAAAAATACAAGTGGCAATAAAATAAAAGGAAAAAAGGAAGAAAAATGAAAAAGAAGAAAAACTGTAAGGAGGGAGTGGAGAACGGAAGAAAGAAAGGAAGAAAACAACAAATGCAAAAAAGAGCAACATAAGGGTAAAAAAGACAATATCTATCAAAAAAGGTGAAAAAAGGGCTAAAATTTCAATATTTATGCCAAGGGCTAAAATTAAAAATTGCAACCAAAGAATGGCCAGAAAATGAAGTTTTCTAATAAAATTTCAGCGTGTTTTTAATTTAGAAAAAAAATTAAATTAATGAAATGAAGGCTTAGTTTCTGGCCTCAATTTTTAATAATTTTCAATTTATGACCTCCTAAAAATACCTCAACTTTGAAATATCCTTCTACAAAGGCCCATTTTTTTCTTTTCTGGCAACCGAATGTCAATTTGATGTGCCAGATATGTCACAGCCCAAATCCCGAGGGACGGCAAAGTCGGGGTGCGACTAGGGGTTGGATTAAAGAAGCGGGAAAGAAGGGGGAATAAATAACTGAATGGATGCATTAACCGATAAGGATAGACAAGACGATATCTATGAACTGATTTCATTAACGAAAGAGAGTCGATCTCGAAGGATCACTCGACATAGTTGCTTTCAGAGTAGACTAGGTTTTAAGTACGAAATTTAAAACGAAAAGTTATACAACAAAAGTGATGTAGTTTTGCAGCGGAAAAATGTAGACTGAAACACTGATCTTATTTCCTATTTACAACTCTACTCAACCTCCGCCGCTTCCGTCGCTCAACCTGCACATTTATTAATATATGCAGGGCTAAGTATAAACATACTTAGTGGGCACATTGCCGAAAACTTATCATAAGAGTATAGATTAATCAGACATCTCAAAAAGTAACGCATCGGGGTTTTTCATCAAAGGCCCGTGCTTACTAAACATTTTCTTTCTTTTCACAATAGCTTGATCAAGCATTTCTCTAATAGATGTTACGTTCAACTTGCCCAACTTCTGTTTCAACGTCGGGGAAGAGTTAACTTCTTCCGCACACGTTCTATTCACCGTGGCTGGCTACCCCTCAACAGAGTACCACACACACCGGCTACCGTGTACAATAACCCTGGAAAAGCAGTCGGCTAACTCAGAGTCCGATCAATTTAGTTAGCAGTCGGCTAACTCAGAATGGCACAAAAGAACTCACATAAAACAAATCCTTTTAAGCAGTGATAATCAATTTGAAAACACACTTATCAAAGCAGTAAGTAAACATTTTTTGAGCATCGCTCATTTTGTTTGATATAGAAAAGCCCACCTCAACCGTTTACAGAACAAACTTTAACCTTTTGTCTTTCGTCCTGTCTTCAACTCCGACTTACTCTTTTATCGCAAATATTCAAACTTTAGTAATCGATCAAGACGATTAAAAAAGAAAAATGAATTCGGTTAAGTCTTTTAGGCATTTGCACTTTAACTAATCTCTTTTGATTAAAGAAGAAACGAGACTCGAACATATCTTGTTTAGAACTAACTCGGTTCCTTACTCGACATTTAGAACATCATAACGGAATTCGATAACTCATAACGACTTACTAGTTCTTAAAGAATCAAGTTGAAAAGAATTCAACTTAAGAAAATGAGTTTTTAGAATTTTCTGCACAAGTCAGTAAGTCTGGAGCTTATACAGAACAGAGTATTTCGAAACAGGGGCTGTGCCTTATGTCAAAAGAAAGATACGGATGTCTAGTATATTGTCCAATTTACGGATCTCAATTTCGTTAAACGAGCTAAAAGTTATGGTTGTTTCCGTGAAGGGTCGCAAAACTGCCGAAAAACCCTAATCGCTCGTAAACTCGACGCACGATTCCCTAGGTTCGATCAATGCTATACAACCTTTATGAGCATGAAATTTCCATCGATTTACAGTCAAGTCTCATAATTATCTAACGTGAATACTTTCTCGTTCCTCGATTAAAACTACGACGATTACTTCTCGTCTTTTCAACCAATCATTTATACTTAGAAATTCTATTTTAATTTCAATTCAATTTTAATATCCATCTTCTATTTACTATTTCATAACCTATATGAAATCTTTATCAACTTCTTTCCTACTTATTAATCAACTACGAACTCAAATCAATCAACATATAAAGTCTCGATCCCTTATTTCTTCTTTTACGTACTTACTTACTTTCTTCGTTTCTTGAAATTTTACTAATTCAATTCAAATCAAATTAGTTTCTATCATCATCTTACTTAGAAATGAACATCTTAATGCATTAATATCATTATAAACCATTACTTAACTAATCCACATCATTTATATCGGTCTAAGAACTCGATTTTCCAAAGTTGTTAGTTAATTCTTAATTAATTCAACAACTAACCTATCATACTAACAATCATTAATATTCAATTATTTTTCTCGTTCGATTTTCCTATTGACGATTACGATCGACTCTTCGTCTCTTACGAAAAGTTCGACGTTCTTAGATTTCGTTCAAACTTTCCAATTACCATCATTAACCACATAGACTAACTAATATGCAAACCATAAACTTATATCATTATCAAAACTAATTCTATCAATGATTCTTCGTCTCCAACGATTTCATTTTTATTTTTAGAAAAATCTAAATTAAATCTCTGTTGAACTACATGTTTCCTACATCATAAATATCAAATCATATCATCAATATCATAACATTTACTCATTCAAACTCATGCTTCTTCATCTCTTACATTTCCATTTTTATTTTTAGAAAATTCCTAAACAATTCATACATCACTATATCAATACCTAGAGTGATAATCTACCGATCAATCATCTAAAATCATGAATTTAAAATATCAAACCCTAACCCTCTAAATTTTCGGTATTACACAAGAGTAAGAGGGAATGATTTTCACTTGATTCTAACCATGGAAATCTATTCCTAAGCATACATAATCAAGTTATAACTTAGAACATCATCTTCTTCCTCTCTTACATATTTTCGAAAATTTCAAGTTTAGAGGAATGGGATTTTGTTCGGATAAAAGTGAAGAGGAGGCTCTCACCTTTCCAAATATGAACTCGGATTTGAAATCGATCGGTAGATGATTAAGTTACGGAGCTTGGATACTTGAAGAACTTGATGAACACACTTGAATATTTGAAGAATCGAAGAACAAGAGAGAGAAGAGAGAGTAATGGGGGGGGGGGGGCGGTTTTGGTTGAGGATTTTGGAGAGAGAGTGTGACGATTAATAGGTGATATTAAGTTAAATAAGTGAAAAGGATGACAAGGGGGGTGTAGGTGGCGGTTGGAGGTGGATTTTAATTCAAAAATATCTCGATTACGGGTCTAATACGGCGTATAGAAATCGATTAATTATTTTCTTAGACGGTTATGTTTCCGGCAAAAACTAATTCGACCATTAGATTGGAAATAATTTACTTAGTCGGAAAGCATAATTCGATTTCCAAAATTCAAAGAAAAGTCTGGACGTGACAATCCAAATTTCGCCCGGAAAAATAATTAAAACTGACTTTCTCCAGTAGATTCGTATCGCAAAATAAGTGAATGTAAAGTCAGACGGTTTTTCGATCTGAGTTCTCGAACGAAAATTCTATCGGACGCGAAAACCCTAATATTGTAGTCGGTTGAACGACTTCTGGAATTTATTTTCAGAAATGGATTTCACCGTTAGTCTTAGAACTGAATTTCCTTAACTTAGGCGTGCAAAGCCTTAATTTCTTAGAAAATTTTTATTTTAGTGACGGAAGAAATATCCGGGGTATTACAAGATAAGTGACATGGACTTTTACGTTCACTTGAACTATGCGACATTTTGATATTCAAATAAATAGGCCATCAATATGTTGAAAGTTCGGGCAAAAAACTATAAATCAACCTATTAATGGCATATTTATCAAAATCAAAGCGACATCGCATAGCCCAAGTGGTATGCAAAAGTTCACGTCACTTATCCAATCAACATTTTGTTTCCCGAAAATAAAGAATGGAACCTTTTAGAAGAATATCCCAAAGTTGAAGTATTTTTAGAAAAAAAATGAAATTGAGATCATAAACTGAAAAATGTTAAAAATTGGGCTAGAAACTATGAATAACCCTAAATTTTACACATTAGTAAAGGGATAATTTTAAACATAGCCCCCAAATCTTTCACTATAGTTCTCTATTAAAATATTAATAAATTTAATTATAAAAGTACTATTACACTCTTATAACCCCCAACTTATAATTTTAATTAAAATTTAGAGTAATATTTTATTCTATAACCCCATTCAAATTCTAATAAAAAATAAAAGATAAGTTTGTAGCGCCATCGTATTCATATGTTCTTCCGCTGTTTATGTTTTCATTACTCCAAAATATTTCATTTCCAAATTCCAAAGCAAAGAATCAAAATCCATTTGTGGAGTGATTCTAGCAATCGCGAAAGGGCGAGCTCTCTCGGCTGGCTCTGACATCGCAAAATCTTGATTAGCTCGAGCTCCGATTGCAAGAACATTTCCTCAGAAACGATATTGGTCGAAGTAAAGCGGGAAACATCAGCACGATTTGGAGCATCTCAATTTGAAGGTATAAATATTATTTTTCGTTTCACTACGAATTTTTGAATTAGAAGATAGATTTGCCCTATATATTGTCTACCACCTGCTTGATGAAACGACAGAAGGAAATGAAAGTTGTCGAATTTGCCAAAATTGAGTTTATTCAAGTCCATTTAGTAGGTAATATTAATATCAGACTATAAAGAAGTTTCCATAAAACCGTAGTTTGAGTACTAAAGGGTGTACGATTACATTCATGTTATGCTTCTATTTTGTTATTTTTCAAGCTAGCTGGTGTCTAGACAATAAAGTGTTTGATAACTTAATTAATGTTGGTTGTGTTTTCTTTTTTGAAATGATGATGATGATGATCATGATGATCATGAGAGATCAGCTGCCACCATACTTATAAGATGAATTTTGTATATATGAACTGAACTAGCTAGTCAAGTCTCATGAGTCATGAGATGGGCCGAGTGCCGACTGATAAGTTTTCGATCGCTAATGAGGATTTTATGTCCCAATATTTTATGTGTCTCATGCACTATTAAATTATTAGCACACATGCATCAACATTTTTTTTTTCACAATTTTATGTTGTTAATGTAACACCTCATAGAATTATTATCCTATACTACTTTTTTCCTCTAAAGATTATGAATTGATCTTCAATTTTTATGTAATTTGTAAAACAAATATGCCCAATAATATTTTTTTAGATGCTAGAATAGATATTTTGTAATGCGGGTCAAACGTCAACAGTGCTCATAGAAGACATTTGCAGCCTTCATGATTAAGATGAATTTTCTCATCTTTATAAGCTTAATTGTTGTCAATTAATATTCAAATCATGTTTGTATTGAGTTTTGTGCTTAAGTATTATTAATTTGTGAAATATGATGCTCGTTCGTACTTTGTTTGAATTTGCAGAAAATTGATTTAATCTTATGTAAATTGAACATAATAGGATGAAATTACAATTCGATAGGAGTTCAAGGCGAAAACGGATCTAAAATCGGAGCTATAACGAAGGATAACAGGCCATAACAAAAATGTTGCGCGCTGACCCGGATGACACGCGGACAACGCGAGAATTTTCGGGAATTTTCCTATTTTTGGTTATTTTACCCTATTTTGGTTATTTCCTACTCCTATTAATATACAACCTTGTACTCCCCACACCTATTTATATATGTCCTCCAAAACACATCTAGATATATCTAATCTTTTAATCCTTTTCTCTTATCTTTTTTTTTTCTATTAGTTTAGATTTATTTTCTTGGAGGAGTTTTGAAGATTGGGAGAAGAGAAGAAGAGACACTTAAGAATTAAGGATTCGCCTACGGTTTTTATGTTATTTACTGGATATTGCCTATGATGTCTATGAGTAACTAATTTCCTTTTATCCTATGGCTAGAAAGTAGATGGATAATTAACTTTGATTTTTATGTGATTGATCAATTACAACCCTCGTTTCTTTCTTGTGTTCTTGGTTTAATTTTTTGCTTAATTGCTTAGCAACCAATTTAACTTGAAATTGGAAGAAGATAGTTAGTATTTGATCTAAAACATAAGACATACATTGCACCGGAAGGGGACGAGCCTTGTGTGAAAGCATTAATCTAATCAATCTTTTTGGAGTTGCATGCATATGATGTTAGTCGGGAACGAAAATCCTTGCATGTGATCTATGGTTTGTTGGCTACTGAAGTAGGTTTAAACTAGTTTCGTGATTGTTCTAAGAAGAGTTGAGTCCCAGTGTTAATTGATTAATTGATTGAATCTTGAAGTTGATTTTCCATTGAAATCGAAACCTTGTGATATCTTCTCTATCTTGAATCTTTAATATTTTTCCTTTGTTTTTGCTTTTGTTTTCTTTAATTAATTAATCGCATCTTAGTATAATCATCATTAAAGTTCGAAAGTCTAAATAAAGGAAGAACAATTGAAAGTAGTACTTAGTGTAATAAGGCAATCCCTGTGGAATACGATCTTACTTCCATGTACACAATCACACTCGTGCACTTGCGGTATGAAAGAAAATAGCAAACACTTCATTCCTCTTATTTAATTAATTTGTTCATGATAATTAATTATCACATAATGTACAAGTCACACTACATTATTGATTAAGAATGCAGGCCTGCATAAGTTATGCTTCTGTTTTGTTATTTGTTTGTATGAAATTTGATGGTTGAATTTGTTTGAGTAGTTCATATCAACATGGATTTTGCTGTTGAATTTAGTAGTTATGATGAATTTGTTGCTTTTGTGCCTCAGGATGTGAGCTCTCTATTTTTGTTTGAGTGATCGTGCAGCAAGTTTTAACCACCAAGCAAACATGAGTGTGGTTGGTTTTGATTTTGGAAACTAGAGTAGTGTTGATGCAGTTGCAAGGCAAAAAGGTATTGATGTAGTGCTTAATGATGAATCCAAGCGGGAAACTATTTTGCTTGTATGCTTTGGAGACAAACAGCAGTTCCTCGGGACAGCAGGAGTTGCATCCGTAATGATGAATTCAAATGAAAGTCGAGAACGAAGATATGAGTTTACATGAGCAGAGCTTCTGCTTATAATTAAAGATTAGTCAAGGTTGTCAAGAGGGTATACAACAAGTTATGGAGAAGAAATACGATTCCAAATCTCAACAAATGAATGTGAACTAATGTATTACTTATTTAATGACTAATTAAGCACAATTTGTTTCGCGACTGATGTAGTTTATTGAGTAATCTTTGTTCTTTATGCAAATAAACTTCGTTTAGGACATTATTCTTACCCCTGAATTTATGTACTTATCCTTTTTGGATTTAATCTAAAAGTAAATATGTGTGAATTGTCTGTAAGTTATGTGAAAATAACTTGTCTTGAATCATATTCTCACAAATCTAGCATCGATTAATTTCTTTTAACCACAATATTTATAATGTTGCAATTCTCTACAGGACTTGGATTGAACAATACATCATAATCATCACATATTTCATTCATGATGTCAAATTTTACACTATATCAACTGATTTGTTGTAAAGTTTTTCATCCAAAAAGAGAGCAATTCACAACTAAATGAACCAAAAAAGTTGAAGTAATAATGCAAAACATGATAAACTCAATTCACATATATGAATATTCACACGATAACATGGATGATTAAACCGAAATCTGTAGCTTTTTCCTTTATTTTTCTGACAACTATTCAATTGAAACTATATATACAAGACAAAATTCAGTGGAAACAAAACATCTCAAAACGTAAAAATATATATTATAGATCATATAAATTGATGATTTCTACACTTCGAGAGTTTGACTTTATTGGAATCAATGCCTTAAAGTCTTTTATACGAGCTAAAAAGAAATTTTCGACCCCACAGCTGATTGAAGTCGATGGTATTTTCAATTAGGCATAATACGAGGTATTGGTGCACATTGGTCCAGCAAAACCTACAAAATTAAATCAAACCAATCAATAGTTGAAATAATGAATGTAATAATATTTTATTTGGAAACTTTGCAAATACTTGTACAAAATGATTATCATTTACATGTCCAATCGCTACCACCTTGAGTTGCGATTGCGGTGGTGGATTGGAGCGCAGAGGAAGATATGTCAAACATTATTTTTTAGAAATATGAATTAGTACCACATTATATCCCGTTGCAACCAAATGACCCATATCAGGCAAACTCATCCAATTCTTACGTGGTGCTGGAATTATTGAACGAGATAATTCCTCCAACAATCGAGCAATAACTTTAGCAGATCCATATAACTTAACATAATAAGAACGATGGTTGAATAGTTCTTCAATTAACCCTTCTTGGTTTATTGACCAACTATCTTCGTCAAAACCAAGTAGACCAACAATTGCATGAAACCCACAATGTCCATCTGCTTTGACATCAAATATATTATGAACATATGGTTGTACATATGAGAGAAAAGAATTCAAATAATGTATATGTTGTCTGGATCTTTTTACAGTTAGCTTCGTTTGCTTCTTCCTCATAGCCGATTTTCCACTAAGTTGTGCTTCATTCTTAGAAACTGTTGTCTTAACAATTTCAAAGTATGATGGACCATGACGAGTTGATAAAAATTTCTTCAACGAAGGACGACCATTCGTTTTAGACTTTACCAATGGTGGAGTGAGGAATGATGTTGTCGGATTGCCATGCTCTCTTAACTTCCTTTTCAATGCCAACTTTCCTATTCGGTTCGAATCATGGAAGCGCGACCATATTGCATTTACTGCATCATCAATACTAACCTCAACTGAATCATAACTAGGTTGAGATATTTTCAAATTCAGCTTCGACCAATGAGAATAAACTGATGAAAGAGAAATGGGACGAAAGTCTCTCATGCACTCAGCAATTTCATGTGCACAAGGCAATCCATGTGTATTTCTGATAATGCACCTGCATATGGATGCGTCAACCCCTACTTTATTTGCTCTCTTTAACTCATCAAGAATCATACTTAACGTCTTCCTGGAAACCAATCCCCACAAGTCTTCAAATAATGCAGGCTTGAAATTATGTTCAACCATATTCAGACTTTGCTCAAATGATGCTCTAATTTTAGTGTGCTGCAACTCAATCAAAGAATTAATTATGTTCCAGGAACTGTCAAAATCACTTTGAGATGAACCAATCCATTTCATCACTTTGCATGTGCACTCTCAGCTCTATACAAAGGGGAAAAAAAGACATAATTCACAATAGCTTCAAAAGATAATATAATTCAACAATATCTTATAAAGCACCATAATAGTGAATAATTTATTTTTTTTACCTATTTGTTGTTAAACTTCCGAAGTACGTAATATTGTGTCTCCTTGCTGCTAGAAATCTCTCTTTATAGGATGTCAACCATATATCTTTGATATAATTCAGAACTCCTGGATAATTCTTATAATCATTATCAAGAGATTCTAAATTTTTGGTGTAATCGTTTTCAAACGAGGAATATATAAGTACACCCCAAGCTGACATGAAAAGCATCACACTTCTTTTTGCTTTCGAGCAATTTTCTTGAGTTAACAAGCACATTTTTTGTGACATGAAATTGGCATAACAGATTCATTGTGCCTGGAAACACTTTTTAAATAGAACTCATCAGTGCTAAGTCTCTATCTGTTAAAATTACCTTAGGTATAACATTTGATGGCAGTAGGCTTTTTAACTTCTCCATTGCCCATATATAGTTCTCTTTACACTTTGCCTCCATGTAGACAAATTCTACAGAGAAAGTGAGATTTGTACTTGTTACACCAACTATCTCTAGTAACGGAAGACCGCATCGATTAATTTTGTATGTACAATCCATAATCAATACCAATGGGAAGACATGTAAATATGTCCACAGATGAAGGATGTGCCCAAAACAAATCTTTAATATAGTCGCTCAAATCATAGCTCTTATGCCACTCAACATATTTACACTCATCCAACTTTCTAATAAGTTGCTGCATTTGTGATCTACCATCTTTTTCAATAACTTTGTGTCTATGACGAGCATTGTATATTGTCTGCATTGTAGACACATTTTCTTCATTCTTGCTTTTTATGGTCGTAAGTATATTTTTTGGTGTGGTCAAATTCTTCGACATATGAATCAATAAAGTCTCTTCTTCCTTACTTAATCTTCCTGCAAATGGGTGACCCTCGAGATATCCTGCTAGTGGATGACTATGAGATCCACAAACAACTTTCACAAGTTACTTATCACCATCTTCTAACTTCACTCCTTGCAGCATAAATAGGCAACCAATCTTTTTTGTTCCGTTCCCACCGCGTGACATTTTGTCGACGTTGGTGATATTTTTAGGAGACTTATATATTCCACTAAGTTCACAACCAAGTCTTAGTCTAGCTTTCCTTCCACCATTTTGAGATTGAGAAGATAAGATTATGATAATATATCCTAATATTTTTCCCATTGCTCTCGCCCATGCAACTAACTCTTATCTACTATTTAAAACTTGTCACATAAGTTTAATTTATTGTGTTACATTTGTATTTGTAGATCTAGTTTTTCCCAGAGTAGAACTTTAGAGCATCCCTGCATTGGAATACCTTTCAACTTTGTTTCCTCTTCAAGAATTTCCTTTTTAACATACTTTTAAGTGAATTCTGCATGCAAAAACAACCCCAAAACATTATTTTTTCCAAAAAATTTCACAAAAAAATAATAAATTAAATACAACATTTCGGAAAGAAAAAGTTATACCCATCCCTCTGGATCCCACAAAACAAAGTTGTTGAAAGCAAAACTTGAGATATGAATAGGTGGTGGAGATGGAGGCATATCCATCGTTAGATTCTTCATCTTCATCAAAGCCACCCCATCACCTCTGATGAATCACATACTAGCCCTTGGATCATCACCTTCTTCTCATTTACAACCATCATAGCTATAGGCCACGCTCCGAACGCCCTTCAAAACACCATCATCGCGCCTTTTAGGGCAAAGATAAATCTCTCATAATCTCGAGCTAAAACTTGAATTATGCACATATGTATGCATACTTACTCAATTGCTCAAATCTCTTGGAAGAATTTGAGATCGTACACACTAGATAGTCCCGCGAAATGGACTATCCCACTCAACCGGTGGTGCTCAATATGGTTGAGGGCAAGGTTCCTCTGATGATCAAGCTCCGAATCTTCATCACTAAAATCTTCATCAAACACGACATGCCTGTACATGATCCCGATTTTCCTGAGTATCTCAGAAACCTCGGGATCATGGGATTTTCGTTCAACAACCACCCATAACAAAGGCTGAGCTACCAACCTCAATGTGTTAGCTAGTCTCCTAAGCAGCATGTTGCGTACCTTGCTTCTCCCACTCGTTGGTGAGACGATGATCACTAGTTTAAAAACGCCACTTTTATATTCTTAATTATTTTCTCTTAAGCCCCGTGTTCCGGGATCATGGGATTTTCGTTCAACAACCACCCATAACAAAGGCTGAGCTACCAACCTCAATGTGTTAGCTAGTCTCCTAAGCAGCATGTTGCGTACCTTGCTTCTCCCACTCGTTGGTGAGACGATGATCACTAGTTTAAAAACGCCACTTTTATATTCTTAATTATTTTCTCTTAAGCCCCGTGTTCAAAAGAAACAAGAAATAAGACAAGCATGATGGGAAGGAGTAATACCACTACAAATATTTTATATATTAAAAATTGGTCAAGTTATATTGTGAACTCGAATTGTCAAACATGACCTCGGCCCGGCAAACTCAACCCCACGTGGTCTATGCATTTCCCGAACGAGCCGGCCCAGAATTTCATAAGCCTGCATTTTGAGCAGACCTATATTTCCATGAAATAGGACCTAACATATTCTTCGGGCTGGAGCCAGAACCGCTCGTTGGGCCCAATTTATCTCACTGGCCAGGTGGGTCCAGCCCGACAATTTGACAACTATGCTGCTATGTCATAGTATGTGTATGTGGTATAATTGTGGATTCACAATAAATCTAAAGATGCACTATTATTGAGATAACAAAAGCTCCAAAGATTATGGCTCATTCAACTATGCAGTTGATCAGATCAACTCCCACCAAAAACTAACTAAATTACCAACAAAAATCACATTCTTTGATTTAGATTTAGATTTTTCAGATTTCTAAACAATAGAAAATTTGTATAGCATCAAGCACATAAGGATTTACCAATGAAGGAAAGCTCAAAAACAGACCAAGATTCAGCAGACTTCAAGGCACAAAAAACAATTCACCAATCAAGAAAAGCTTAGAAAACACCAATTCTTGCATCATCACAAGCATTTTGGTTATTTCAATGGTGGCAACTTAGACAATGCCCAATCTGGCGAACTGTTAAGCCACAATCCCTGCCCTGTTTCCTTCTGCTTAAAATCGGGCCCTTTAGGATTTCGCTTGTTTGTTCGATTATCCCACCATTTGCTAGGATTTTCCACCAAATCTTTCCAAGACTCCTCATCTGCAACATTGCCCTTCCTCTCACCAGACCCTTGGCTTGTCTGCACCCTAGCAACGGGAGCATCAAATTCCAACTTCTCAATCCCCGGCAACACCCACGTCGGAGCACTGTTAATCCATAGTGGATTACCATTCTCCTTGTGCTTAAAATCAGGAAATTTCTCCCCTCTCTGTCCCTTGGCCTTCAGATCACGAAAATCCCACCAATGCGGAGAGTTCCTCACAAGATCCCTCCATAGATCTTCATCTTTCTTCTTGACCCAACTCTCCGCCCCGTCTTTCTTCTTGACCCCACTCTCCGCCCCGTCTTTCTTCTTTTCACTACTATCCCCACTCTCCGCCTCGCCTCTCACTATTGTCGGCTCACCAGTGCCCCACCTTGCTCCCTCCCAATTCGCCTCATCCGAAAAATTCTTCACTTCAGACTTCTCCAACGCCTTTTCCCATGTGCGATTAAACTTCTCATCACTCACCCCTTCCACCACATTCCTAGTCCCTCCATCTGCAGGCTTCTTAGCTCCCACAGCCGAAACCGATTTCTCACATCTGCGATTAAACTTCTCATCACTCACCCCTTCCACCACATTCCTAGTCCCTCCATCTGCAGGCTTCTTAACTCCCACAGCCGAAACCGATTTCTTCCTATGATATCCACTCTGAAACCCTTGGACGAAATTGAGATTCTCACACACTACGTGAAACTTTCCGAAACCCTCCTCTAATGAGAAGCGCGACGGCTCCGAGCTTAACTGCCCCGACACGAGAACACAGTCATTCTCCTTCACATGAGTAGCCACAACGTGAGCCAAATCGCCCTCAAACACAACGGGAATCAACAGAGAATCCATTCCACCGGTAAATTCCTGAGAAATGGCGGTTGCAGCAGAGAATCCCTCGGGAGCAGAATCGAATTGCACCGGAGCCTTCACGTATCCGATCAAATTCACGAAATTAGCAACTTTTGCTTGATACGGGATCTCGCTTGGCTTGGGCCAAACGATCGGTTCGCCCGTCAGTTTCTTCATTCTCTCCGAAATACTCGACGATGGTGCCGGCGATTTTGGGGATTTAGGGTTTGGCGATTTTGGGGTTTTCGAGGTTGTATACGAATTCCATTGTTGATGGGAAGTGGTGGAGTAGAGTGAAGAAAGGCGAATTCGGCCGGATAATCTTGCTCTTGAGAGTAAATTCATGATGAACTGATGCAGAAATTGATTGGGGGCTGTTTGAATTAGGGTTTTACAAGGGTTTTGGGTGGGAATTTATATAGGGTTGTGGCGTTGGGTTTTCACACTCTGGTCTGGTTCACCAAAACCCACTATTTTGATGTGATAAAATAATTCAGTAATAAAATTTCAGAGTGTTTTTAATTTAAAAAAAGGGTAATTGGCATGTATATTACTGAATTTTATTCAAATGCCCGAACTGCAACCGTCAGTTGAGTTTTAGCGAATTAAATACGGTACTTTTAATTTGTTTCAATTTGCAACCAAATTAGGTTTCCGGCGAGGTCGATTTAGGGATTTTTCCACCGTGGCAAAAATTGACCACGCGGCGCTTATATGGCATCCATGTGGCCAAATAAAATAAAAATAAAAAATAAAGAATCAATTAAAAATTCCACATCATCATCTTCCCCTCTCTCTTCTCCTTCAGCCCTTTTCTTCAGATGTGACGAAAAACTGAAACCCAACGGTGGCGCCCAAATTGCTTCAGATAATTGATATTCCTCCACCAATCAACTCGCAACGAAGAGGAGAAGAAGGGTATGTGAACGATTTGTTGGTGATGGTCCTGAAACGAGTTCTGGTGTATGGGGGGGGGGGGGGAATACATCAGATAAAACTTTTAAAAACAACTCTTGAAAAACAATCACAACCGAGTAAACAGGGACTCAGCTGGATTCACAACTGAGTAAAAGTACTCAGTTGGAAGATTGGTGCTGTGCGGAATGTGGTGGAAAATAACAACTCGTGAAAATATAACTCACGCTTTTATGCAAGGTTGGTCAATAACCAAGTCAGTTGATATGGAAAGATGCAGTTTGTATGCAGGTTAATTAGTCAGTTGAATATGCAATAAGAAACTGAAAAATAAACACAACACATAAGAATTTACGTGGTTCGGAGAGAACTCCTACGTCCACGGGGAGTTGTGAGTCCACACAACTCAGTCCAAGTTCTTCTGGACAAACCACAAAGCTTACGCGGGCTTTGCAACCTTTGAGATAAGTTTACGGGTACTTATCAACCTTACAGATAAGTTTACGGGTACTTATCAACCTATCTACTCAATTACGGGAAGAGTAGGGTCCTAACAACCTTTTCAGGTGTGTGAAAGTGAGGGTTTTCAACTAATAGCTCGAACAAGAAGTGAGCTAGGATCTAACACTCTACGAACTCTCAACTAGTGATGTTCTCAAGGTTGGATCGAAAACTACAAAGACAGAATTTAACACTCTAGAACTCTCAACTAATGATGTTCTTAGAGGATTGCTTAAGTGCAGAATGAAGTTGTTCTTTCGTTTTTATATCTCTTCTTGCACTTGTCTGTCTCGTAAGTCTTGGTGAATGAATGAAGGCCTCTATTTATAGGCGGAGAGAATCAACTAGCCATTGGAGGAGCTGTTGATCTCTGTTCTTTGAAAGCGATGGCTTGTCTCTCATCTCTGCAGACTTTCCGGATTTGGCAACTGCATGCTTCTGCTTTCCATCTGAGACAGCCTTGTGTTGGGCCAAATGAGGTAATGACAGAGAGTCAAACCTTCACGTGACTTCCTTATTTGAAATTCAAATCTTAACCTTTGACCTCCAACATTTGATAGTCGGTTAAGTCGTTTGATCTTCATCTGATTGGTCTTCAGCTGATGTTCTATCTGAATGCTTCTGTCTGAGTAGGAGCAGTTGAACTCTCAGCTGGCTTTGAACTTCAAGTTGTTGCTCTAACTGATTGAGTCCTACAACTGATGTTCCATCTTGAACGCCCAGTTGTCTTTCTTGTATCTGACTCTGATCAGTTGGCTTCGAACGCTCAGTTGTCTTTATTACAACTGATGTTCTCTTGCATCTTCTCCCTTTGAATACTTAGCTGTTGTTCTGAGACTTGAACGCTCAGGTATTTTTTGTTACACCTGATGTTCTATCCGAGTGAAGCCTTATTGCCATCTTCAGCTGGAGTTCTGTAAAGATAAAATCTTAACAATGCTCAAACAGCGAGCCTAACTACCAACATTAGGATCTGGCAACATCTACTCGGTTGGGGTCAGTTGGTTTTGGAATCAATCAAAACTTTTAATAAATTTCCCAACAATTTTCCCCTTTTTGATGATGCCAAAACCCTTATAAAAAAAACTTTACAGATCAAACTGATCTCAATCCTACTGACCTATCCAAAATCTCAGCTGAAATTCTAGACAGTCTATAAGATTAAAACATCAAAGGGTTAGCACAATTATAACATGATATTTGAAATAACTTTGCAATTCAGAGCTTGGACAATGAGAGATTGTACGTCAAGTTGAATCGTATAACTGAATAGTTTTTATTACAACTGATGGTTACAAGATAAGCACAAAAACAAAAGATACATCAGTTGCAAGATAAGCACAAAAACAAAAGATACATCAGTTGCTCAAAAACTAACTGAGCTAAAACTTAAGCCCATACTTGCTAAAAATTCTAACAAAAATTTCTCGCTTAGCTTCTGACTCCTTCGATATGTCAACCCCGTGCTCTCGGCAAACTTGTCTTGCCTCAGCTGCTACTTTATGTCGGTTGGGGTTTCGAGAGTCTGGGAGGAAGGGAGGTCGATATGTAACCTTCTGAGGGACCGGAACTGTGTTCAAGTCCAGTTTTGCTTCTATCATGGCTCGCCTGAACTGGCTGAACATGCCCGCGTCCCCAGTGTGCAGCTCGGTCAGCGCTTCCTTGAAAGCTCTCCTCGGATCATCAGTTGTGAATACCTTCCTATAATATAAGTCATTCACAAACTCCTGCTTGAACGACTCCCAGTCCTCGTTCCACTCGGCTGGCATCCACTTATCTACATGCCTGAACCGACTTTGGACCTTAACCTTCCCTGGCAGCCTCTGTTGCTTCAGCCGAGCTTCAGCCTTAACCTGATGTTTGTCTATTCGGCGACGGCTGCGGGAGGCGATGTTCCGGTCCAAGTTCTTAGTCACTTTGTCCAGCTCATCCTCGAACTGGTTGACTCGCTTAGCTTGGCTAGCTGCGAACTTCTTAATCCAGTCGGGATTCATGTAATCTTTCTCTGCAACATCTATAGCCTTGGCAGCAGCAATACACTCTTCGGTTGTGATACCGTCGAGTTCTGAATCAAGCTCGGCTGCGATCTCGGCTATGGAGTTGTAGGAAACTTCAAACTGCTCCGCCTGCTCCAAGTCTTTTGCCATTTCAGCTCCACCTACGTTGGTTGGCTTGGGAGCGGACTTCTTCTTCTGGGCTGTCCTCCTCTTCGGCTGAGATTTTGCAGCTTCCTCAGCCTGGGTCTCATCTTCCCCCTGCATCTCAACATCCCCCTGCAACTCCTCTTCCCCCTTTTTATCTTCCCCCTTTTTGGCATCAGCAACAAGGCTTGCTACTGATCCATCCAGAGAGGTGAGTTGTTGTTCGGCTTGTTGGATGCGATTGAAGAGTTCATCGACCGCGCACTCTATTCTGACCTTCTTCGCCAGTTCAGAGTCATGGCGCTCTTGTTCGGCTTTACTCAATCCAGTGAATGTTTCATTTACCTCAGTCTGGAAAGCAACGAACTCAGCCCAGCGTGACTCGAACCGAGACTCCCATTCTTCATCCTGAGTATGTTGGGATTTGGCGAGGTTGGAATCAGAAATGGATTGGAGGACATTCAGTTCGGACTTGATCCCCAGAACAGTTGACTTCAGATCAGAAATGTCTTGGCTGGAGGAGGTTGAGAATTCGTTCAGCTTTATCTTCAGTGAAACATTCTCCTCCATCAGCTGCTTGTTCTTCTCCTCTTGTGCTTCCAATATCCTCAGCTGATCTTCTTTGTTTTGCTGGAAGTTGGCAAGCATCTCCATCCTTAGCTGGTTCACCCTCTCAGCTATCAGCTCGCAAATGTCTTCAGTTGAGGGTGCTGGCTGATTAGCTGGAGCTTGGTGTTCAATCAGAGCTGGCTGGTCAACTATAACCATGGCTTGACGGTTTGCCAGGAACAGTTGAAGCTCTTCTTCTTCTTCCTTGGCGGCTGCGGCGGTTGCATCAAGATCAACAATAAAGTCAGCAGATTTTGCAAGCATGTTGTCCAGGAACTTGATGCAATCTTGTTCAACCATTTCCCTCGTGTCTGATCCTTCCGCCTTGCTCAGGTCCAGACGACGCGTGAGCAGCACAACCTTGTTGTTGTAGGCAACCTCCAGATTTGTGTAGTTGAAATAATCTCGGAGGCGTGACTCATCAGCCTTCAACTGGTTCCAGCTGTGTACCCTGATCGTGTCTTCCTTCACATACCAGTGACTGAAGATGAGGTTGAACTGGTACAGCAGCTCGGTTCCAAGTGTAGCAAAAATCGGCATGTCGCGAGCTTTTGGGAACATCCCGATCAGCTTCTAGAAGCAATAGGCCACCTTGCCTTCATGCTCCATCGCGACAGCCTGACGATCAGCTTCGTCATCGATTGGGGAGGGAGAAAGATTTTCATATGGCAATGGTTCAAAAGTTTCATCAATGTTGGCCAAAGAGGCGGTCTCAACATTGGCATCGAGCTGGGAGCTCGGAATATTGGATTCTGTGGGGAGTGGGGTATCAACCGGTTCATCAACATTGGCCGAAGAGATGGTCTCAATGTTGGCATCGAGTATTGAGCTCTGAATCTCTGGCTGTGTGTCAGTTGTGAGAGCGAGAGGCTCTTTGGGCGGTACGGCATCAGCTCCTGCCGTGGGGGAGGTTGGAATGTCTTCAGCTTCCTCAGAGGAGGAAGAAGCATCCGAGGTCAGGTCCGTTTCCATCCATCAGCCTCATCAGCAGCGCGAGGAACGATCTCGAAGGCAGCTGCCTCAGCTGAGTGGCTCGACTCGGATGGCTCCTCAGTTGGTGCCGTCTCAGCTGGCGCCTCCACAGCTGGTACCTCCTCTTCAGCTGGCGTACCCTCAGCTGGAACATCCTCAGCTGGTACCTCCTCCTCAGGCGTACCCTCAGCTGGCACATCATCAGTTGGCTCCTCCTCAACTGGTACTGCCACCGTCTTCTTGAAGCGAACTCTCAGCTTCTTTTTGGCAGGCTCCTCAGCTTTCTCCTTCTCTGACTCAGCTCATTGTCGGCGAGCAGCTTTCGATTTTGTGGGGTGGCTGACAGCTGGTGGCATCTCCTCAGCTGTATCCCTTTCTTCAGCTGTCTTCACAGCATCCTTCTTCTCCTTAGGAGTATAAACACTCCTAACTACATCCTGAGCTTTCTTCGTTGTTGGGAACAACATCAGCTTCTTCACGGGGGTTTCCTCGCAGTCCTCCCAGACCATGTTTTGACCCTTGGTTGCGAGCAGGATCAGAGAGGAGATTTTGCAACCGAAGTTGAGAGTTCCCTTGTAACTCAACAACTTCTCCCCGGATTCAGATGTGGTCTCGGAGATCTTTTGCCTCTCCACAGTCAGCTTGTGTTCAAAATACTTGAACCAGTCGACGTTGTGCTTGTGTTTGTGCTCCAAATCAATTAATTGCTTGAGCTTCGGTCGGCTGATGTCTCCGAAGGCACCACTGTAACCGAACACGACCTTGGAGACAACATCGAACAAAAGTCGATGCTCCGGCTTCAACTTCGTCCTCTGCATATTACTCTTCAACTTTTCCGGAGTGATGAGAGCACTCTCTAGAAACTCATCGGCTTCCGTGTCGATTATGTTGTCGATGGTGTCTATGGCGGTATGATTCGGCGGAATGATTTGGCGAAGAATATCGGAAACTGCGATGGGGACGGTGACACGGCGAATGGTTCTGGCAGGAACATCCCATTGTCGGCACGAAACCTCTGTAATGACTCCATCTCTGCTGTCGATGAGCGATTGCAGATTAACGTAAAACTCTCAGACCTGGCGCCTGAGCAGGTGGGAGGAGAAGAGCTTCGCCCATTCCAGTAGGTCGTTCTCCCTGAGAATATCGGTGAGGGGAGACAGCACTGGCGACTCCAATTCATCCTCTGAAAGGATCTCCTCAAAGTGTATCTTCGAAATCAGCAAGTCGAACGATTCTTCATAAGATGTGGGAACTAGAGAGGGTCCGGAGGAAGCCATTTTCTTTCCTTTGGGTGCCATTTAATACGTCTGAGAAGGTATATATAAGAAGGAAAGAAAAACTTGCAGTAAATGAACAGTTACTGCAGATAAACACAAATGAGGAAGGTAAGAGATCACTTCCTGATTTTCCGCCTTTTATAGGTTTTAGGCTTGGTTGAAATCGACGGCTAGGGTTGAATGGCACGAATCCATCAACGGCTGAGATTACGCGACTGTTGACTAGCTTTGACTTGACGTCACGAACCGAGTTCCAACCAGCGCGTGAGAAGGTGAACTGTTTTTCATGTCAGTCCAGTCGCACTATAAAGTAGGCTATTGATGTTCAGCCGTACTTTACATTAAATACGGCATGATGGCTATTTTAATGTAACTGACATGCTCAGGAATGTTTGAATTTATTTCAAACATTCTCATTTAAGATCATAACACCTTCAGCCATAAATGTTACCTGCTAGCTGATGTCAGAATCAGCTGTGTTCACCTGTCAACTGATATTGGAATCAGCTGTGTTCCAATGTTGCGGCATACCATCAGCTGACTCGAGTTCATCTGTTCAGCTGACATCTGATGTCTTCGGTTGGCGATCCGCATCTGAGATTCCCCTTTTATCTGAGCTTCCCCCTCAGATGGATATCTATCTCTTCACCTAGGCTGGTTCCTCATCTGATGGATCCAACAATCCAAGTAGATCACATAACATCTTGAACCGCGCTTCGGCTAGAGGTTTGGTGAAGATATCAGCTCTCTGAATTTCAGTTGGAATCTTCTCCATGGATACGTCCTTCTTCTCAATATGATCTCGGATAAAATGATGTCGGATGTCGATGTGCTTCGTCCGAGAATGGTGAACAGGCAAGGAGATAGCAATGGCACTTGAGCTATCACAATGAATGGGAACCTGTCCAGTTGCTACTTCATAGTCTTGCAACTGTTGCTTGAGCCACAACACCTGCATGCAACAGCTACCGGCAGCCATATACTCTGACTCGGTTGTAGAAGTGGCAACACATGCTTGTTTCTTGGAGAACCACGAAACTAGCTTGCTTCCCATGAACTGACAGTGTCCAGATGTGGACTTCATGTCCAACCGATCTCCGGCTAGATCTGCATCTGAGTATCCGGTTAGTTGGATATTGTCATCTGTTGGATACCACAACCCAACATTAACTGTACCCTTCAGATACTTGATGATGTTCTTTGCTGCCAACATGTGTGCTTCCTTCGGTTGAACTTGGAACCGAGCACACACTCCAACCGCGTAAGATATGTTTGGCCGACTGGCGGTTAGATATAGCAAAGAACCGATAATCCCTCTATACTTACTGGCATCCACGAGCTTTCCCTCAGTTCCAGGTTCAATCTTCCAGTTAGTATTCATCGGGATTCTTGTGGTCTTACTTATTTGTAATCCAAACTTGGTGATGAGCTCCTTTGTATACTTGGACTGATTGATGAAAATCCCTTCTGGAGACTGCTTCACTTGTAATCCAAGAAAATAATTCATCTCGCCGATCATTGACATCTCGAATTTCTCCTTTATGAGAGTTGAGAATTTCTCACACAACTCCTCCGACTTGGAACCGAATATGATGTCGTCGACGTAGATTTGCACAACAAGTATATCTTCTCCAACTTTGATGGTGAACAGTGTTTTGTCAACTGACCCTCGTTCGAATCCCGAGTTCAGAAGAAAACCACAACGAGTGTCATACCAAGCCCTGGGTGCTTGCTTCAATCCATAGATTGCTTTCTTCAACTTGTACACTCTTCCATCTCCAGTCTCAAAACCGGGAGGCTGTTCAACATATACATCTTCCTTAATATCACCGTTGAGGAAGGCACACTTCACATCCATCTGATAGACTTTGAACTTGTGAAATGCGGCATAGGCTAGAAAGATTCGGATGGCTTCCAGCCTTGCAACTGGTGCGAAGGAGTCCTCGAAATCGATTCCTTCTTGTTGGCAATATCCCTGAGCTACCAACCTTGCCTTATTCCTCACGATGAATCCAATGGCGTCTCTCTTGTTCTTGAAAATCCATTTTAATCCAATGATTTTGACACCATTTGGTCTTTCTACCAACTCCCATACACAGTTGCGTAGAAATTCATTCAGCTCTTCTTGCATGGCTGTTGTCCAGTGAACACAGTTGAGAGCTTCCACAACATTCTTCGATTCTGGCACATCAGCTACGAAGCAAGATATCATGGCAACATCTCCAGCTTGCTCGAACTCCTCAAGAACTGCCAACTCCTCAGCATATTGGGCATAAGTGTTGGAATCTTCCTTGGTTGAATCTGGATTTTCAACTCTGCTCCTTGTACGCACACCTTCGGTTGGATCCCCGATGATGTTGTCAGATGAATGATCTTCATACCATCTTCTGTTGCGTCTTCCTTTTTCTTCCAACATTGGCTGTTCCGTGATTTTAACTGATGGTGAATCCTGAGCTGTGGGAGATGCTGGAATCTTCAGAACTGGTGATAGATCAGCTGTTGAGTCTGGATTCTCAACATTGACAATATTTTGAACCGGGCTTGGTTGGGCTTCGGATGCTGATGCAGTTGGAGTGACATCAGCTGGAGTTCCCACTTGAGATGAGCTGGGGTCCTCGCATTCATCTTTCAGAGGAGTAAGGATCATCATCCTCGGTTGCCCATACTAATGGTTCAGCTAGATTTTTTTCCCTTAGAGCCTGCGATCTGGTGAGAACAGGTGGAACTTGTGGATCAGCCTGTTGTCCTTTAGCCTGTTCCTGCACTTAAAAGTAGATTCATCAAAACTAACATGAGGTGTTATCTCCACAACACGAGAGCTATTGTTGAAAACTCTATAAGCCTTGATTCGAGCGGCATATCCGAGAAATATGCCTTTCAAAGCCTTGGCATCAAAAGTTTTCAACTGAGTCTTCCCATTGTTGTGAATATAACACTTAGAACCAAAAATGCGAAAATATGAAATAACAGGCTTCCTGCGTCTCCATAGCTCGTATGGTGTCTTTCCCAACCGCTTGGTCAGAAGGGACCGGTTCTGGGTGTAGCAGGCTGTGTTGATGGCCTCAGCCCAAAATCTCTTTGGCAGAGCTGAGCTTGTCAACATGGATGTAGCTGCATCCTTCAGCGTTCGGTTCCTTCACTCAGCTACTCCATTCTGTTGCGGAGTACGCGCAGCTGATGTTTGATGAGTAATTCCATGCTTCTCGCAGTACTCGATGATGGTTTTATTTAGAAACTCGGTTCCGCGATCTGATCGGATGGAAATAATTTTCATCTCTTGTTGGTTCGATATCCGATCCATCAGCTTGGGTAGCTCATCTCGGGTTTCACTCTTGTGACGCATGAAAATGGTCCATGTGTATCTGGAATAATCATCAGTTACAACAAGGGTATACTCGTTACCATTCATGCTTTTTGGTGTAACTGGCCCGAAGAGATCCATGTGGATCAGCTGTAACACTCAGTCGGTTGAGGGAGTTGATTTCAACCGGAAAAGAGGATCTAGCGAGCTTTCCCAATTGGCATGCACTGCAGATATGTGTTGTTGAAAACACTCGGTTTGGTATGCCTTTTGCATGTTCTTGTCTGGCAAGTCGGTTCATAGTCTTGAAGTTCAGATGGTTGAGCCTTTTGTGCCACAGCCAGCTCACATCTGAACTGCTCTTTGATAACAGGCAGGTGTCAGGAGGACTACTGTTCTAGTCAGCATAGTAGACATTCCCGGTTGGCGATCGATTTCCCAACAATATGACCTGCTTTGTTCCGACATTTTTAACCCTGCAACCCTGTGCATCAAACTTGACAGAGAAACCATTATCACAGAATTGGCTAATGGAGAGCAAATTATGCTTCAATCTATCAACATAAGAAACATTAGAAATTGACACGTGATTGGTTTCAAGGGTATCGTAACCTCTGGTGTGACCTTTTGAGTTGTCACCAAAGGTAACTGATGGTCCTTCTTTCTCCACGAAACTTCCAAGCAAATCCTTTAGATTTGTCATGTGTTTCGAGCATCCACTATCCATCACCCACATGGTTCGTGATGCCTTATTCTTCCTCAGTTGTTTCTCCTGTTCCTGCACAGAGAAACTCGCTTAGGTCCCCAATTTTAGTTGGGTCCTGGAGGGTTAGAACCAGTTCTCCCTTGAACTGTAGGTCGTTTTTTCTTGTATACTAGGATAGATTTATCATTCCAGATCACTTTTCCTTCATCATCAACTATAACAACACCTCGGTTATCCTTAGACTTGTTGTTAGTAGTGATGTTCTGTTTCTTGGGAGGAGATGGATTTCTCCCATTGTGAGCTTTCGGAGGAGAGGCTTTCCCCCTGTTTTGATGGCGCTTTTTATCCTGTTGGATTTGTCTATGAGGTCGGACGCCATGTTGGAATCTTCGTGGTTGATTCTGATTCCATCTTCCTAACTATTGATGATAGTTGTTCATGCCCTGTTGTTGGTTCATGTTGTGGTATGAATATCTCCAGCTGTTCGAACTGTTCCTTATCGGTTGACTCGGTTGGAACCTCTGGTTGAACTGATGATGGAACCGTTGTTGATTCAGATGGTTGGATCCTTGTCGGTTCTGCGGTCGGTTTCATTCTTTCTGAGGTTGGCTCTGAGGTCGATACAGAGGTCGGTTCTGAGTTTGGTTTCGATTGTATCTCCGACGCCTCTGGTTCCTCTTCTAACTCTTGGAACATTCCCCCTCGGTTGATGTCCCAACCGATGGAATGTTCTGTTCTCCATCCACTGCTCCTTTTCCTTTCTCAGTTGTGGTTCCCTTGGTCGGTTGAGCTTGCTGAGAGGTGGAGGTTGGATTACTTTGGGGAGATTCAGGCTCAACTGTGTTAGGTTCGACAACCTTGACTTCCACAGCTTTGATGAAGGTTGCTGGAGGAATTCTAGTATCCTTGATCACATCATAACTGAGTCCTAACACGTCATCCATCTGTCGGCTGTAACTGATGAGATTCTCGATGATCTTGGATGATTGATATAGCTTTATCAAATTGTCCTTCTCAGTTTGCAACTCTTTGAGGAGAGCAGCTATATGTTCGGTATGTCCGTCTGACTTCTTTATCAGCTGGTCGATCTGAGCCTCTTGCTTTTTCAACTGATCATGCTGCTCCTGGATTTGCTTCTTCAACTCCTCATCGGTTGGAGCATTAATTCGGTTGGCCGCATTCAGTTGATTTTTGAGATTATCAATCTCTTCAGTTTGACTTTTAATCAGATCTTCCTTTTCGGTTAAAGATTCTTCAAGTTTGGTGAACTGTTCTTGAAGACTCTTAAACTCAACCGATTGCTGATGTAGTTCCTCACTGAGTTCTTGAAAGTCACTCCAGGAGGGTTCCAACTCTTCATCCAGTTTTTCCTGCATGTTAGAAATATTGAAAGAATTTAAATTAGAAGGACTAGAGTGTATCTCAGTATCATCCTGATTGGTGGAAGTCAGCTCATCCTCATCTTCAGTGTCGGTCAAGATGTCCATGTCGTCATCTGCTTCTTCTGCAACCATGGCCTTGTTTTTTCCAGTTTGCTTGGCCCTCAACGCTTCTCTTTCTTTCATAGAAAGGTCTGGACAATCAGCTTTGAAATGTCCCTCCTTGCCGCATTCAAAGCAACCGTTGTTCACAGGCTTTGAGTTATCTCGAGTTCGGTTAGATTTGTAGAACCTCTTGTATTTTCCGAACCGAGTGTTCATGTCAGCTAGCTTCTTTGAAAGGGCGGCTATATTCTGTTGCAGCTCTTCTCTGCTTGGCTCCTTCGTAGCTGTGCCCGCATATCTTATTGGCCTTGAAGTTCGTGGCTTTGAATAGTCAGCTCGGAGTGCTACTGACTTTGTGGCTGAACCAACATCCTCATGTCGACTCATCTGAACCGAGGACTGAGTTGACCTTCGTCGGTTCACCTTGTACTCATTTCCCTTCAGAATTGAGAACAATCTTCCAGTTCCCATCTCACCAAGGTCAGCTCGGCTCTCATGGATATTGGTGAAGGTATCCCACTCAGCTGGTAGAGCTTGTAATACTTTGAGGTTAATTTCTCTCAAAGTATATTTTCCTCTTCGGATGGACTGGATCCTTCTGATGATGTCCATGAACCGGAGCTCTAACTGATCAATGGTTTCATCAGTTCTCAGACAGAAGTTGTCAAAGTCTTGACACGCATGTGAGAACTTGTTCTCCTTTGTTTTGTCGCTTCCTTCACTCAGAGATGCCAAGATATCCCACATCTCTTTAGCGGTGTCGCACTCTTCTATCCAAGGAAGATAGTCTTGTCCAATTGTGGACATGATCGTGCTCTGAGCCCAGATGTCCAGCTGGCTCACTTTCGCTTCTTCTGGAGTGAAGTCTTCTGGCTTCTTCTCAACTAACTCCACAGTTGCATCCCCATCATTGGGATTTGTAGGAGTGCGAGTGACTCTCTCTCTGATGATGATCGGTCCGGATGTGAGTACTTGTTGCATTCGATGATGCTTTGACAGTAGGATCTTCTTCATCCGAGTTCTCCAGGATGTATAGTTCACAACCGAGAACATGACCACGATTTTGTCTTTAACATCCATCTGCACACAACAACAGAAGAAAAATGCAAGCAGATATGGACTAGCGTGATAAAGAGATCTGTTCAGTTGACCATTGAAGAAAACACCTCGAATTCACACCTTGTGAAACAGAGTCAGCAGTCTTTTGAACCACTGCTCTGATACCACTTGATGGTCCCGAAACGAGTTCTGGTGTATGGGGAGGGGGGAATACAACAGATAAAACTTTTAAAAATAACTCTTGAAAAACAATCACAACCGAGTAAACAGGAACTCAGCTGGATTCACAACTGAGTAAAAGTACTCAGTTGGAAGAGTGGTGCTGTGCGGAATGTGGTGGAAAATAACAACTCGTAAAAATATAACTCACGCTTTTATGCAAGGTTGGTCAATAACCAAGTCAGTTGATATGGAAAGATGCAGTTTGTATGCAGGTTAATTAGTCGGTTGAATATGCAATAAGAAACTGAAAAATAAACACAACACACAAGAATTTACGTGGTTCGGAGAGAACTCCTACGTCCACGGGGAGTTGTGAGTCCACACAACTCAGTCCAAGTTCTTCTGGACAAACCACAAAGCTTACGCGGGCTTTGCAACCGTTGAGATAAGTTTACGGGTACTTATCAACCTTACAGATAAGTTTACGGGTACTTATCAACCTATCTACTCAATTACGGGAAGAGTAGGGTCCTAACAACCTTTTCAGGTGTGTGAAAGTGAGGGTTTTCAACTAATAGCTCGAACAAGAAGTGAGCTAGGATCTAACACTCTACGAACTCTCAACTAGTGATGTTCTCAAGGTTGGATCGAAAAATACAAAGACAGAATCTAACACTCTAGAACTCTCAACTAATGATGTTCTTAGAGGACAACTGTAGTTTTGCTTAAGTGCAGAATGAAGTTGTTCTTTCGCTTTTATATCTCTTCTTGCACTTGTCTGTCTCGTAAGTCTTGGTGAATGAATGAAGGCCTCTATTTATAGGCGGAGAGAATCAACTAGCCGTTGGAGGAGCTGTTGATCTCTGTTCTTTGAAAGCGATGGCTTGTCTCTCATCTCTGCAGACTTTCCGGATTTGGCAACTGCATGCTTCTGCTTTCCATCTGAGACAGCCTTGTGTTGGGCCAAATGAGGTAATGACAGAGAGTCAAACCTTCACGTGACTTCCTTATTTGAAATTCAAATCTTAACCTTTGACCTCCAACATTTGATAGTCGGTTAAGTCGTTTGATCTTCATCTGATTGGTCTTCAACTGATGTTCTATCTGAATGCTTCTGTCTGAGTAGGAGCAGTTGAACTCTCAGCTGACTTTGAACTTCAAGTTGTTGCTCTAACTGATTGAGTCCTACAATTGATGCTCCATCTTGAACGCCCAGTTGTCTTTCTTGTATCTGACTTTGATCAGTTGGCTTCGAACGCTCAGTTGTCTTTATTACAACTGATGTTCTCTTACATTTTCTCCTTTTGAATACTTAGCTGTTGTTCTGAGACTTGAACGCTCAGGTGTTTTTCTTACACCTGATGTTCTATCCGAGTGAAGCCTTGTTGCCATCTTCAACTGGAATCCTGTAAAGATAAAATCTTAACAATGCTCAAACAGCGAGCCTAACTACCAACATTAGGATCTGGCAACATCTACTCGGTTGGGGTCAGTTGGTTTTGGAATCAATCAAAACTTTTAATAAATTTCCCAACAGTTGGATTTCTGGCCGGAGGTGGGGTGGCGGCACCGCCTAAGGTTGGCCGTTGTAGCCCCAAACTCCACCAAAAATCGAAGAACAGACCGTGAGCAGAAGATGGTGAGGCCGCAAACGATTTCACCGCCGCGTCGGAGGGGCAGAAGATGGTGAGGCCGTCTTCGACGCTCTACGCAAAATCGTCGGCGACGCCCTACGCCGTGAGCAGATTGGAGAAGGATTTGCAGCCTTGCCTGGCGAGGAGAGAGGTCAGGTTGAGTTCGGTGGGGGCGGCGACGGGGGCCTCCGCCTCCGGCGAGGAGAGGATGCTGCTGATTTGGATGACGGAGATATTGTACGACATTTCCTCGATCGATTTGACGAAGGTGGCGGTGCCAGCGGCCTCGCCGGAGGCTTGGAAGAGGGAAGAGGTGGTGGTGGAGCCCTTGGTGATTTGGTGGAGCTTCTTGGAGCCGAAGTAGTCGGCGAAGATGTGGAGAGAGAGGATGTTTATTATGATGGGGAGGGGGTATTGGTGGGAGATGAGGTCGTTCATGGCGGCATTGTCGACAGCGCACACGGTGATGGTTTGGCGGCGGTTGATGTCGTCGGCGAGGTTGGTGGTGGTGAGGTAGTGGTTAGTGGTGGTGAGGTAGTGGTTGAAGGTGGCGGCAGTGACCGGAGAAGAGAGGGATTTGGTGGTGGAAATGAAGAAAGAGAACAGCAAAAATTAACTAAATTTATTTTATTTTTATTTTTGTAAGAAGGCAAAAATGACGTCGTTTCATTTCAACTGCCGACGTGTCCACGCTGGCTTTTCCGGCCTCCATGTCATCATCGACGTCGCTGGAAATCTAATTTGATTGCAAATTGAAACAAATTAAAAGTACCGTATTTAATTGGCCAAAACTGAACTGACGGTTGCAATTCGAAAATTTGGATAAAGTTCAGTAATTTACAAGCCAATTACCATTAAAAAAATAAATAAATTCAGCATGTTTCAATGAAATGAAGGCGCCTACTAGTTTCTGTTCTGGCCCCAACTTTTAGAGTAATATTTTTCAATTTATGATTTTCTCCTCAAAACAACTTTGAAATAATCTTCTACAAAGGTTCTGTTAGAACCGGCGTACTCGTTCACAAACTTTACAACAAAACATAAGCTAGGCTAGAGAATAGAAAAATCAGAAATTACAAGGAATGATAATAATATTGAACAAAATAATAATCAAACTCTATATGATAGCCGAGTCGAGATAGAATCTCTGCCCGCAAGAAGGAAAACGCCCCGATAGTGCTCTCGGTTTGGCGGTCCTTCCCCAAAGGTAAAACGGCTTCGTCTCAATGTAGCACCATAAGTCCGACGAGCCCAGGCGAACTGAACGACAATCAAGAACTGAGCTAGACCACTATGTTATGCAAATTTTGTGTAAGAAGATATGCAATCTTTTTTCCATGTCAAAACAATGCAAATGATATGCTATTTACAGGCTAGATCAACATGGAGGGATTAATACACAATAGGTTATAACATAAAATGTCATTAACCACACATTCAAATTCGGGTGTTACACCTTGACCACTATTAAGGCTCATCAATTTACTCAGTTTCGTTTTTGAAACTTAATTGTGGTTGTTACAGACAAACTGAACTATCTGTTTGGCCAAATGGGCCACTCGGCCGAGATGCACACCACCTGGGCCAAACGGATTTAGCCCCAACTTATTTTTATTGGACCAAGACCAAACAACAATTGTCAAGTCGGCATCGTCGGCGTCATCTCTACACCACACCCATTTTTGATCTTTCATTTCTCACTCACCAAAAATTGGTTTTGAGAACATAAGTTTTCTTCATTCATCTACTCACGACGTAGATTAACATCCAATAATTATTTTAACAAAATAATTATTATCACAAAATGATTATCGTCTTTTCTTTTCCGGCTACCGAATGTCAATTTGTGCTCCGGATAAGTGACATGGACTTTTATGTACCACTTGAACTATGCGACGTTTTGATATTCAAATAAATAGGCCATCAATATGTTGAAACTTCGGGCAAAAAACTATAAATCAACCTATTAATGGCATATTTATCAAAATCAAAACGACATCGCATAGCCAAGTGGTATGCAAAAGTTCGCGTCACTTATCCAGTCGACATTTTGTTGCCGGAAAAGAAAGAATGGAACTTTTTAGAAGAATATTTAAAAGTTGAAGTATTTTTGGAAAAAAAAATGAAGTTGAGATCCTAAACTGAAAAATGTTGAAAATTGGGGCCAGAAACTATGAATAGCCCTAAATTTTACAGATTAGTAAAGTCTGGTATATATAGTACTCAAATACAAGAAGCGATTGTTGTAACGTGACCCGACATATAAGACCAATGTTTATTGGTAGCCAAATTTAAAAACATTAAATAAGCTTGGGGTCTCTTCTCATGTATGAGCTTGAGAGAAATGAAACCACATGATCACTCTCTCCTCTTTAAAAAAGTTTGCCGTCTCTTTGTCATATTCTATTTAGACATTAAGATGTGCGCAATTATTTAGATATTAAGATAAAATCGCATATTGTAAAGAATTTGGACATTTGAATTTAAAATATGTAACTCACCTCCATCAGTAGATCATATTCAAATAGACCATGTAATGAGAGGATTGATGTATATTAGATCCTTTATCCATAAGCATCACATTGCTCGTGCAAGAATTTTCTAGGTAAAAAGTTCACTCGAATGACTTGATGAATATCTTAGTAAAATCCAACTGTAACATTTTTAATAAGTTTATGTGTATTACTAGATTTTTATATTTAATCCATCTTGGATTATATTTAGACTTTTGTACTTTCTACGACATTTAGTATCCTAGAACGTTCCTTCTCTCTATTTCATGGGAATTCTTACCTATATACATGTACACCCACCTCACATGTTAATATTTGAATAATTTTTCATATTTCAGAATTATTATCGAAGAACAACAGATTATTCTTATGGAAGATTTTAGGTTTTCTAGATAGATTTATCCTATATAGACATAATATACTCCCTCCATCTTGTTCAACTTGGCTCGCTTTCCGTTTTGGACGTCCCATTCAACTTGACTCGTTTTCTTTTTTGGCAAAGATTAAATAATATTTTAGTGTTTAAGTACTATATATACAGTAGTAAGCTTTTATGAACAATGAAAATGCATTCACAATCACTTTATCATCAACAATTAAATACTCTATACAAAATACAATTAACACACTCCTTATATCTAATCCTCTTATTTTTAATCTTCATGCCGAAAAAAAATGAACCAAGTTGAATGGGACGGAGGGAGTACTTAGTAAGTACTTATTGTTAACAGATTGTCCGTCCACTTAAACGGCAATAGCAAGGTTATGAAATTAAAGAATTTCATACAGAATTTATAAAATAAAGAAGACATAGTCATCAATAATTCCGTTGTCGTCCAGCGGTTAGGATATCTGGCTTTCACCCAGGAGACCCGGGTTCGATTCCCGGCAACGGAATATTCTTTTTATAGAAAAATCTGTGTTTTAGATTTAGTAAAAGATCTCAAGTTCAATTTGCAATTTCTTTTTTCTTAATTGTTTGTTGTTAAGGGAGAGGACTAGAGAATAGTGGAATTTTGAATAAATACCTCAAGTCTACCATTCAAAGAGTCCATATGAACTTATTGAAGATGAAGTTCCATTTTATTATTTTATTTTAATTTTGCGCTAGAAAGGCGTCATATTTGACCTTAACTTCAACTAGTAGAAAAGAAAAATACATAAATTACCAACAAAAATAATATGGGAAGTATAAAACCTGCATCATCCCACAACATTCCCTTCATTTTTAGTAAACTTAAACACATAACACAAAGTTACAAATCCAAACACAAAATAACACTCTACAGATAATTATCCAAACTAAGATCAATCCATATACATATATAAACAATCTCTACTCTACAATGTTATGCTGCTCTGCGCACAAACACTTGCAAGTCGAATATCCGAAGCATACGATGCAACCAAAGGCATCGAGTAAGACGAACGTCCATGACCGAAACAAGCATTCTTTGCATAACTGAAAGGTTGTGAGTTCAAGTACCACAAATCATTTGATCACACATCTGAGTTGACACTACGAATCAAGTCCATATTCCTCACCAAAATACTTGTCGACAAGCTCATTAGCCATGTTTCGTAGCTCTTCGTTTTCGTGAAACTGAAATCTTTCCATGGCTTCAATTCCATCTGCTGCCTCAACAAGCTTTGGGCCCTCGCCATTTGGCATTCCCCTAAGAACCTGTGGTGCAAACGTGCTATCAGCAGAATCACAAAATTTCATATAGGAGGCATTTACTTTGCGTGATAGATTAGATTGACAATGCATATGAATGAGTTTCATCAAAGGTTATCACTCAAAAGTGAACAATTTGCTTACCAGCTCCATGAATTGTAGGCCTAGTCTGGCAGCCTCGATATCTACAGACCTCACTAAGTCGATAAAACCACTTAGGCATCCTTTTCCAACGAGAGAGACCAAATGCTCTACAATTAATGTTGGCCTTCCAGCTTCAGAGGGTGAAACACATAGATTACCAAGAACGTATGCAACTTCTTTTCTTATGTCAAATGGCGCACTTGACAGCAGGCGAATGAGTAGTGAGACGGCTTCACTAGAATGTATTAGTCTTTTATGCTCGACAGAACCAGCAGCCACGTTCGATAGCACCCAAGCAGATTCCTAGAAGGAAACACCGTCAATATATAAACCCTAACCCAAAGGTGGTGACATTAAGCATGAAACTAAGCAAATATACCATCATAGGAAATTGCCACACCTTTTTTAAGACACGATGTTCGCTTCCCAAACATTTGATCATCGCTTGAATTACACTCACTGCAAAGCACAGTGTTAAAAATGTTTCAACATGATAAAATTATGCTCTAAACCAGCACTAAGAGAATTAGAACTAACCTGTGATCGCATTTCCAGCGGCAAGGACATTATCTGTGACATAAGAATCACCAGCTACAAGATTACCCAAACTCCTTAGCACCTAGATACATGAGCGACATTAACAGCATGGAATAATTGTAATACAAATGCACTTTCTGACCCTATGATGCCAGTGGATAATGATAGCATATAATCAGAGGCTGAAAGAATGTGCAGAAAGAAAGCATAGTATCAACAAATTCATATACAGTGCAGTGAGAATGAGCTGCATTCATCTGACTTCCAGTTTTCTAAGCTGAATCACGAAATTGTGAACAGACAAGGCCATTTCTGGAATCAAAGTGGTCACAAGATGGGAAGTTGTTGGCAAGGGTTCAGTACCAAAAAAATTGGAAATTTGTATTTCAATTATATTGCACTTTGTCCTTGCAATAATGCTACTAGTGCAGGACGGACTCAAGCAATAGTTTTTCTTCTTCTTTCTAAGTTTTCATAGTATAAATTAAACATGAGGGCAATAAAATAAAATAAGACAATTAAAAGACAAACCAAAAGGAATTTCTAGAGAACTAATTTGACAGTACATTGAACAATAGTCCATATAAATCAACCAGATGCATATCAGATAATTTTAATGTCCCTTACCGGGATAAGCATTTGCAAGCTATTTGATGATGTCAGTCTATCTACAAGTATTTGTAGCAGATCGCTTTTTGCTAACATACTGGTAGCAACATTTGAAAGGGCAGTAAGGTACACTACCACCCATGCCACTTCAGTCGATAGTTCTTCATCTCTAATAAAACCAGTAAAAAAATTGAAACAAACAATAAGACAAATGAGAAAAATAAATTATACACATCAATAACCTACGGCACATCTGATGGTACTGTACCAAGTACCAAGTCTTTTTAAATTCAAACTACAGTATGATCAAAAGAAGCATCAAGAAATCTCATCCGGGCCATTACATGTGCGATGAAGGTAAAATTGGCCATTCAGATTGGGCAAAAGTGTGTACGGACTGGTATCAAAACCATGACTGTGGATCAATAATTAGTGAATCAAGCCTAGAAATTAAGCAATCATTGCACTGCATTCTTCAGATTGCATATAGATAATATTATGATACCATAACAAGAACAAATATAAACCATTTCCAGTTTGACTTTGCTGAATATTCATCTTTAGCCTGAAAGCAGCCGGTCTAGTTAGTAATTCAGGTTATAACTTTATCACTAGAATTCTATGCATTGCATTGCAAAGGAATAGGAAAACATCAGACAATAACCAATATAGTTTGCTCTTCCAAATTCAAGAGATGTAGGTGAGATGGGTTGTCTTTTATTTTCACTGCTTTCTAATCCTTTCATCTGTACATAGAAATATAACAACAAAATAAATAAGGAAACCCCAAGAAAAAGTAACTATTTCCAAAAGAAGATGTCTGTCTTATTTGCTCATAAACCATGCATACAGTTTTATCCATCACTAGTTGTTCGATTAATTGCCCTTGCCAGTATTGGAAGGCCAGGAGTTCAGTTGTTCATTATAAAGCTACTTTACAATGTTAATGTCACGTGTAGTTTTGCAAACATGATCAGTAAATAACTTAAAAAGTGCAACATTAACTACTTACCCTCTTTTCAGGTGCCGAAGAATTGCATCAAGAACTCCATCAATTCTGATTAATTCTGTAGCAGCTCTTCCTTGTGGTCCCTGCATCCAAACGACTATATTACATAAATACCAAAGAAAGAATATTCAAACCAAAACAAAAAAATTATGTGCCAAGTAGTCATCATGCACCATGGAGTCATAAAAATGCTCAACAAGTTTATTACTCCGGTAATCCAAGAAAAAACAGTTGAGACAAAATTGTTCCAAGCCTCAAAACTTAAAAGTACAATGGAAATGATCTTTCCCTAACCCTTAACATATAAAACAGATCAACCTATTTTGAAATGAAGTAAGAATATGCATCTTAAAACATGCTTCAACACCTTAATTAAGTTTGATAGAGCCCAAGCAGCTGTTCTCACGGTAGAGCCCTTGTTCGGTAGCATCATCCTCGCAAGAGGTTGTAAAGCTCCTTGAGATAGCAGAACATCTCTTAGCTCCTCTCCTTCACCAGCAACATTTCCCAATGCCCAGGCACATTGCTCTGCAACAGGCAGTGAGCTCTTTTCTGCAAGCGCACGGTAAAAAATCAATACTTGAAGATTATGATGGATATTACAATGCTTCAAAAGTAGCTACCGCTTACCAATGAAGTAAAATTAAAAGCAATGATGAAGGAAATATTTCTGGTCTATAGTAGTATAATTAAGTCTAAAACCCCTTGGCCTAAAGAGACAACAGTAGAAGAGGACTATCAAAAAGAGATGTTCTACAAAAAAGTAAACAAGCAGCATATTATAATCATAGTGTTGAAATCAGACTCAATGCAATAAATTAAGACCAAAATTCTTAAAGCTTCGGACAAAAGAGTACCATGAAGAACATATTACATCTACATGTGTGTCAGACAGTAAGTGGCACCACAAATGACACAGTTTTCAAGTTAAAAACCAGAAAAGCTATTATGACTCAGTTGCGAGGTCATGATAGAACAAGACTACGTAATGAACAAAGTCGAGATGTGTAGCCACAGATAGTTTTGCCCCAGCTCCTGCCTAACAGAAATCCTACCCCGATACTCAAGCACAACGAAAGACACAATCAAAGAGTGAGATGAGAGAAAAGAAAACACATGGCAGCTCCTTGTTGTGACAAAAGAGAGCCATCAGTAGTATCCCATTCTACTCCCATTTCTGATACGGTTCAAGACACCCTTAACTCTATGTCTGTATCAATTTCTCTCCATGAGATTGGGAACTTATTGACTAAAAGTAGCGCTCACGACATATGAAATCTACTGACTACAATAAAGGTATCCTAACAGTGATTGATGAAACATAGAATGCTTCCTTAAAGATATTGAAAGATACAACATCTATGTGGTCCTCAACGCAATCAATTAAGTGTAAAGCCAGCTTCATGATGAAGAATGAAAAAGAAATACAAAATGAACTTAAGAAAATGCCAACCTCCCATGTGAGCAATAAGTAAAGGTAATGCAGGCAACAAAGCTTTTGTTTCTTCCGGTTTTCCAGCTGCTATATTTGTTAGACACCAAGCTGCTTCGAGTAACTAAAATATTGAAACCCCATTTTGAAAGATTATATGAGAAAACATGTCCCCAAAAAATCCATCAAAATGATATAATTGAATGACGAAAAACATGTAGAAGTAGAAGTGTCGAACAGAAACTCTTCTAACTTAAATTAGCAGAATAACTTCAAACCTGCTCATCTGGTGAACCAAATGAAAGGCATTGAGCCAGAGTCGGCATAGCTCCAGCTTTGAGAGCAGCTTCAACCGGAGGATACTCTGCTTTTGACAATAGCCTTCTTAGCTCTCGAAGAGCGTTGACCCTCTTTTGTAATGCTCCTTTCCCCCTAGAGGTATAAAGTACAATGAGTGGGAAAAATTCAGTTTTCTATCAAAAGATAAACATGATGATTGGGAGCTAAAACACCTTCCACGGTACAAATATACAAATACAATACCAGTCTAAATGTCTAACATCCCCTTAGGCCACCAATTGCATACGCAAATAAAATCGATCATAGTATCTGGACTAGTCAGCACACAACATCAACAGATATAAACACTATATATATCAAGGCAACAGAACAACTCAAAACGAAACGAAACAAGAGTGATATGACATACTGATAGGTAATGGCAGTCTTTAACTCTTCAACAGATATCACAGTCTGATCCTCCAAAACCGATTGTTCTTCATCCATCGCCATATCATCATCAACAGGAACATCAGGATCGTCGCTGCTAACTCCCACTCTACAGAAACGTTTGGTCCGCATTAGCGCTTCTCTTCTCTCCTTTCGTACGCTGACTGCATGCTCCCGTCTCCTCTGCACTGCAGCACTTCCAACTGAAACACACGCCAAACACAAGCTCAATTCATCAAACATAAAGAAAACAACGAACAATTAGGCCAAAACTGAAGGAGAAAAAAAATACAAGTTGATCCACTGAAATCAGCTTCAGAGTAATGCCATTTCTTACAAACACCATTAGTGAAATAAAAGTAAAGATACCAACCAAGAAAGACAAAAGCGCCCCATTTCTTCTATACCCATTACACACACACACACACACACACACACACACACACTGACTCTTCCAATTGGTGAACGCTTCAAGCTATTGGCGTAGCATAAACGCGCGCGCGCGCACACGCAGAGTAAATGATCAAAACACTTTCATATGTATGCATAATTACATATACACAGAGAGAGAGGTTTTGCCTGATGATTTTATGGATTCTCTTTTAAGCGGCGTAAAGTTTTCATCCGCCATTGTTGCACAATTTTGCAGCTTCTTTGCAGGAATATTTCGATTAATAAAGCTGAAGAGAGAAGCAAATGCGGTTTCGCGAAATGAAATTCAGAAAGTTTCGGGGAGAAGAGGGGAATCGAAAAACTTGTTGAAATTCGCGCCTTGTTGTAGTTGTGCTATGTACAAATTTTTGGGGGTTTCTTCAAATTTGGGGGAGTGCATTCAGTTTACTCTAATGTTTGTGCTCGTGTTGTTATTACTATTCTGCCACTGGATATGTTAAGAGGTTAACTTGTACTTCCTCCCAAGTTTAAGAGAATATATAATTGTATAGTTATAATGAGCAACAAATTCAATATATATTGGAGAAAATTGCACCAAAAACTCTTACTCCTTCCGTTCGAGCACAAGTGTCCACTTTGCTACAGTACGAGTGTTCGAGCACAAGTGTCCACTTTGCCTTTTTATACAACTATAACCTCATATTTTTCCTTTATTTACTATCATTTGTCATTGATGACCCCACCTCACAACAACTTTATTCCTACTTTTTAGCCATCACATCAACTTTATTCCTACTTTTTGGTTAATACCACCACTTTTTTATTATTACCACTGTTTTTTTTGTCATTATCTCACTACCCCTATATTTTAACTTTTATCCTACTAAAAACAACTTTATCAGCTTTCTTAATCTCCGTGCCCAGCACAAACTGGACACTTGTGCTCGAACGGAGGGAGTACATTTTTTTCAATTTTCGATTTTAAACTAAATCTTCTAAAATTCGCAATTTAATATACGACATTCCAATTTGATGCAATTACCTCCCACGGCCTGTCTCCGGCATAAATCGATTGCCTACGTGGTATTAATTTGCTTATATGTTAAATAATTATCCATATCCTGATAGGGGAAAATTGCACCAAAAACTCTGACATTTTTCCAATTTTCAGTTTTAAACCAAACCTTTTAAAATTGGCAAATTAATGTACGACCTTCCAATTTGATGCAATTACCTCCTGTGCTCGATTTCCCCCCAATTTGCTGCTGATAAGAAAGCCGAAATCTTCTTCAACAGACTTCATCTCCATAATTCTTCTCCATCGGCTTCCTCATCTCCATGGGTTCTTCATCGGCACAATCTGGATCTTGGAATAATCCCGAAGCTCATCAACAGCTACCTGCCCCCCATTGTTTCTGCTTCATCGCTATCGGGACCACAACTCCACCAGTTGAGCAATGATAAAGCGCACCAAGACAAAAGATGAACTGTTCTCTATCAGTAGATTCGAGCAATAATTTAACCCAAATCATCGAACAAAAACATAGCAAAGTAGATTCGATTTTGTCTGTTGCGAATAGAGTATTAGGAAATTAGGGTTATTGATTCAGAGTGTTGAGTCGTTTTGGGTCTGCTTTTTCACCTCATATATGATTAAATGAACGATGTCGTTTAGGACAGGAGTAAAAAACGACGTCGTTTTGTGTCCATTCACCAATTAATATCATATATGCATAATTATTTAACACATAAGCAAATTAATACCACATAAGGAAATAATTTACCACGTAGGCAATCGATATATGCCGAAGACTAGCCGTGGAAGGTAATTGCATCAAATTGGAAGGTCGTACATTAATTTGCGAATTTTAAAAGGTTTGGCTTAAAATCGGAAATTGGAAAACGGTCAGGATTTTTGGTGCATTTTTGCCTTGAGTGTAAGAGATGAAACAATGTTGTTTTATATTTGCCCAGTACGACGTTGTTTGTCGAGCCAGAGAGTTTTGCCACGTAGAAAATTTCGGCCTCCATGTCAGCAACAAATTGGGAAAAAATCGGGCACGGGAGGTAATTGAATCAAATTGGAAAGTCATACATTAATTTTCGAATTTTAAAAGGTTTGGTTTAAAACCAGAAATTGGAAAAAAGGTCAGGGTTTTTCGTGCAATTTTCCCTATATATCACATCCTCTTAAAAAATATATAAAATTTAGTTATTTTTTTGAATTTGGGACCTAACTGCCCTCACCCTCTTATATCCGAATCCATCATTGCTTGATCCGTTTTTCCAGATTTTTTCTTTCTTTTTTTTTTTGTTAATTTAGTTTTTTCCCTTTTTCTGCTTTTTTCCAATTATTTTTTTTCTGTTTTCTTTTTTATTTTCCAAATTTTCTTTTCTTTTTTTCTATTTATTTTATTTTCCAGATTTTTTCTTTTTTCTGTTTTTTATTTTTTAGATTTTTTTTTATTTTCAATTTTTTTTGCCTTTTTTTTGTTATTGGTCAAGATTCAAACGAGGGGAGCCGAAGGCCTCGGAGTAAGCCGAAGAATTCCAAATTGTTGCTAATGATTATCCTTATATTAGTAATCGGAGCGAAGTCGGAGCCGTAAAATTGGAGCCGAAGGTGGAGCAGTATAACTTCTCATGTTCAAAAATAGACATTGTCGTGATGAAATGTAATGATTGTGAAAATTTGGTACTTTGACACTAATGACCATATTAGTATCAAAAGTACCAACAGAAAGCACAAAAAAAAATACAATTAATTTGATACTTTGGCACTAATGACAATATTAATACCAAAAGTGTCCAACATAAAGCACAAAGAAAAATAAGTAATTTGGTACTTTAACACTAATGACCATATTAGTGTCAAAAGTATCAATAAAAAGCACAAACAAAATTAAGTAATTTGGTACTTTGGCACTAATGATCATATTAGTGCCAAAAGTGCCAATAGAAAGCACAAAGAAAAATACTAAGTAATTTGGTATTTTGGCACTTTGGCACTAATGACCATATTAGTGTCAAAAAGCCAACGGAAAGCACAAAAAAAAAGTAATTTGGTACTTTGGCCCGACTTCTTGTACCTGAATCCGACCCGACCCGCGCACCCTTCATTAAGAGTATTATTGTGTCAAATTAAAAAATATGACTAAAATTTGCATTTTTCAAGAGTGGGCTAAAATTTGTGTTTTATTACTCAATATGGCTATATCAAAAGTTGACTCAAAGTTTTAACCTTCAAAATTCGTCAACAATTCCAATGAATCAAGGAGAGTACAAATTTATTTTGCATCTTTTAATTACCTAGATAATTAAATAAATTGTTAAGAAAATAGATAATTATTTATTCAACTATCATGCTCTCAATCAATTTTTTTTTAATTTCCATGATAAGCCCATTATTTATAACCGATTATAATTCAGAAAGGGTAATATCGACGGCTAATGTTGAGATATTTTTTTTTCATCATTTACCAAATTTGCCTGCAACAAAATTTAAATCTCTGGGTCTCCTTATCTAACTTCTTATAACACCATCAATTGCTTTCCAAAATGCCAATGTTAATGTGTATAAATTAAGTTGGTGGTGGAAAAAAAATATGCGCATATAAGTTTAACACCCGAATTCATTCTAAAGTTATTTAGTACTATCCAAATCAGCTTTATTATGATTTGGTAAACACCAACACCTGTAAAAATCCGATAGACTATCGTTCCTAGAACATTATTCGAACATAATATACAAACACGGAATCCGCCCCTCTATATACTGTGGGTACCGTAACATGTCCATCGATAATGTGGCAATGTCACGTGAACTGGGAAGTCAACCATTTTATCAACTCTACTTTTACATATTAATTAATTAACAATTTATATAGAAAACATTTCTCCTAATTAATTATCAATCAATAAAATAATGCTACAACCTTTATAAATAATTCGTGAAACTAACGATTGAGTCCGATTAAGATATTACTTTACATATCTTGCTTTCGATTTGTATCATTTGCAATGCTCTGTTGATCGTTAGATTTTTCTTATGTAATTTTTTTAATATGAAAATTAATTACCTTTTGATGATTTCGATATGAAAACACCATATCTAAGTATACAATGTAGATAAACGTATGTAGGCAAGATTAAAATAACATTCGTGCTTGAGGTAGGATTATAAGAATATACGTGCAAGATATGTACATTTAAATATCTTAATCAGCTAGATGTTAGATTAGCAAATTAATCATAAATGTCGTATTATTTTGTTGATGATTTATAATTAAATATGTAGTACTATATGGTTTCCATAATTCATGGATTATTTAATATGTTAAAATAGAGTTTATTAAATGGTTGACAATCAGCATATGTGTCATTACCACAATATCGGTGATCACGTCAACAGTGCTTATGGTGAATAGTGGAGTGGAACCAAAATAAACACATATATGTATGAGTTTATTAACAAATAAAGTGTTGGAAATAATGGTTTGAAAATCATTATTTATGAGGGTTAATTATTTAATTATTGAGAATTAAATAATTGATGATTATTTTACTTGTCGAGTAAATAATCAGAATATATTGATGTTCTCAAAATCATTATTTAGTGAGTCAGAAATAATATATTTGAGTTGTGTGTTGAAGTTGAATTTGTTGTAAGCAAATTATCACATGTTGGACTCGGTGGTTGTTAGTCTAATATCGAAGACTTGAAAAATTGGTTCGATACAATTTGTAATCAATTAAATTACAATTGTTTGATTGTAATTGTGAGTAAGCAGCCCATAGTAAATCCAATACACATATACTAATTAAACAATTGTTTAATTATTTGGACTAAAAGTCACATTCATGGCTTTTTAATACAAAACCGTCCATAGAATTTAATCAAATTGATTTTCATTCAATTTGCTTAATTCTTGAAACTGTCGGCCATCATGATTTGGTGAAACGGATTCATGTGCTTTGATGGAGTTTAAATCCCTACATTTGTGAGATGGCTATATATAGAGGTTTTGTTTAACATGGCGAGATATAGAAAAATCTGTATCTATTTTGTCACAAAAACTGCATTATCATAGTGTCTAGCTCAGTTTCTCGTCGAAGTCCAGTTCGCCGGAGCTCGTAGATTTGTGGTGCTACTATTTACGAGACGTGAAGTCGTTTACCTTTGGGGACGAGCCGCCAATCTGCGAGCACTACCGGGGCGTTTCTCGTCTTGCGGACAGAAGGATTCCTTCGGGTGACTTCTATCCTTAAGTTTGTTATTATTTCTTGTAATTTTATTTCGTATTTTGTATTTCTAATATTGTTACTTTTTGTCCAGCTTTTTTGTTGTTCGATTTTCCGTTGTAATTTGCACGAGTGAGTAGCGCTGGTTTTAACATAAAGAAAGTGAGTTTGTTTGCCGTTTCTGCAAGAGTCAATAAAAGTTTGCCGCATAACCGAAAATCTACTGAATAAGTTGGAGGTTAGTAAATGTATTGCTAAGCAAACATGCCTCGCACGATCACATTCACACCCTCCCCTTACTCCACGTCATATCATCCTTTAATAGTAGTATAATATACACATAAATTAAAGTAGAGTTGTTATATAATTCTCTTCCTGCATATATATATATAATGCATAACAAATTATGTAAGTGCATTTTGCATACAACCAAAAGTGAGTAGAGATGAAAGCTTTATCAATGCCGGCGATAACAAGCCCGGGGTGGCAGCCATTAAAGAAGTTGTCGAGGGGCTGCAGCAGCAGGAGCAAATCGAGCCCCATTTTCTACAGAAGAAACGCTGCCGGAATGGTTAATACTGCTCAAGAACCATATTCTCCTAGAGTCACCTGCATCGGCCAGGTCCGACCCAGGAAATCCGGCGGCGCCGCCGTATCCCGCAGCCGCGGCCGGTGCAGCTGGTTCATGAAGGGAAAGTTTCTATCGAGGTTTACAAGGATTCTGTGTAAATGGGTTGTGTTTTTCAAGGCTGGTTATTGCAAGAAAGTTGATGATGTTGGGAGGAAGGTTGAATTTTTGAGTAATATTAATGGTGAGATTAGGGTTCGAGATTCTTGTTGTACTGATCCGCCGCCGAGGAATGCGTTGATGCTGACCAGGTTTGGTAGAGATAGAATTTGGAGAGAGAGAGGTGAGGATGGTGGAGTGGCAGAATCAAGAATCGGACAACAAAGCGGCGGAGATTCGGAGAATCCGAGGATTAACGTTGGAGGTTTGGAGAGAAATACTACTTTGGTGCTGACGAGGTGTAAATCACAACCAATTAAAATGAAGAGAAAAAATTAGGGTTCAATTAATTTTAAAATAAGTTGGGATTAGGTTATGTTAATCCAACAAATAATGCCTCTAATTACTGTGATTTAATTGTATAGTGATAATAATATTATGTTTGTACAAATAATATCACGATGTGATCAATTGAGTTCATTGTGATTTTTTTTGTGGGCCACTAATTATAATTTTGGAAGGATTATTATAATTACTCCCATTGTTGGATTGATCTTCGTAAACAAAGGTGGTTGGTTGTCATTTTATTTGAGAAGTGGTTTGGGATGAATTTGGTTTATGGGAAATTATGCTAAAGTTTGAATTTGACTAAATACCATAATCTAATATAATTTTCAAGATCATTCAAAAAAGTATACCGAACTTCTGTAAGTAATTACTTCACTTGTTGAACTCTCTATAAATCTAGCATTCGATCGAAATTTCAAAATTTGAAATTGCGTGTTGAAGCATCTGTCTGTAATTTCATGTAAAATTAAGTATGAATAACAATTAGCTTTTATCAAAAAATTATAGTATCTCATTCTCCAATATCGAACCATCTGAAGTTCCTATCCTTGGAATTTCTAAGTTTAATTAACGTGAAGTAGTAAGACAATACAAAGGTTCACCTCTAATTTGGAATCGTCCTATCTCAAAAAATAAAATGAAAACCAAATCAACCTCGAATTTAATTTTAAGTTTTTGGTAAAAAATGATGAATTGGATGACAATTTTAATTCTATAGGAAATTATACTAGAAGAATACTTAAAGATGACCTTGTTTAATAAACCAATCGATTATGATGATTTAATCCAATACATGATCAGTGCATCCAAATGCATGATGAAGACTCGTGAGATTGACTCTTTATTTTATTCTGTTTGATTTTGAGATCATAAATAAAATGGGAACAAATGAATCTTATCTTGGCATAGACTTCTTCGGTTTCCATGGTATATATAGTACTATATACACATATTGACTATGTCTCCACTTAAGATGTGGACTATTTTTTTTTAAATTGGACGGAAATAAATTATGTTTAATTAAAACTATCAAATGCGTAACACTAAATGCTATGGCGGCATCTGTAACCAATAAACTAACTACTATTTCAAGTGTCAAATATAAAGATCGATCAGTAAATATATTAAAATAGTGTCACTGCAAGAATAAGTATGTTGCACGATCAACAAGAAAATTGCAAATTTAATTGAATTGACTAGTCGATGACAGATCACTTAACGAGAGAGAGAGAGAAATGCAACTTTAATTAACTGTGGAGTTTTGGAGTTGATCGACTCTGCGTGGAGTTTTGATAGAGTTCGTGTGAGATTTGGACGACTCTGCAGGAGTTGAAGTCGATGGAGTCCAGCGCCGGCTGGACCCCAGCGATCTTCGAACTTAAAGCCAGCGCTGGCTAGCATGCCGTCGTCACTGGGCCTCCACGGGATCAAGGAAAAACAGTACCCAAATGCCGCTGCCTACCAGCGCCCGCTGGACCGCGTTACGGCAAAGATTTCCTGCGAGCGCTGGAACCCAGCAGCAGTGCTGCGGCCAAAAGACGACGTGTTCTTCATGATCAAGGCGTTCGCGGTCGGAGTGATTCTGGCGACCGGATTCGTGCACATCCTCCCCGACGCATTCGCCACGCTGACGTCGCCCTGCCTGGGGGAGAATCCGTGGGGGAAGTTCCCGTTCGCCAGATTCGTGGCGACCAGCTTCTACGAGAAGACACACTTCGACAACTCGAAGCTGGCGAGCGTCGACGAGGAGGCCGGCGTTGCCGACGACCACGCAGGTCACGTCCACGTCCATACTCACGCCTCGCACGGCCACGCTCATGGAGCCGCTGCCGCCGCCGCTCCATCGCATGACATGAGCGTGTCCGATCTTGTTTGGCAGCGCATAATATCACAAGTATTGTATATATATTTGTTAACTAACTGTAGTATATATATTCTCTCTCCTCTTCTCTCTCTAGCTATACATATATAAGTTGTGATTGTTGGTGTAGGTTCTAGAAGTGGGGATTGTAGTGCACTCGGTGATAATCGGAGTGTCGTTGGGGGCGTCGGAGAGCGTGGATACAATAAAGCTGTTGCTAGCGGCTCTGTCGTTCCACCAGTTCTTTGAAGGGATGGGGCTCGGTGGCTGCATATCTCAGGTTGGTGAATAAATACAAATATACACACTTATGAGATTGGATAGCACATCTGGTAGGCAGTTTGAAATAGTTTATTTCACATTCCAGCCGGGGCTGGGTTCCAGCCGAGGGCCGAATAGAGCCCAACGATTTCTGGGAAGGCGCCGACGCTTGTTGTTCATGAAATCTCAAATTCTCGTGTTTGAGGGTCGGAATTCGTTCAGTACAAAAATTGAAGGAAATCACGTTAAATTCCATCAGACTCAACAACAATAAAAAGTCAATGAAGTTTTGAATACCACAAAATTTTTATGGAGTTTAAAAAGTCTGGATTGAATACACCCAAACTTTCAAACTCCTAAAAATTCCAACAGAGTCTTGATTGAATACACCCCCTAAGTTTTCGTCAAACTTTAGAGTGAGAGTGACAAATGTGATTTTAATTAAGTTTTCGTTATATTTAAAATTTGATTTAAATAGTACTAATAAAATAGATGAAGACCGCCTCGAGAGAGAGAGAGAGAGATGAATTACAAGTGACATTTTTTTTTTCATTATATTTTAGATTGTGACTTTTTTATACGTCTTTGAGTAGTATAAATGCATAACACAAAAATAGTACAATAACTTCATGTGCAGATTGGGAGTGGCCGAATCAATAAAGCATAGGCAATAACTTATATGCGACCGGTGGCTTGCGATACGATTGCTCTCATGTGCACGGTGCGTACGAAACACGCGTTTTAAAATGACCGTTTGATCGGGTGCGTGAGATACACGTGCGCGTGATTTTTTTTTGATAGGGCGCGTGTATTACACGAGCATGACATATTATTTTTTTAATCCGTCACACTTATTAGGACACTTTTAAAAGTGTCCTAAAAAGTATTTTTGTGTGTGTTTTTTATCTGTCACAATATCTAATTAATTTTTTAGATTTTTATTAATTCCAATTTTTTTTTTAATTTTCAGATTTTTTTTGCCTCTTCGTTTTTTTAGCCTCTTCTTCTTTTGTCAAGAGTCGAGCGAGGGAGCTGAAGGCCTCGGAGCGAGCCGAATAATCTAAATTGTTGTTACTAAAATTATCTTTATATTAGTAATCAGAGCTGAATGCGGATCCGTAAATTCGGAACCGAAGACAGCATTGAAGAAAAAAATCTGAAAAAAAATAAAAAAATATTGATCGGGTTGACCCGTTGACTGGATCAGGTCAACTTGGCCTCTAAAGAGTAATAAGCAAAAGCCCATAGGAAACTGTTTTCATTTCAATAACATGGTTGCAAGCATATTAAAATTCACACGAGCAAATATACTACGACCAGTAACAAAGAATTAACGACTTTCCCGTTGATAAAATATTTACAAATCTCCTTTTCCTTTTACTTCCTTATTTGCAATTTCAAATTGATTTTTATTAAGGTTGTGTTTACTTAGTGGAAATTCATTTTCAAATTGTTAAGTTTCTCCGGGTATGATGGATAATTTTTTTGGAACAACCCAATTTCTTTTATTTTAACTCAAATTGTGAAAACATTTCACATGGAGGATATATGCGATAATATTTTTTCATGAGACAAAAAATGAAAATGGGGAGGGATGAAGGGGACCATATGATATAATTTTTTTCTATCCTAATAAATATGTGATACTAGTAAAAATGAAAGTGTTATATTCCAACTTTTTTATTTCTGAAATTTCAATGATAAATATACAAGTAAAATAATAGTACGTCTCAGTATAACATAGCATTGAAGTATTGTTGGAATTGAAGGGGTGACAGTCCAACTGCAGGCCCATTCATTATAGTTGGAACGATTAATTGGTTAATAACTTGAATATTGATTAATCTGTATTAAAATCAAAATAGAGGAATTTAATAACATCGACGTATCTCGCTCATTTCGAAAGAAGATTGTTAATGTAATTAATTAGTTTAGATTGGATTGGGCCAGAATCAGATCAGCCGAACAAAGCATTTCAAGAATGGGCCAGCTGTGATGATTTATGGATCGGAGTGAGTGGGCCATCATCTTTAGAGTCAATGGATTTTCTAGGCTGGTCCGGTTCGATCTATCATTTGACAATGTTTTTACTTCTACTTCATCTACTCTAATGGCGTTTATAATGACAATCTAATCTCAAAATGTTTTAACATATATACCAGGGTAATTCTAAACATAGCTAATTTACTCTTCATAGCCATTATATTAAAAATAAATACAAATGATATTAAATTTTTCTAATATACCCCTTAGGCTATACGGGTTAATGATTATTCTTCAACTGGAAATTTTGAATAAGCCATTTAACTAAACAATTTACATTACTTCACCTCAAAAAGAAAGAGAAAAAAACAAACTTACTTTACCTTTGAAATCCTCAATATCACCAATTATCATAGTAGATTTATTTTTATCTTATTAATATTATTATGAAGTAGTTTTTCATCTCGTTTAAATTTGAAAGTTAATTTTGAAAATTACTATCCGGTGACGTTGGCTTGAGGTGGCACAGGAAAGGAGATGGTTGAGTCAGCATCGACGTTTGATAAGAACGGCGAGTGGAGAAAGGGGAAGCGAAATTTACGAGTTATGAAGTTTGGCGAATTTTCTGATTTCTAATTAGTTTGATTAACTGAAGAAAGAAATAGATCGTGTTCTGTAGAGAGAGAGAGAGAGAGAGAGAGAGAGAGAGATGGGAGATGTTCGTCGAAATTCAACTAGAAAGACGTTGACACAGGGAAACAAAATGCAAAAGGGACGGAGGCGGTGTTGGAGCCGATTCTACACCATTTTTTTTTAATTACTCGCTTCCACAGTTCCACTCCACTGCAACATCTTTCTTAATACGGCTTTGGGTGAAGTATTGAATAATTGGAATTGGATGAATTAATCGTTTTGGTGATAATGGCAGTAGAGAGCAAAAAACAAAGTTTCAAATTAAGGGTTATGAGTTTAATATAATTGTATTGGGATTATTCAAAATTTCCAGTCGAAAGAATAGTCGTATAGCCCAAGGGCAGACTAGGAAAGTACAATATTATTTTTATTTAAATTTAATATGGTGGCTATGAGTAGTAATTTAGGGACTATGATTAGAATTACCCATGCCCTTACTATGTTAACATAAATCAAAATTTTCAAGTCCAAACAAAAAAAAAATCAGCAGAACTACTATATTATCCTATGAACCATAATCTTTGACATCCTAGTAATATTTAAAGTATATATATTTCTTTAAATAATATATATATATATATATATATATATATATATATATATAATGTAATAAAATGATAATTTGTAAGTTTTCGTAAAATTTAAAATAGGATTTGTGTGTAGATGAAATAATGTACTGGTAAAGCAAATATTATACAATAATTATGGAGAGAGAATATTTTCAAATTGATATTTACAAATTATGTAAAATTATTTGAGCATATATAATCTCTCTACAGAATAGGAGGGAAAGTACATTTATGTAAAATTGTTTGAGCACTAATTACGGTATAACAATTTATATATTATTATTTTTATTATTCTTATTTACTATAATGCCATACCACAGTGTGTCAAAATTAATAGTAGTTTTTTTTTTTTTTTTACAGAAAATATGTCACGATGTAGCTTCACAATCTTATAACCTGCCCTCTTCTTATTGGGGCTCTGATAATATTAAACAAAATTTAATTATGATTTTAGGAATAGGACTAAATTGAAAATATGGATTATTGGAGTAACAGCATAAGCATGCACATGCATGCAGCAGTTTGGATAAGCTCCAAGCAGTTAGGAGTTAGTTACTCGTTTGCCAGCTCATTGATAGCTCATCATTAGTTGTAGTTCGTTGTATAGTTTCATTGCTTAGTTGTGTATAAATAGAGAGGAGCTACTACTGTATTTTCTCAATTTATCATCAATAATATTTCTATCATTTTCAGTCTAGAATATCTCAAAAGTGGTATCTAGAGACTGATGTTTTTTGGTGATCATCTCTCAGTTTTACTCTATTTTTTCTTTCTCGATCCTGCATCGTCATCTTCCATGGCGACTACTGCTTCCGCTCCGGTCTTACCTACTCTCCATCCGATGAATTTGCGACTCGATCACACCAATTATGCGTTCTGGCGCATTCAAATCCTTACTACCATCAGAGCCCATGGCTTTGAAGATTTCATCTCATCCACTGCTGCTCCGCCGCCGCAACTTATTCCAGCGACTCAAACTACTCCTCGTGCTTCTCCCCGATCAAATCCTAACTATCTTCTATGGCTGGGCCGTGACCAGTTTCTCATGAGCTGGATGTTAGCGTCGATTCACGAATCCATGCTTGGGCATGTGGTGCGCTGCACCTCTGCCTCACAGATTTGGAATGTGCTTGAACAATTGTTCCAGTCTCAATCTCGTGCGCGCATCCTTCAACTGAAGAAGCAGCTTCACTCACAGAAGAAAGACGCTCTCACTGTCGATGAATTTTTCCTGAAAATGCGCAGTGTTGCAGATCAACTCAGTGCGGTTGGGTATGTCATTCCTGAAGATGAACTAGGCGACTCTATTCTCAATGGCTTTGGATCAGAATATGAGTCAGTTGTCGTCAATCTCATGCACCGATCTGTGGCTCCGTCTCTGCAGGAAATGCAGTATGCTCCGCAATCTCATGAGATCCGCTTGCAATAAACCTACTCCTTGCCTTATTCACCGATAGCTCATTATGTGCATCGAGGAGGTCGCGGTGGTACTCAAGGTCGTGGTTTCATTGGTAGAGGTGGCATTTCCAAAACTGCAGGCAAACCGCTAGTTGTGTGCCAGTTGTGTGGCCGTCCAAGTCTGTGCATTCAAGCTCTTCTTCATCAGTTCCTACTTGTCTTCAGCACTCTGTTTCTGCTGTTCCTACCTCTTGTATTTCCTTTCAGTTGCCAAGTTCTATTAAGTCAGAATGTAATCTCATTTCTTGTAATACAATCTGCAAAGGATCTAATGAAATAAATGTTTAGCATCAAAGATTGGGTCATCCAAGTTCTACTGTCTTGTCTCATGTTCTTAAATTGTTACATGTATCTGAAAAATCATCCTCCCTTAGTTTCTGTAATGCTTGCCAAATTGGTAAACTGCATCAACGCCCTCATATTTTGCAATCTCTTAAGACTACAAAACCATTCCAACTCATACATTGTGATCTCTGGGGTCCAGCTTACACATCATCTACACAAGGCTATAGATACTACATTCATTTTGTTGATGATTACAGTAGATACACATGGATATATCCTCTGGTCTTGAAATCTGATGCCGTTAAAGTTGTTAAACAGTTCTTTACAATGGTGCAGTGTCAATTTTCCACCACCATTCAAACTTTTCAATCTGATTGGGGTGGGGAATATAGGAAACTTGTTCCTTTTCTTCAAGATTTGGGTATTCATTTTCAACACCCTTGTCCTCATATTCATTCTCAAAATGGACGAGCTAAAAGAAAGCATCCACACATAGTAGATGTAGGACTCACACTATTAAGTCAGGCTTCTCTTCCACTTGATTACTGGTGGCATGCTTTTGAAGCTGCTACTCATCTTATCAACCTACTTCCCACACCTACTCTACACATGGATTCTCCTTTTAAAGTTCTTCACGGCACTATTCCAGATTATTCACACTTGCATGTTTTTGGTTGCACCTGCTTTCCTTATCTCAAACCTTATAATTCCCATAAACTTCAGTTTAGGTCACCTAAGTGTGTAGTTTTGGGCTATAGCTCTCATCACAAGGGTTATAAGTGTTTAGATGCCATTGGAAGAGTGTATGTTTCAGATACTGTGCAGTTTCATGAACATGAATTCCCATACTCATCTATGTTTTCTGCAACTTCAACTTCTCATGTCATGCCCTCATCTACTCACTCTCATTCTTCTCTTCTTATGTTGCCTATTCTTCATGCTCCTCTCTCTGCAGATTTTTTTTCTTCAGCAGATTCCTCTTTGTCTTCTTCTTCTCACTCCTCATCTTCCCCATCATCATCTGATCATTCTTCTCCACTTCCTCCCTCATCTCCACCTCCTTATTCTCCACCTCCATCTCCTCCTCCACCTCCAGCTCAGAATACTCATTCTATGACTACTAGGTCTAAGAATGGTATCTCCAAACCTAAAGTCTATTTTTCTGACTTATCATTGTCAACAGCAAAAGCTATGGATCAACAAGGGTGGTTTGGTGCTGATGTTTTTAGTCATGGCACTTGGTCTGGACTGTCTCAACCTCGGGTTTATACTGTAATTCTTGATGCTCCATCTATTCCCAAATCCCACGAAATTCCATCTTTACCATTGTCACTGGATGAAGCTCTAGAGCATAAAGGCTGGTTTGGAGCAATGTCAAAAGAATTTGATGCTATACTTGGTAAGGGTACCTGGATTCTCATACTTCCTGACCCTTCTAAAAAAGTTATCAGTAATAAGTGGGTATTTCGAGTAAAATTGAATCCAGATTATTCATTGGATAAGCTCAAGGCCCGGTTAGTAGCTAGAGGATTTAAACAATTAGCAGGAGTTGACTTTGTGGAGACATTTAGTCCTGTTGTCAAGCCATCTACTATCAGACTTATGTTTTCATTAGCTGCTACAAAGGGTTGGCACATTCAACAAATAGATGTAAATAATGCTTTCTTAAATGGAGCACTCACTGACACTATATATATGGCACAACCTGCTTGTTTTGAAGACAAAGATCATCCTGATAATGTCTGCAAATTGCAGAAGGCCATTTATGGTTTGAAACAGGCACCAAGAGCGTGGTATGATACACTTCGAGCAGAGATAAGTCAGTTGGGGTTTAAGAGATCAAATTCAGACTTCTCAATGTTCTATCACAAACAAGGTGCATCTCTTACTCTCATTCTTGTCTATGTTGATGATATTCTTATCACTGGGGATAACACTTCTTTGATTCAACAAGTTATTGATACTCTGCACAAGAAGTTTTCAGTCAAGAATCTTGGTCATGTTAGTTACTTTCTTGGCATTGAAGTACTTCATTCTTCTGGAAATTTTTACTTATGTTAAAAGAAGTATATTCATGAGTTGCTAGCCAAGACCAAGATGCTTGAATGCAAGCCATGTTCGACTCCCATGACTCCAGCTTCTAAACTCTCCAAAGCTAGTGGTGAATCTTTTGAGGACCCTACTATGTACAGAAGTACTATTGGTGCTCTTCAACATTTGACTCTTACACGTCCTGATATTGCATTCACTGGCAACAAGTTAAGTCAGTTTTTAGCTGCTCCTACTACTTTTCATTGGAATGCTTGTAAACGGTTGCTCAGATATCTCAAGGGTACAGCCTCTCTTGGTTTGCAATTTCAGTCTTCTTCCTCTCAAGGATACTCTGATGCTGATTGGGCAAGTTGTATAGATGATAGACGATCTACTGGAGGTCATTGTATTTTCTTGGGATCCAACCTCATTACCTAGTCTGCCAAAAAGCAAGAAGTAGTATCTCGAAGTAGTGCTGAATCTGAGTACCACAGTATGGCTAATGCAGCTTCTGACCTTATATGGCTCAAATCCTTGTGTGATGAAATTGGTCTCACATTCTCTTCTCCACAGTAGCTTTGGTGTGACAATGTTAGTGCCCTTGCTTTAGCCAATAATCTGGTGTTTCATGCTCGCACTAAGCATGTAGAAATCGATGTGCATTTCATTAGAGAAAAGGTGGCCAACAAGTTGATTGAAGTAGGCTATGTTCCCTCTACAGATCAGATAGTTGATATTCTTACCAAACCATTATTTGATACAAGATTTTGTATGCTTTGTGATCGTCTGAACCTCACTTCTCTGGATCATGGCTTGGATTCAAGAGGGAGTATTGGAGTAACAGCATAAGTATGCACATGCATGCAACAATTTGGATAAGCTCCGAGCAGTTAGGAGTTAGTTAGTTTGTTAGAGTTAGTTACTCGTTTGCCAGCTCATTGATAGCTCATCATTAGTTGTAGTTCGTTGTATAGTTTCATTGCTTAGTTGTGTATAAATAGAGTGGAGCTACTACTGTATTTTCTAAGTTTATCATCAATAATATTTCTATCATTTTCAGTTTAGAATATCCCAAAAATGGATCTAACACAATATCTAAATTATAAAATCTAGGACGCTATTTAGTGATTTGGAAGTTAATTTTTCCAAATGATCTACTCTATGTTTTTTGTTTCCTTAAAAAAAATGATCGAGTAACATCCTTTAATATAAATTCGAATAAATGTTCAAACTGCTGTCAATGTATTTTTTTTTTTTAATTTCAGCTTAATTTGATCTGCTTTGGTTGAAGAATTTGGAGAATTAAGAGCTTTGCATCAGTGAAAGATAATACTACTAGTATTTTGTTTGTAGAAACGGGAGAACCGGAGAAGTGACTTTGACTGTCGATGTCAAATCGTGTTTGGAAATAGTATTATTTGAAGCAATATTTATGAGGCAAAATTGGATAAAAATACCCGACTTTATACCAAAATTTGGTTTTTTGACAAACCTTTTAATTGTAGCAAAAAATATATCAACCTTTCAATTTGTTGCAATGCCTGTCCGGTGACGATTTCCGGCTAAATCGATGTTGATGTGAATCTCCAGAAAGCTCATATGGTAGGGAAAATTGGATAAAAATACCCGACCTTATACTGAAATCTGGTTTTTTGACAAACCTTTTAATTGTAGCAAAAAATATAGTGACCTTACAATTTGTTGCAATGTTCGTCCGAATTCAATTTGGGAAAAAAATTAATGGTGACGTGTACAATTCATAATGACGTGACATTCAAAACGACGCCTTTTTAACTAAAACCACGTCGTTTTGATTAAGAATTAAAAAAAAAATATTACACCTCATTTACAAATTTCCACCTCATTTTCCTCTTCCCCCTTCTATCTCTCTCCCGCCCCCAACCCCTCCTTCTCTGCCTCTTCCCACTCTCTCTCTCTCTCTCTTCTCTCTCTCTCTCTCTCTATATATATATATATATATCTTTATTATTATCTCAATCGCCTCAGCCTAAACAACCTCAGCCGCCTCGCCGCCACCGACAAATTAACTGCGTCACCGACGACTGCGGACTCCGTAAATACGGCGTCGGACAAATTTAGGGAAATGGTTAGCGCTTGATCGTCAAAACCGAACATTGTGGGGATGGAGACGAAACCGAAGATCTGCTTCTTCACGGCTTTAGAGGAGTGCCCGGGATCTAGATCCACGTAGTCGGCGTCGGCGGAGAAACATATTTTGGTGGTGGGATTTAAGGCGGCGGAGTTGCACTCGTGGCTGGTGACCGTTGATTAAGGCCATGGTGGAGAAGGATTGATGGATGCCTGTGGGAATGGTGTATGCGGCGGAGAAGAGGCAAGGGATTGGGTGAGAGAGAGAGAGAGAGAGAGAGAGATAAAGGGTAATATTTTTAAGTGATGTGTAATATTTTTAAATGAGGTGGAATTTTTAAATGATGTGTAATATTTTTTATTTATTTTTTAATCCTTAATAAAACGACGTTGTTTTGAACGTCACGTCTTTAAGAATTGCACACGTCACCATTAATTTTTTTCCCAAATTGAATTCAGATGGATATTGCAACAAATTGAAAGGTCACTATATTTTTTGCTACAATTAAAGGTTTGTCAAAAAATCAGATTTCGGTATAAGGTCGAGTGCTTTTATCCAATTTACTTTTATCCAATTTTTTCTGCCATCTCAGCTTTCCGGAGATCCACATCAGCATCGATTTAGCCGGAAATCGTCACCGGACAGACATTGTAATAAATTGGAAGGTTGATATATTTTTTGCTACAATTAAAAAGTTTGTCAAAAAACTAAATTTTAATATAAAGTCGGATATTTTTATCTAATTTTGCCTATTTATGAATACGAATTAATAATTTCTAGAATATAGAGGAGAAAATATTATTGTAGTTGTCAAATTATGTGTACTATGAAAGGTGAGATGAGAAATATTGTTTTAAATTGTTTCCAAAATTTTCAGATAAACATGAATTTTGAACCGAGAGCTAAAACATTTTATCTTCGTAAGTGTTTGAGACTCAGAGGTCTCACATTCAAATCTCATAAAGCGCTTCTATAGATCGAGCCTGTCATACCAGTACTTGGAAAGTGTGGTTTACCTACCCTGTGTGATTTGCAGCTGCACAAGGGAGGAGAGTTTACCCAGTGTGCACCGAAGGTAGCGGCTGCGGGTTCCCTCGATATCAGAAAAAAAATGTTCATTTAAAATTATAACAGTAAACCGTTCTCTCTTTCTTTCTCTCTGTATATTTATTTATAACTTGTGAAAACTTTATTCTAAACTTTTTTTTTCATTTTTTTTTTTAAATTTGCATGTTAGCTGGATTATGCATTTAGCTGGATGTGTGTGTGTGTGAGAGAGAGAGAGAGACGTAAATGCATATGATAATTTATTATAGTTGGTGGAATATACCCACAAGAGTAGTAAATGAAATATATACTTGATATATACCTTGAAAGATCAACCATAGAATGCGAACTAAAATTAGAATTTATAAAAAATGGTTGCTTTATGAAATTCCACGAAACTTCATCATCCTCATTTAAATCTCATCTCCTATTTTCCATTAATTGCACAGGGCCAATCATTAATTTCATATATTATGACTTTATGAGAAAATAAATTTTTTGGCCTCAACCGTAGGATGCAGAGCATTTACTTTTCCCAACTAAAATTGGTTACAAAATATTTGAAAGTATTCTTATCTGAGGCAAAGAATGAATAAATAATTATATTTTCAGAAAACAATAATGTGGCCACGAATCATATCAACTCCAAAAAAAACATCAAACTTGAAAAAAAAATAAAAAATTAAGAATCGCGCGCAAGAATGATGGGCATAATGTGGAGTGTGATAGCAATGCAGAAAATATTGAGAGGAAGAAAAGGGGTAGGTTTGTATGTAGTGAAGTCCAGCCAAAGTTGTGGTCTCCTAAATGTGATGCCCCTTTTAGACATTTCCAATAATACACACATGGGATTGTCCTTGTCCTGTCCACGCCACCCCACCCCTTAACAAAATACCTATGTTTGTTTGGTTTCCGTTTGTGTTTCGATCGATCCTCCGTTATCCTCATTAAACCCCGTATTTCATTTTATCAACAAGTTGACAATATAGTAACATTTATGACTGAAACTAAAACCAAACTAATAAATTGACTCAGTCATTCGATTTGACCTCAACTTAAGATATTAATTACTAGCTAACGTTTTAAAGAGGATCTAACACTTTGGTAAGATTAAGCTCAAATGACCTTTCAGAATCGTATTATATATATCATCAGTACATTTTTGAGCATGTACGAGTTCCAATCAAGAATTAATCCTTAAGTAGTTAATCTCTCAACTGGCCAAGAACTCCTTAGAAAACTACGTCGATGATAAAATAAAACTAAATTATAAACTTTGTAGCTCATCAGAGACTCCAAATTAAAGTATAGTCATGTTTGACTCAATTCCTTTGTATATCTTGTATTTTATCTTGTTTTCAACAAAAGAAACATGTATATACTCATACAATCATGTTTGTCATTTGTTACACTTCATTTAAATAAAATTATCCATAAAACAATAATATGTTTTCTAGCTAATTCCAAAAACCATCCATACCACTCAAAAATAATTCTGCCCCTTTTCATGGCAACATGATTTCACTCTTTGACTAGTTTTCTCTCCACTTCGATTAATTATTTCATTTAATTTAATTCTCTCTCAGCATCTAATTCTCTTAGATCTATTTCTTTAAATTATTTTACATTTCATGACTAAATACTCGAAATCAAACAACAGTTTAGGATCCGTAGTAAGTGTGTAAGAGAGCATAAATGTTCCAGCACAACACATCCCAATCAATTGCTGTGCAGATGGAGACGGCCGTTTCAATTGCCAAAACCTATCTGCAAACAATTCTTTAACTCTTCAATCTTCATCAAAACTCCAAACTCTCTCAAAAACCGAAAGAGAAAAGAAAATAAATAAATAATCATATTCTAAAAAATAGAAACTACTCTTCAAATTTGGAATGGAGATCAAGTGCAAGTCCGTTATCACTCTCCTCCTTCTCATCCTCCTTCTCATCCTCCTTCTCGGGCCGGGCTTCTCAGCAGGTTCTCTCTCTCTCTCTCTCTCTCTCTCTCTCTCTCTCTCTCTCTCTCTCTCTCTCTCTCTCTCTCTCTCTCTCTCTCTCTCTCTCTCTCTCTCTCACACACACACACACACACACACACACAAAAATGGTGTTGCAGGGAGAATGCATGCGAAGAACATGGGATCGGAGATTTACGATATTGATTACAGAGGTCCAGAGACGCACACGTATAATCCACCGCCGAATCGGGCCGGACCGAGGATCCCTCATCATGCTGGCTCGGCCCGTAAATCCAAACGGAATGTAAGGAGGAATGTTTCTAGGAAGAATTCCAAATCATGAAATTATTATGATATAATGGAAATATGGAATCAGCGATTAATCATTCATTATTAGATATTATTTTCTCTTTTCTGAAAAAGAAAAAAAAAAGAAAATATCTGTGTATGTGTATGAGTCATTTCTTTTTCTTTTTTTTTTTGAAGAAAAGGAAAATATGGGGTTGGTGAAAAGCTTAATGTGTAATTTAGCATTTGGATGAAGATGGATATTCATTATCTTTATGAATCATGATTGTAGTGTAATGCTTATTATAAAAAATAAAAATAAATAAAATAGAGTCTATAGATTGTGATTTGATGATTTCGTTGCAAATTTAAATATTCATACTTTACCTCGATATAGTAGCATTCATTGCAAATTCTCAATGCCGTCACGTTGATAGATGCAATATGTGAATATAAGTTTATTTACTTTTTATTACAAGTAGAAATTATGTAGAACCTTAATCGTAATCGTGTTCTTAAATATGAATAAACTAATTAATTAGTTGATGGCAAGAAGGAAGATGGATTCAATTTGATTAATCAAACAACTTCTATTATATGCTTTTATTGCGCGCGCTCTCTCTCTCTCTCTGCTATTGTTGAGAAATAAGAATAAGGCGAACATGTATGTCAAAAAAAAAAAAAGCGAACATGTGCGTGTGTTAGCTTAATGATAGAGTGGTTAATGCTCGAATCAAAGGTCACAGGATCGAGTCCACCGTCACACGGTCTTTAAGATTTTTTGTAATATTATTCAAAAAAAAAAATAATAAGGCGAACGTTGTAGGGTAGGTACAAAGGCAGTTTTGAGGGCGAGCGAGGTGGACGACCGGTTTTTCGGGGCCCCAAAAATATATAGATCCATATATACGTATATATAAATTTATTATTGCCTTATATTGTTAAATGGTCTATCGTCCTTGTGGTAAAGCTTTCACTTTTCTTCCTAACATCGCGCGCTCGATTCTCTTTCATTGCAATGTTAATTTTTTTTGTCTTTTTTTTTTCCCTTTGTTCAATTAGGGCCCTAACTAATTAAATATAAATAAATGTTTAAATTTTAATAAGAACTCCCTAAAACGGCCCAAAAACAAAAATGTAAAGTTATTTTCTCAACAACTCCTATAAATATTAATTATATTTATTTTTCTTACAAAATTTTGTAAGGAAATTTAAATCATACATTTAAAATGATTATTTTAATATTTTTATTATCATGTAATTTGACTAAAATTTCTAAAATATAATTATACTAATTTTTTATATTTTTATACCATAAATAAAGGGCCCAATTTTACTAACTCGCAAAGGCTCACGTTACCCTAGCCCCGCCCCTGGGTAGGTATCCGGCAAATGCTACAAATGACATCATTCCATAATTGTATACTTAAATAGTAGTTAAGATAAATAATTTTTTTAGCATAGTTAAGATAAATAATATAATTGTGCGTCATGTTTACTTTTCTTTCATTATAAATGAGTGAATAATCCTCAAGTAAAAAAAATCTGTCTCACAAGTGAATAATTTTTTTTAGCATAGTTAAGATAAATAATATAATTGTGCTCCATGTTTACTCTTCGAGTTATCGCGTTTTGCACCTAAAAAAAAAAAAACCTGCCTCACAATTTTCAAGCTTTTAGTTTCGTCTGATTTTGCTATCCGACTTGAATTTCGGCGATTTCCAAGCTAACATGGTAGCCAGAAAGCTGACGTGGACATAATTGAAACGACGTTGTTTTAGAGCCATGCTAATGACGTCGTTTTGTCTATAATTGAAACAAAACTCATTTTCAGTTGTGACGGTGTAGATAGTTATGTGAGTACTGGCCTATGTAAAACTCTACATTTTGTTATATACAATAGATGGAGTTGGTTTATAGCAAGCTAAAAAGAGTCATTACTATCAAGTCCGTAACTTGAATCAGAGAAACATACATTGATTCTCAAGGAAAGATGATTTGATTAAACGACAACTCTTTTTTGCTTCAGTAATGACTCTTTTAGCTTGCTGTAAACCAACTCTATCTAAAACTAGTATAACAAAATTTGGAGTCTCACATACGCCAATACTACATAACTATCTACACCATCACATCTGAAAATGAGTTTTACTTCAATTATAGATGTCATTAGTATATGCTTTAAAACAACAACGTTTCAATTATGTCCACGTCTCCTTTCCGACTGCCATGTCAATTTGGAAATCGCCAGAAAGCAAGTCGGGTAGCAAAATCAAACGAAACTAAAAGTTTGGAAATTGTGAGGCATATTTTTTTTCCGGTGTGCAAAAAATGCGACAACTCGAAGAGTTTGAAAATTTACGGGCCATTATTATATTTTTTTAATGAAATTTGTACACGTTAGCTTTCCAGCTGCCGTGTCAGCTCGGAAATCGCCGGAAATCAAATCGAGTAGTAAAATTAGACGAAACGAAAAGTTTGGAAATTACAAGGCAGATTTTTTTGTGCAAAACACGACAACCCAAAAATTTTGGAAATTTACAGGCCCTTAATCATTTCTTCAATATGTAGTGAATGTATATTTATGTAGTTATTTTATTATTTCGTATAGATATACACAATTAAGTTGTAAACAATTAAATAAATAATAATGGATCAATTATAGAATATAAAACGACACGTTTGAATTTTCTATCTTTCATCGTTTTTCAATGAGACATGATCTATATCCATTCGGGAACCTATATAAATACTTATACTGTAATAAATGTTTATTTCTCATCACACAATTCATTTGCACCACTAATAAAATTTGGCATGTTAATTAGTTAGTTAAATAAATAGTCATATTTTATCGAAAAATTAATTTTGCTAATCAAATTGGCCAACAATTAAATTTACCAAATAAATAAATTTAATTTTTGTATGGGCAATTGTTAAGTTGGATGAAACGAAACAACACGAATTAACTTAATTATAATATATATATTTTTTTTTTGGTAAATTAGAATTTTATTACCAAAAGTGAGCCATGCAAGTACAGAAACATTACAAACTTTAGGAACTCTTCACTAGTTTTTCAACACATCAGCCTATTCTATGATCTTTTCTTCCTCTAACAACAATGTGAGTTTGACATGCTCTAACTACTTCCTCCACGCTTTGAACTCTCCCTTGAAATCTCCTGTGATTACGCTCTCTCCATATAAAATAAATCAAGGTCGCCAATACCAATCTATATTTCATCTGCCTTCCAGTTTTTGAGCCACAATGCTGCATCATCACTCTTCTCTCATAATCCCACTCCATGCTCGTCTCATGAACTCCACTCCAAACAGCTATACATCTCCACACTTGAGCAGAGAAGGAGCACTTGAAAAACAGATGGTTCAAGCTTTCCTCCTCGCTCATACACAAGCCGCACATAAGATGGCACTCTATTCCAAACTTCCTGATTCTATCACAAGTAGCTAATCTACCCTTGATGGCAAGCCAAGTGATGAAAACACACTTGGGTGCCGCTACACTTTGATACATCATTTTGGCCCATCTCATTGTCTCCTTTGGACCCACCATCTTCTTATATACCTGCCTTATGGAGAAAACTTCATTTCTGAGCAGTAGATCACCATTCTCCAGCTCTCCTATGTATTCCTTGGCTCCTAAGATCTTCTTAATTACCCATGAAGCCTGTGGAGGAATAGTCATAGAGAAGATCTGTTGTTGCTTTACATAGTATCCATTAACCCACCGTACCCAGAGTCTATCTTTCTCCTGCTTTAATAGGTAAGCATATCTGGTCCCAAGCTACTAAATTCCTCTTTGAGCTTTCCTTTCCAGCCCACAAGAATGCTCGGCATGCAGCTTGTATGGATTTGATTATTTTCTGAGGTAACAAGAAAATTTGGCTCCAAAATGTCTGAATTCCAAAAAGCACAGACTTGATCAACTGGAGTCTACCAGCGTAAGATAATAGCTTGGCAGACCAACACCTTATCCTTGCTAATATCTAATCTATAAGCGGCTGGCATTGTGCAATTGTTAACTTCTTTGTGGATAGAGGAACTTCCAAGTACCTGAAAGGAAGTTCCCCTCTAGCCATGCCCATTTCTCTCAATATTGACTGCTGCTGGCTTTCACTTATCCCTCCAAAGTAGAAACAACTCTTATTTTGATTGGCTTGAAGGCCAGAAACTGTAGAGAATTTCTGAAAAGCATGCATTAGTTTCCTCACTGAGTTTATGTCTCCTTTGGAGAATAATAATAGGTCGTCTGCAAAACATAAGTGAGTGATAGCAAATCTCTTGCACCTCGGGTGGAATTGAAATTGAGACTCAGTTTTCAGCTCCATCATGCATCTGTTAAGGTACTCCATACAAAGAACAAACAGATAAGAGGATATTGGATCCCCTTGTCTTAATCCTTTTTTTTGTTTATGCTATATGAGACTGAAGAGAGGCAAGTCATGACCCATGCAACAAACTGATATGGAAACCCCAGTTCAAGCATCAAGAACTTGATAAACGGCCACTCCACAGAATCATAGGCCTTTTGAATATCTATTTTAGGCATGCAGCGTGGAGAAACTCCCTTCCTACTGTACCCCTTGATTAACTCATGACTGATAAAAATATTATCAAAGATTTGTCTCACTTTCACAAAGGCAGATTGATGCTCACTAATTATAGTATTCAATACTCCCTACATTCTGCTTGTTAAAACCCATCAGGAGTCTCTTGTAGGGAGAATAACTTCTGGACAGTTGTATAGGCCTGAAATCTCCTTTTGTATTTTATGCCTTGTGGAAGTATTTGAAGACGTTGTGCTTTGAAAAACAGATCAAAGCCCATCAAGAGATCATGCCCATGTAGTTTGCTTCCAATTACTTTTATCCAGATGACACAATCTGGAAAAAGTTGAATTCCAATTGGATGCTTGGAAATTAATGATGTATGAAAGGTTTGACCATCAGCTGCATAGAAATATTGATGATGTATTTCCCATGCTTCTTTCGGAAGGATATCAGGATTCAACATGGTTCTTCTTGCTCCAGTATCCAACACTCCAATCACCTTGATCGACTTATCATATTTGGTTTGTAGAATTCGAACTTCAAGATGGGGTGACGGAATGCCTTCCTGGATCATCATGTTGGACTGAGATGTCATCGGTTGCAACATGAAAATTGGAATATTATCTTCGGGATCTTCGGTCTCTGATTGTTCATCTTCGGTGGCAGATTCCTGCAAAATAAATGCAGTATCTATATCTTGCTCTTCTTGTTCTGAGTAGAGGGACTCGATATCAGCATCTGCGAGATTGGCTTCATGAGATAAGAAAGCCTGTGAAGCTAATTTGGAAGCTGTGCCTGCTTTATTAGGACAATTCTTGGCAAAATGTCCTTCTTTATGGCAAAGAAAACACCTTTTAGATCTCTTCTGTCGGAAAGGCTTGCGTCGGAAGAATCTGTACTTCTTCTTGTTTTCCTTCTTCCGGAATTTGCTCTTCTTCCCCTTTTTCTTTGAAGATGAACACTTGCAGTCGTGCTCTTTGCATTTGATTTCCATATAGGATTTGTCGCACACGGACTTAGGAATCTTCCTTCGTTCCATCATTTCTTTGAAAAGATTTTGTTGCTCGCAAAGCTTGTCAAGTGCTGCTAGACAAATTTGATGGATTTGTCCCATACTGGTACTTGCGACGTCTTTTCTGGCGGCCTGCATCATTCGTGCCATTTCTGGTTGCAATTCTTTGGGAAGAGAAGCTAGATAGACATTCTTCAGATTTGGATCATTGAATCCATTCAGGCAGTAGAATCTTTCTGACATTCTTTTAAAATGCCAGTCTAGATCCTTTTTCGAAAGAGAGCAGCATCTCATAGAGAAGTATTCTTGAGATATTGCTTTGGTGTAAAGAGAGAGATCACCGATAAATTCACGATGAATTTCTCCTAGAGCTTCTCCTGGAGTCTGAGCACCAAGAATTTGACGCTGTCGATATTCTCCAAGGCTAAGAAACCATTCTCTCAAGGTCCCAAGGAATCTAGAGGTAAATTCCTTAAGGACTAACCTGAGATCAGCGTCATCCCTGTTGAGTTGATTGTCTATCCAAGCAGCAAAGGTGTGCATGCGATCTCTTCGTTTGAGGATTGGGATGTCATCAAAGGTGAACCATGGGCCTGTTGCTGGTTTTGGAGTCCGTCCTTCATTTGGTTGGCTGATATATGGACCTTCAGTGGTCTCGGGTTCCGAATCTTCTGAGACCGGTTCGGTAAATGGCTGGCCGTATCCTGGGTCCGATCGGTCCGCCATAAGAATAACAGAAAGGTCTGTCATTCCTATATCTTCTTCATCCAAGCTATTAAGAGAATAGCTAGATGACTTTGGTGACTCCGTGATATTGTTGATTTTTGGTATCTCATCCACCATAAGTGCTTCTGCAGGTTGAGTGTCTCCTTCAAGCTCTTCTCTCCGTCGGGGTTCCTTTTTCTTACTTCTTTTGGGAACATCTAGAGGAATGCTTGAAACCATCCCAAAATATTTAGAATATTCTGGTGAATCTGGTGGGGAATGAATGAAGCTTGGTTGAGGGATGAAAAGAGATTTGGCTCGATTCTTGTCATCCTCGATCCTTTGCAACTCCCTTTTGAGCGCTCTTATTTCTGCTTCTTTTTGTGAGAATTCAGCTCCAAAATGACGGCTTGCAATTAGGGTCTGAATTTCTGCATCCAGTTGAGAAATCCTTTCAGAAAGCTTTTTCTCGATTTCTTGTAGTTGCGTCTCGAGCGAATTCACTTTGTCGGTGGAATCTTGCACCTTTTCCAGTATTTGAGAAACCTTTGAATCAATAAGTCGAAGAGATTTGTTCTGAGCGTTAGCATTACAAGTATGCCAGTTCAAAACCTCTTCTCCTTGATTTAAAGGTTTTCGTTGACCACCAGACTCAATAATTGTACTCTGAACATACGGTCTGGAAATGATATTATTGATGGAATCTTCATGTCGAGACAGTGGTGGAAATTCAACATCATAACCTTTTAACATCAGGCATGGTTTGGGCGGAAGTATGTATTCATCATCATCAAACCCAAACTCATAATAGTTATCTTCATCTTCATCGCCATCACTATCATCATCGTTGGAATCATCGTCTTGGCAGGTACATCTTGGATCGCACATGGATGGATCGCAGTCCCAAATAAAATGGCCGTCAATCCTATCCGTATAAATTTCCTTCCCATCTGCCTTAAATGAAGCAATAGGGAGAGGAAACCCATCAGATAAGGTTTGTATGACATTTTGAACGGGGAGGATTATGAGCTGAAACATCGGATTGGATGGACCGTCTTCTTTGATTGGCGTGAAGATGGTCTTGGTCTTCCCATCCTTTGTTTTTGAGAATTTAAACTCCGTGGCTTGAATTGACTCCACCGTCTGATGGAATGACTCGTAATTGGTAATCCACTCGGTGGGAACCAATTTTTTGAGATCTTCTCTATTAATCTGTCTCGGGACTTGAACGATTGTCGGAACTTCATTTCCGGCTTCAGCCAAGATCATCAAGGCGTCAGGAGTACCTTGATTTTTAAGATCAAGGCTATGATTCTGCAGCCTGTAGACGATTTGGTGGTGCAAGGTCGCCATAAAGCTGTTAGGAGATTGATCTGCCCCTGATATCTGGATCTGGACCTTGAAGGTGGATTCTAATGAAGCATCTCGGAGGGACAACGCAAAATTAGGGAAGAAAGTGATGACTACACTTCCCGAATTAAGAGTTGTAAGAACCGTTCCGATTACAGCATGCTCATAGTGCAGATATCGAGTATCCAATAGAGCAATTCTTGCTGTAACAGGAAGTCCCTTCCTTCCATTATATGAAAGGACTAGACGAACAGCGCCCAGATGAAGATGAGTGTATCCATCTTTGCGCCATGCTTCAATATATTCTGGTGGGATCGCCAAAGTAACATATTGCTCTTGTGAAGTTGCTGGCAAACCGCACTGATCCATTTTAGAAGATTGAACATATTCTCGAAGGGGAGGATCTTTAGAGGAAACAAGAGATTTTATGCTTTTGGTAAGACTTCCGTATTTACGGTAGATATTGTAAGGACTAACAAGAGGAGGAATTGTTTTTTCTACGATAGCATCGCTAGGTATTGTTGTGTATTCTACAAGGTGTTCTATACTAGAGGTGAACTGTTTAGGAAGTGAGAGTGCTGAGGATTGGGTAAGTATTTGCTGGGTCAAAGACGAAGACGAATCCATTGATTGAGGCCTCCCTACTCATCACTCAAGACAACCTCACAGAATATTTACTTTCTCCCGCCGCCAAGTCGGAACACGACCTGGCTCTGATACCATGATCGGCTCGGGAGCCCTGTAATCACGTACCCTCTAGGCGGAACACGATACGGATAACACCATGACTAGTTTGTCTTATGGATATGTTGGTCTAAGGATTGAGGCGTTGATGCCAAGTTATCCATAAGACAAACTAGTCATGGTGTTATCCGTATCGTGTTCCGCCTAGAGGGTACGTGATTACAGGGCTCCCGAGCCGATCATGGTATCAGAGCCAGGTCGTGTTCCGACTTGGCGGCGGGAGAAAGTAAATATTCTGTGAGGTTGTCTTGAGTGATGAGTAGGGAGGCCTCAATCAATGGATTCGTCTTCGTCTTTGACCCAGCAAATACTTACCCAATCCTCAGCACTCTCACTTCCTAAACAGTTCACCTCTAGTATAGAACACCTTGTAGAATACACAACAATACCTAGCGATGCTATCGTAGAAAAAACAATTCCTCCTCTTGTTAGTCCTTACAATATCTACCGTAAATACGGAAGTCTTACCAAAAGCATAAAATCTCTTGTTTCCTCTAAAGATCCTCCCCTTCGAGAATATGTTCAATCTTCTAAAATGGATCAGTGCGGTTTGCCAGCAACTTCACAAGAGCAATATGTTACTTTGGCGATCCCACCAGAATATATTGAAGCATGGCGCAAAGATGGATACACTCATCTTCATCTGGGCGCTGTTCGTCTAGTCCTTTCATATAATGGAAGGAAGGGACTTCCTGTTACAGCAAGAATTGCTCTATTGGATACTCGATATCTGCACTATGAGCATGCTGTAATCGGAACGGTTCTTACAACTCTTAATTCGGGAAGTGTAGTCATCACTTTCTTCCCTAATTTTGCGTTGTCCCTCCGAGATGCTTCATTAGAATCCACCTTCAAGGTCCAGATCCAGATATCAGGGGCAGATCAATCTCCTAACAGCTTTATGGCGACCTTGCACCACCAAATCGTCTACAGGCTGCAGAATCATAGCCTTGATCTTAAAAATCAAGGTACTCCTGACGCCTTGATGATCTTGGCTGAAGCCGGAAATGAAGTTCCGACAATCGTTCAAGTCCCGAGACAGATTAATAGAGAAGATCTCAAAAAATTGGTTCCCACCGAGTGGATTACCAATTACGAGTCATTCCATCAGACGGTGGAGTCAATTCAAGCCACGGAGTTTAAATTCTCAAAAACAAAGGATGGGAAGACCAAGACCATCTTCACGCCAATCAAAGAAGACGGTCCATCCAATCCGATGTTTCAGCTCATAATCCTCCCCGTTCAAAATGTCATACAAACCTTATCTGATGGGTTTCCTCTCCCTATTGCTTCATTTAAGGCAGATGGGAAGGAAATTTATACGGATAGGATTGACGGCCATTTTATTTGGGACTGCGATCCATCCATGTGCGATCCAAGATGTACCTGCCAAGACGATGATTCCAACGATGATGATAGTGATGGCGATGAAGATGAAGATAACTATTATGAGTTTGGGTTTGATGATGATGAATACATACTTCCGCCCAAACCATGCCTGATGTTAAAAGGTTATGATGTTGAATTTCCACCACTGTCTCGACATGAAGATTCCATCAATAATATCATTTCCAGACCGTATGTTCAGAGTACAATTATTGAGTCTAGTGGTCAACGAAAACCTTTAAATCAAGGAGAAGAGGTTTTGAACTGGCATACTTGTAATGCTAACGCTCAGAACAAATCTCTTCGACTTATTGATTCAAAGGTTTCTCAAATACTGGAAAAGGTGCAAGATTCCACCGACAAAGTGAATTCGCTCGAGACGCAACTACAAGAAATCGAGAAAAAGCTTTCTGAAAGGATTTCTCAACTGGATGCAGAAATTCAGACCCTAATTGCAAGCCGTCATTTTGGAGCTGAATTCTCACAAAAAGAAGCAGAAATAAGAGCGCTCAAAAGGGAGTTGCAAAGGATCGAGGATGACAAGAATCGAGCCAAATCTCTTTTCATCCCTCAACCAAGCTTCATTCATTCCCCACCAGATTCACCAGAATATTCTAAATATTTTGGGATGGTTTCAAGCATTCCTCTAGATGTTCCCAAAAGAAGTAAGAAAAAGGAACCCCGACGGAGAGAAGAGCTTGAAGGAGACACTCAACCTGCAGAAGCACTTATGGTGGATGAGATACCAAAAATCAACAATATCACGGAGTCACCAAAATCATCTAGCTATTCTCTTAATAGCTTGGATGAAGAAGATATAGGAATGACAGACCTTTCTGTTATTCTTATGGCGGACCGATCGGACCCAGGATACGGCCAGCCATTTACCGAACCGGTCTCAGAAGATTCGGAACCCGAGACCACTGAAGGTCCATATATCAGCCAACCAAATGAAGGACGGACTCCAAAACCAGCAACAGGCCCATGGTTCACCTTTGATGACATCCCAATCCTCAAACGAAGAGATCGCATGCACACCTTTGCTGCTTGGATAGACAATCAACTCAACAGGGATGACGCTGATCTCAGGTTAGTCCTTAAGGAATTTACCTCTAGATTCCTTGGGACCTTGAGAGAATGGTTTCTTAGCCTTGGAGAATATCGACAGCGTCAAATTCTTGGTGCTCAGACTCCAGGAGAAGCTCTAGGAGAAATTCATCGTGAATTTATCGGTGATCTCTCTCTTTACACCAAAGCAATATCTCAAGAATACTTCTCTATGAGATGCTGCTCTCTTTCGAAAAAGGATCTAGACTGGCATTTTAAAAGAATGTCAGAAAGATTCTACTGCCTGAATGGATTCAATGATCCAAATCTGAAGAATGTCTATCTAGCTTCTCTTCCCAAAGAATTGCAACCAGAAATGGCACGAATGATGCAGGCCGCCAGAAAAGACGTCGCAAGTACCAGTATGGGACAAATCCATCAAATTTGTCTAGCAGCACTTGACAAGCTTTGCGAGCAACAAAATCTTTTCAAAGAAATGATGGAACGAAGGAAGATTCCTAAGTCCGTGTGCGACAAATCCTATATGGAAATCAAATGCAAAGAGCACGACTGCAAGTGTTCATCTTCAAAGAAAAAGGGGAAGAAGAGCAAATTCCGGAAGAAGGAAAACAAGAAGAAGTACAGATTCTTCCGACGCAAGCCTTTCCGACAGAAGAGATCTAAAAGGTGTTTTCTTTGCCATAAAGAAGGACATTTTGCCAAGAATTGTCCTAATAAAGCAGGCACAGCTTCCAAATTAGCTTCACAGGCTTTCTTATCTCATGAAGCCAATCTCGCAGATGCTGATATCGAGTCCCTCTACTCAGAACAAGAAGAGCAAGATATAGATACTGCATTTATTTTGCAGGAATCTGCCACCGAAGATGAACAATCAGAGTCCGAAGATCCCGAAGATAATATTCCAATTTTCATGTTGCAACCGATGACATCTCAGTCCAACATGATGATCCAGGAAGGCATTCCGTCACCCCATCTTGAAGTTCGAATTCTACAAACCAAATATGATAAGTCGATCAAGGTGATTGGAGTGTTGGATACTGGAGCAAGAAGAACCATGTTGAATCCTGATATCCTTCCGAAAGAAGCATGGGAAATACATCATCAATATTTCTATGCAGCTGATGGTCAAACCTTTCATACATCATTAATTTCCAAGCATCCAATTGGAATTCAACTTTTTCCAGATTGTGTCATCTGGATAAAAGTAATTGGAAGCAAACTACATGGGCATGATCTCTTGATGGGCTTTGATCTGTTTTTCAAAGCACAACGTCTTCAAATACTTCCACAAGGCATAAAATACAAAAGGAGATTTCAGGCCTATACAACTGTCCAGAAGTTATTCTCCCTACAAGAGACTCCTGATGAGTATGGTCGCTTCTCAAAAGAGCTGAAAGGATGTTGCGCCGACTCTCATGCTGAATTCCAACATCCCTATCCTCTCTGGAAGAATGAACAATTCTTTGTTCAGCTTCCATTCAAAAAGAACGAGGATATCAATGCCACTAAAGCCACTCATCCCGGAATGAATCCTGAAGAATTAGCTTTGGCAAGACAAGAGTGTCAGCAGCTGTTATCCCTTGGGCTCATCGAACCAACCAATTCAAATTGGGCATGTCCAGCATTCTATGTCAATAATCGGGCTGAACAAGCTAGAGGGAAAAAGAGGTTAGTCATCGATTACAAACTCTTAAACCTTTTTCTTCTTGATGATAAATTTCCTTTACCAAGAACCCAAATGCTTTTTGCCCAACTATCTGAAGCCCGCATATTCTCCAAATTCGACCTTAAGTCTGGCTTTTGGCAATTGGGTATTGATCCAAAAGATAGATATAAAACAGCTTTTTGTATTCCCATAGCCCAATATCAATGGAAAGTCGTCCCATTTGGCTTGAAGGTTGCACCCTCCTTATTCCAAAAAGCCATGATCAAATTGTTTGAGCCAATATTATACTCTTCATTGATTTACATTGATGATATTTTGTTATACTCAAAAACCAAGGGAGAGCATTATGTCCTGCTCAAAAAATTTCTTGAAGTGGTTCGCACTTTTGGAATAATGCTATCTGAAAAGAAAAGCACGATTGGCCAGTCTTGTATAGACTTTCTTGGAATGAAGATATCAGATGGGAATTATGAACCAGGCCCACACATTGCTCAGGAACTTCTAAAGTTCCCAAAAGAAAAGTTCTCTGTGAAAGAAATTCAACAGTTCCTTGGAATTGTGAATTATGTCAAAGATTTCATCCCAAGCTGCTCCCGGTATACCTGCCATCTTTCTAAACTTCTTAGAAAGAATCCTCCACCTTGGGGAAAGTTGCAAACAGAAGCTGTCCAACATCTTAAAGACATATGCCAGAATTTCGCACCTCTACGAATCCCGGGTGATGGCCAAAGAATCCTCCAAACTGATGCAAGCGATGATCATTGGGGAGCAATTTTACTAGAAAAGAAAGACGCAAAGATACACTATTGTGCACATGCCAGCGGCCAATTCAAAGATTCTGAAAAGCACTACCATGCCGTCTACAAAGAAATACTGGCGGTAAAGAATGGCATCAAAAAGTTCGAGTTCCATCTTGTCGGCTACGAGTTTATTGTCCAACTGGATAATACATCTTTCCCAGCTATAATGGAGCTCAAGCACAAAGGAGTACCTGAAAAGCAACTTCTTCGTCTCAAAGATTGGTTTTCCAAATATCAGTTCACCGTCCAACACATCAAAGGTAAAGATAATATTATTCCTGATTATCTTTCCAGAAAACCAACCTTACAACTCGTATCTTCTACACAAATTCTCCCTATAATCTTCATGGTCAAGAAAAAGAAACCACGACAGTCATTCATCTGTGTAGGGGGGAAGGGGAAAAATCCATTTCTTTCAAACAATTCCTTGGCCGTTCCAAAACCACCAGATCTCACTTTTCCTCCTTATGTTAAATCATTCGAAACCATCCGTGAGATCCGGTTATTTGCAAGGCAAAATATGTTCAAGTTTCTCTCTAGTTATATCCTGGAGACCAAGTTACCCTTAGAAAAAGCGTGTTTTGATATACATAAACCTTTTCTTATGGTAACTTATCTCAACCTTTCAACCTCTGTCATACCCAACATGTTCTGGTATCTTTGGTGTTTATCATCTCTTTATTATCATGCCATCGAACTCTGTATTGAAGAAATGATATCATTCTTTTGCAACACCGAGAATGATAACACTCTGCAATGGAACCTCTTGACATGGTATGCCTCAGCAGAAGAATGGCTATCCTTACTCTATCATGAATTACAAGATGCTAATGAAGACAAACCAAATCCACACCTAGTCCTGATGTGTCATAGACCTTATTCCAATGACATAAAAGGACATCTGGTCCCTCTTCCAATGTACTATAAATGGAAGACCACAGCTGGCTCAACCGGAGATAATTTGTTCGAACAAAGGCAGATGTATATCCACCTATGTCTCACCAACAAAGTGACTCCTCTGGATCATCCCGAAGGACTTACCTACACCTCTTTTGTCCTCGAATCAATACGGGCCAGCATTTACTCTTCTGACGATGAAGGAACCAGCCAAGGACCAAATACCAAGAAGCCTAATGCATACAAAGAAGCAAGTTCCAAGATGCCTAATAAAGCCATCCAGCCTAATACCAACAAAGAAACAAGTTCCAAGATGCCCAATAAAGCCATCCAGCCTAATGCAGACAAAGAAGCAAGGAAGAGACACATCATTGAAGAAGATGATAAAATCATCTTGGAATACTTCATCGAATTACAAATACCATGGTCCTCGGAAGATGAAGACAACCAAGGCAATCACATGGATATAGATAAAGATGACAAGAGCTTGCCACCTCATGCTACTTCTTCATCCATGCAGCCATAGATACGTGTCTTTCATCCTAGATACGTGGCCTTCATCTTGTAAATACGCGTCTACCTTGTTGTAATAGAGATAGAGATGCATGTTGCAGCCATAGTCCTATATATAGGCTTGGTGCATGCTGAATGTAAGATACGGAAAAAATAAAATAAAACCTATCTCTTTACTTATGAATTCCAGCTAAACCTTCTCCTTCTCCCGAAAGTCCTCTAGATATCTTCATAGATATTTATGATCTCCCAAGGTCTGTATATACACACAAAGTATGCTCTGTACTTGCCTTTGTTAAAAGGATCCTGTACATCAGAAAAGTGTTAGCTACGGTCCCTGTATTATGTACGGTGGATTTTGGTAAAGATTTCATCATGATATGTTGGTCTAAGGATTGAGGCGTTGATGCCAAGTTATCCATAAGACAAACTAGTCATGGTGTTATCCGTATCGTGTTCCGCCTAGAGGGTACGTGATTACAGGGCTCCCGAGCCGATCATGGTATCAGAGCCAGGTCGTGTTCCGACTTGGCGGCGGGAGAAAGTAAATATTCTGTGAGGTTGTCTTGAGTGATGAGTAGGGAGGCCTCAATCAATGGATTCGTCTTCGTCTTTGACCCAGCAAATACTTACCCAATCCTCAGGATCTGGACCCAGCAAATACTTACCCCTGATATCTGGATCTGGACCTTGAAGGTGGATTCTAATGAAGCATCTCGGAGGGACAACGCAAAATTAGGGAAGAAAGTGATGACTACACTTCCCGAATTAAGAGTTGTAAGAACCGTTCCGATTACAGCATGCTCATAGTGCAGATATCGAGTATCCAATAGAGCAATTCTTGCTGTAACAGGAAGTCCCTTCCTTCCATTATATGAAAGGACTAGACGAACAGCGCCCAGATGAAGATGAGTGTATCCATCTTTGCGCCATGCTTCAATATATTCTGGTGGGATCGCCAAAGTAACATATTGCTCTTGTGAAGTTGCTGGCAAACCGCACTGATCCATTTTAGAAGATTGAACATATTCTCGAAGGGGAGGATCTTTAGAGGAAACAAGAGATTTTATGCTTTTGGTAAGACTTCCGTATTTACGGTAGATATTGTAAGGACTAACAAGAGGAGGAATTGTTTTTTCTACGATATCATCGCTAGGTATTGTTGTGTATTCTACAAGGTGTTCTATACTAGAGGTGAACTGTTTAGGAAGTGAGAGTGCTGAGGATTGGGTAAGTATTTGCTGGGTCAAAGACGAAGACGAATCCATTGATTGAGGCCTCCCTACTCATCACTCAAGACAACCTCACAGAATATTTACTTTCTCCCGCCGCCAAGTCGGAACACGACCTGGCTCTGATACCATGATCGGCTCGGGAGCCCTGTAATCACGTACCCTCTAGGCGGAACACGATACGGATAACACCATGACTAGTTTGTCTTATGGATAACTTGGCATCAACGCCTCAATCCTTAGACCAACATATCATGATGAAATCTTTACCAAAATCCACCGTACATAATACAGGGACCGTAGCTAACACTTTTCTGATGTACAGGATCCTTTTAACAAAGGCAAGTACAGAGCATACTTTGTGTGTATATACAGACCTTGGGAGATCATAAATATCTATGAAGATATCTAGAGGACTTTCGGGAGAAGGAGAAGGTTTAGCTGGAATTCATAAGTAAAGAGATAGGTTTTATTTTATTTTTTCCGTATCTTACATTCAGCATGCACCAAGCCTATATATAGGACTATGGCTGCAACATGCATCTCTATCTCTATTACAACAAGGTAGACGCGTATTTACAAGATGAAGGCCACGTATCTAGGATGAAAGACACGTATCTATGGCTGCATGGATGAAGAAGTAGCATGAGGTGGCAAGCTCTTGTCATCTTTATCTATATCCATGTGATTGCCTTGGTTGTCTTCATCTTCCGAGGACCATGGTATTTGTAATTTGATGAAGTATTCCAAGATGATTTTATCATCTTCTTCAATGATGTGTCTCTTCCTTGCTTCTTTGTCTGCATTAGGCTGGATGGCTTTATTGGGCATCTTGGAACTTGTTTCTTTGTTGGTATTAGGCTGGATGGCTTTATTAGGCATCTTGGAACTTGCTTCTTTGTATGCATTAGGCTTCTTGGTATTTGGTCCTTGGCTGGTTCCTTCATCGTCAGAAGAGTAAATGCTGGCCCGTATTGATTCGAGGACAAAAGAGGTGTAGGTAAGTCCTTCGGGATGATCCAGAGGAGTCACTTTGTTGGTGAGACATAGGTGGATATACATCTGCCTTTGTTCGAACAAATTATCTCCGGTTGAGCCAGCTGTGGTCTTCCATTTATAGTACATTGGAAGAGGGACCAGATGTCCTTTTATGTCATTGGAATAAGGTCTATGACACATCAGGACTAGGTGTGGATTTGGTTTGTCTTCATTAGCATCTTGTAATTCATGATAGAGTAAGGATAGCCATTCTTCTGCTGAGGCATACCATGTCAAGAGGTTCCATTGCAGAGTGTTATCATTCTCGGTGTTGCAAAAGAATGATATCATTTCTTCAATACAGAGTTCGATGGCATGATAATAAAGAGATGATAAACACCAAAGATACCAGAACATGTTGGGTATGACAGAGGTTGAAAGGTTGAGATAAGTTACCATAAGAAAAGGTTTATGTATATCAAAACACGCTTTTTCTAAGGGTAACTTGGTCTCCAGGATATAACTAGAGAGAAACTTGAACATATTTTGCCTTGCAAATAACCGGATCTCACGGATGGTTTCGAATGATTTAACATAAGGAGGAAAAGTGAGATCTGGTGGTTTTGGAACGGCCAAGGAATTGTTTGAAAGAAATGGATTTTTCCCCTTCCCCCCTACACAGATGAATGACTGTCGTGGTTTCTTTTTCTTGACCATGAAGATTATAGGGAGAATTTGTGTAGAAGATACGAGTTGTAAGGTTGGTTTTCTGGAAAGATAATCAGGAATAATATTATCTTTACCTTTGATGTGTTGGACGGTGAACTGATATTTGGAAAACCAATCTTTGAGACGAAGAAGTTGCTTTTCAGGTACTCCTTTGTGCTTGAGCTCCATTATAGCTGGGAAAGATGTATTATCCAGTTGGACAATAAACTCGTAGCCGACAAGATGGAACTCGAACTTTTTGATGCCATTCTTTACCGCCAGTATTTCTTTGTAGACGGCATGGTAGTGCTTTTCAGAATCTTTGAATTGGCCGCTGGCATGTGCACAATAGTGTATCTTTGCGTCTTTCTTTTCTAGTAAAATTGCTCCCCAATGATCATCGCTTGCATCAGTTTGGAGGATTCTTTGGCCATCACCCGGGATTCGTAGAGGTGCGAAATTCTGGCATATGTCTTTAAGATGTTGGACAGCTTCTGTTTGCAACTTTCCCCAAGGTGGAGGATTCTTTCTAAGAAGTTTAGAAAGATGGCAGGTATACCGGGAGCAGCTTGGGATGAAATCTTTGACATAATTCACAATTCCAAGGAACTGTTGAATTTCTTTCACAGAGAACTTTTCTTTTGGGAACTTTAGAAGTTCCTGAGCAATGTGTGGGCCTGGTTCATAATTCCCATCTGATATCTTCATTCCAAGAAAGTCTATACAAGACTGGCCAATCGTGCTTTTCTTTTCAGATAGCATTATTCCAAAAGTGCGAACCACTTCAAGAAATTTTTTGAGCAGGACATAATGCTCTCCCTTGGTTTTTGAGTATAACAAAATATCATCAATGTAAATCAATGAAGAGTATAATATTGGCTCAAACAATTTGATCATGGCTTTTTGGAATAAGGAGGGTGCAACCTTCAAGCCAAATGGGACGACTTTCCATTGATATTGGGCTATGGGAATACAAAAAGCTGTTTTATATCTATCTTTTGGATCAATACCCAATTGCCAAAAGCCAGACTTAAGGTCGAATTTGGAGAATATGCGGGCTTCAGATAGTTGGGCAAAAAGCATTTGGGTTCTTGGTAAAGGAAATTTATCATCAAGAAGAAAAAGGTTTAAGAGTTTGTAATCGATGACTAACCTCTTTTTCCCTCTAGCTTGTTCAGCCCGATTATTGACATAGAATGCTGGACATGCCCAATTTGAATTGGTTGGTTCGATGAGCCCAAGGGATAACAGCTGCTGACACTCTTGTCTTGCCAAAGCTAATTCTTCAGGATTCATTCCGGGATGAGTGGCTTTAGTGGCATTGATATCCTCGTTCTTTTTGAATGGAAGCTGAACAAAGAATTGTTCATTCTTCCAGAGAGGATAGGGATGTTGGAATTCAGCATGAGAGTCGGCGCAACATCCTTTCAGCTCTTTTGAGAAGCGACCATACTCATCAGGAGTCTCTTGTAGGGAGAATAACTTCTGGACAGTTGTATAGGCCTGAAATCTCCTTTTGTATTTTATGCCTTGTGGAAGTATTTGAAGACGTTGTGCTTTGAAAAACAGATCAAAGCCCATCAAGAGATCATGCCCATGTAGTTTGCTTCCAATTACTTTTATCCAGATGACACAATCTGGAAAAAGTTGAATTCCAATTGGATGCTTGGAAATTAATGATGTATGAAAGGTTTGACCATCAGCTGCATAGAAATATTGATGATGTATTTCCCATGCTTCTTTCGGAAGGATATCAGGATTCAACATGGTTCTTCTTGCTCCAGTATCCAACACTCCAATCACCTTGATCGACTTATCATATTTGGTTTGTAGAATTCGAACTTCAAGATGGGGTGACGGAATGCCTTCCTGGATCATCATGTTGGACTGAGATGTCATCGGTTGCAACATGAAAATTGGAATATTATCTTCGGGATCTTCGGTCTCTGATTGTTCATCTTCGGTGGCAGATTCCTGCAAAATAAATGCAGTATCTATATCTTGCTCTTCTTGTTCTGAGTAGAGGGACTCGATATCAGCATCTGCGAGATTGGCTTCATGAGATAAGAAAGCCTGTGAAGCTAATTTGGAAGCTGTGCCTGCTTTATTAGGACAATTCTTGGCAAAATGTCCTTCTTTATGGCAAAGAAAACACCTTTTAGATCTCTTCTGTCGGAAAGGCTTGCGTCGGAAGAATCTGTACTTCTTCTTGTTTTCCTTCTTCCGGAATTTGCTCTTCTTCCCCTTTTTCTTTGAAGATGAACACTTGCAGTCGTGCTCTTTGCATTTGATTTCCATATAGGATTTGTCGCACACGGACTTAGGAATCTTCCTTCGTTCCATCATTTCTTTGAAAAGATTTTGTTGCTCGCAAAGCTTGTCAAGTGCTGCTAGACAAATTTGATGGATTTGTCCCATACTGGTACTTGCGACGTCTTTTCTGGCGGCCTGCATCATTCGTGCCATTTCTGGTTGCAATTCTTTGGGAAGAGAAGCTAGATAGACATTCTTCAGATTTGGATCATTGAATCCATTCAGGCAGTAGAATCTTTCTGACATTCTTTTAAAATGCCAGTCTAGATCCTTTTTCGAAAGAGAGCAGCATCTCATAGAGAAGTATTCTTGAGATATTGCTTTGGTGTAAAGAGAGAGATCACCGATAAATTCACGATGAATTTCTCCTAGAGCTTCTCCTGGAGTCTGAGCACCAAGAATTTGACGCTGTCGATATTCTCCAAGGCTAAGAAACCATTCTCTCAAGGTCCCAAGGAATCTAGAGGTAAATTCCTTAAGGACTAACCTGAGATCAGCGTCATCCCTGTTGAGTTGATTGTCTATCCAAGCAGCAAAGGTGTGCATGCGATCTCTTCGTTTGAGGATTGGGATGTCATCAAAGGTGAACCATGGGCCTGTTGCTGGTTTTGGAGTCCGTCCTTCATTTGGTTGGCTGATATATGGACCTTCAGTGGTCTCGGGTTCCGAATCTTCTGAGACTGGTTCGGTAAATGGCTGGCCGTATCCTGGGTCCGATCGGTCCGCCATAAGAATAACAGAAAGGTCTGTCATTCCTATATCTTCTTCATCCAAGCTATTAAGAGAATAGCTAGATGACTTTGGTGACTCCGTGATATTGTTGATTTTTGGTATCTCATCCACCATAAGTGCTTCTGCAGGTTGAGTGTCTCCTTCAAGCTCTTCTCTCCGTCGGGGTTCCTTTTTCTTACTTCTTTTGGGAACATCTAGAGGAATGCTTGAAACCATCCCAAAATATTTAGAATATTCTGGTGAATCTGGTGGGGAATGAATGAAGCTTGGTTGAGGGATGAAAAGAGATTTGGCTCGATTCTTGTCATCCTCGATCCTTTGCAACTCCCTTTTGAGCGCTCTTATTTCTGCTTCTTTTTGTGAGAATTCAGCTCCAAAATGACGGCTTGCAATTAGGGTCTGAATTTCTGCATCCAGTTGAGAAATCCTTTCAGAAAGCTTTTTCTCGATTTCTTGTAGTTGCGTCTCGAGCGAATTCACTTTGTCGGTGGAATCTTGCACCTTTTCCAGTATTTGAGAAACCTTTGAATCAATAAGTCGAAGAGATTTGTTCTGAGCGTTAGCATTACAAGTATGCCAGTTCAAAACCTCTTCTCCTTGATTTAAAGGTTTTCGTTGACCACCAGACTCAATAATTGTACTCTGAACATACGGTCTGGAAATGATATTATTGATGGAATCTTCATGTCGAGACAGTGGTGGAAATTCAACATCATAACCTTTTAACATCAGGCATGGTTTGGGCGGAAGTATGTATTCATCATCATCAAACCCAAACTCATAATAGTTATCTTCATCTTCATCGCCATCACTATCATCATCGTTGGAATCATCGTCTTGGCAGGTACATCTTGGATCGCACATGGATGGATCGCAGTCCCAAATAAAATGGCCGTCAATCCTATCCGTATAAATTTCCTTCCCATCTGCCTTAAATGAAGCAATAGGGAGAGGAAACCCATCAGATAAGGTTTGTATGACATTTTGAACGGGGAGGATTATGAGCTGAAACATCGGATTGGATGGACCGTCTTCTTTGATTGGCGTGAAGATGGTCTTGGTCTTCCCATCCTTTGTTTTTGAGAATTTAAACTCCGTGGCTTGAATTGACTCCACCGTCTGATGGAATGACTCGTAATTGGTAATCCACTCGGTGGGAACCAATTTTTTGAGATCTTCTCTATTAATCTGTCTCGGGACTTGAACGATTGTCGGAACTTCATTTCCGGCTTCAGCCAAGATCATCAAGGCGTCAGGAGTACCTTGATTTTTAAGATCAAGGCTATGATTCTGCAGCCTGTAGACGATTTGGTGGTGCAAGGTCGCCATAAAGCTGTTAGGAGATTGATCTGCCCCTGATATCTGGATCTGGACCTTGAAGGTGGATTCTAATGAAGCATCTCGGAGGGACAACGCAAAATTAGGGAAGAAAGTGATGACTACACTTCCCGAATTAAGAGTTGTAAGAACCGTTCCGATTACAGCATGCTCATAGTGCAGATATCGAGTATCCAATAGAGCAATTCTTGCTGTAACAGGAAGTCCCTTCCTTCCATTATATGAAAGGACTAGACGAACAGCGCCCAGATGAAGATGAGTGTATCCATCTTTGCGCCATGCTTCAATATATTCTGGTGGGATCGCCAAAGTAACATATTGCTCTTGTGAAGTTGCTGGCAAACCGCACTGATCCATTTTAGAAGATTGAACATATTCTCGAAGGGGAGGATCTTTAGAGGAAACAAGAGATTTTATGCTTTTGGTAAGACTTCCGTATTTACGGTAGATATTGTAAGGACTAACAAGAGGAGGAATTGTTTTTTCTACGATAGCATCGCTAGGTATTGTTGTGTATTCTACAAGGTGTTCTATACTAGAGGTGAACTGTTTAGGAAGTGAGAGTGCTGAGGATTGGGTAAGTATTTGCTGGGTCAAAGACGAAGACGAATCCATTGATTGAGGCCTCCCTACTCATCACTCAAGACAACCTCACAGAATATTTACTTTCTCCCGCCGCCAAGTCGGAACACGACCTGGCTCTGATACCATGATCGGCTCGGGAGCCCTGTAATCACGTACCCTCTAGGCGGAACACGATACGGATAACACCATGACTAGTTTGTCTTATGGATAACTTGGCATCAACGCCTCAATCCTTAGACCAACATATCATGATGAAATCTTTACCAAAATCCACCGTACATAATACAGGGACCGTAGCTAACACTTTTCTGATGTACAGGATCCTTTTAACAAAGGCAAGTACAGAGCATACTTTGTGTGTATATACAGACCTTGGGAGATCATAAATATCTATGAAGATATCTAGAGGACTTTCGGGAGAAGGAGAAGGTTTAGCTGGAATTCATAAGTAAAGAGATAGGTTTTATTTTATTTTTTCCGTATCTTACATTCAGCATGCACCAAGCCTATATATAGGACTATGGCTGCAACATGCATCTCTATCTCTATTACAACAAGGTAGACGCGTATTTACAAGATGAAGGCCACGTATCTAGGATGAAAGACACGTATCTATGGCTGCATGGATGAAGAAGTAGCATGAGGTGGCAAGCTCTTGTCATCTTTATCTATATCCATGTGATTGCCTTGGTTGTCTTCATCTTCCGAGGACCATGGTATTTGTAATTTGATGAAGTATTCCAAGATGATTTTATCATCTTCTTCAATGATGTGTCTCTTCCTTGCTTCTTTGTCTGCATTAGGCTGGATGGCTTTATTGGGCATCTTGGAACTTGTTTCTTTGTTGGTATTAGGCTGGATGGCTTTATTAGGCATCTTGGAACTTGCTTCTTTGTATGCATTAGGCTTCTTGGTATTTGGTCCTTGGCTGGTTCCTTCATCGTCAGAAGAGTAAATGCTGGCCCGTATTGATTCGAGGACAAAAGAGGTGTAGGTAAGTCCTTCGGGATGATCCAGAGGAGTCACTTTGTTGGTGAGACATAGGTGGATATACATCTGCCTTTGTTCGAACAAATTATCTCCGGTTGAGCCAGCTGTGGTCTTCCATTTATAGTACATTGGAAGAGGGACCAGATGTCCTTTTATGTCATTGGAATAAGGTCTATGACACATCAGGACTAGGTGTGGATTTGGTTTGTCTTCATTAGCATCTTGTAATTCATGATAGAGTAAGGATAGCCATTCTTCTGCTGAGGCATACCATGTCAAGAGGTTCCATTGCAGAGTGTTATCATTCTCGGTGTTGCAAAAGAATGATATCATTTCTTCAATACAGAGTTCGATGGCATGATAATAAAGAGATGATAAACACCAAAGATACCAGAACATGTTGGGTATGACAGAGGTTGAAAGGTTGAGATAAGTTACCATAAGAAAAGGTTTATGTATATCAAAACACGCTTTTTCTAAGGGTAACTTGGTCTCCAGGATATAACTAGAGAGAAACTTGAACATATTTTGCCTTGCAAATAACCGGATCTCACGGATGGTTTCGAATGATTTAACATAAGGAGGAAAAGTGAGATCTGGTGGTTTTGGAACGGCCAAGGAATTGTTTGAAAGAAATGGATTTTTCCCCTTCCCCCCTACACAGATGAATGACTGTCGTGGTTTCTTTTTCTTGACCATGAAGATTATAGGGAGAATTTGTGTAGAAGATACGAGTTGTAAGGTTGGTTTTCTGGAAAGATAATCAGGAATAATATTATCTTTACCTTTGATGTGTTGGACGGTGAACTGATATTTGGAAAACCAATCTTTGAGACGAAGAAGTTGCTTTTCAGGTACTCCTTTGTGCTTGAGCTCCATTATAGCTGGGAAAGATGTATTATCCAGTTGGACAATAAACTCGTAGCCGACAAGATGGAACTCGAACTTTTTGATGCCATTCTTTACCGCCAGTATTTCTTTGTAGACGGCATGGTAGTGCTTTTCAGAATCTTTGAATTGGCCGCTGGCATGTGCACAATAGTGTATCTTTGCGTCTTTCTTTTCTAGTAAAATTGCTCCCCAATGATCATCGCTTGCATCAGTTTGGAGGATTCTTTGGCCATCACCCGGGATTCGTAGAGGTGCGAAATTCTGGCATATGTCTTTAAGATGTTGGACAGCTTCTGTTTGCAACTTTCCCCAAGGTGGAGGATTCTTTCTAAGAAGTTTAGAAAGATGGCAGGTATACCGGGAGCAGCTTGGGATGAAATCTTTGACATAATTCACAATTCCAAGGAACTGTTGAATTTCTTTCACAGAGAACTTTTCTTTTGGGAACTTTAGAAGTTCCTGAGCAATGTGTGGGCCTGGTTCATAATTCCCATCTGATATCTTCATTCCAAGAAAGTCTATACAAGACTGGCCAATCGTGCTTTTCTTTTCAGATAGCATTATTCCAAAAGTGCGAACCACTTCAAGAAATTTTTTGAGCAGGACATAATGCTCTCCCTTGGTTTTTGAGTATAACAAAATATCATCAATGTAAATCAATGAAGAGTATAATATTGGCTCAAACAATTTGATCATGGCTTTTTGGAATAAGGAGGGTGCAACCTTCAAGCCAAATGGGACGACTTTCCATTGATATTGGGCTATGGGAATACAAAAAGCTGTTTTATATCTATCTTTTGGATCAATACCCAATTGCCAAAAGCCAGACTTAAGGTCGAATTTGGAGAATATGCGGGCTTCAGATAGTTGGGCAAAAAGCATTTGGGTTCTTGGTAAAGGAAATTTATCATCAAGAAGAAAAAGGTTTAAGAGTTTGTAATCGATGACTAACCTCTTTTTCCCTCTAGCTTGTTCAGCCCGATTATTGACATAGAATGCTGGACATGCCCAATTTGAATTGGTTGGTTCGATGAGCCCAAGGGATAACAGCTGCTGACACTCTTGTCTTGCCAAAGCTAATTCTTCAGGATTCATTCCGGGATGAGTGGCTTTAGTGGCATTGATATCCTCGTTCTTTTTGAATGGAAGCTGAACAAAGAATTGTTCATTCTTCCAGAGAGGATAGGGATGTTGGAATTCAGCATGAGAGTCGGCGCAACATCCTTTCAGCTCTTTTGAGAAGCGACCATACTCATCAGGAGTCTCTTGTAGGGAGAATAACTTCTGGACAGTTGTATAGGCCTGAAATCTCCTTTTGTATTTTATGCCTTGTGGAAGTATTTGAAGACGTTGTGCTTTGAAAAACAGATCAAAGCCCATCAAGAGATCATGCCCATGTAGTTTGCTTCCAATTACTTTTATCCAGATGACACAATCTGGAAAAAGTTGAATTCCAATTGGATGCTTGGAAATTAATGATGTATGAAAGGTTTGACCATCAGCTGCATAGAAATATTGATGATGTATTTCCCATGCTTCTTTCGGAAGGATATCAGGATTCAACATGGTTCTTCTTGCTCCAGTATCCAACACTCCAATCACCTTGATCGACTTATCATATTTGGTTTGTAGAATTCGAACTTCAAGATGGGGTGACGGAATGCCTTCCTGGATCATCATGTTGGACTGAGATGTCATCGGTTGCAACATGAAAATTGGAATATTATCTTCGGGATCTTCGGTCTCTGATTGTTCATCTTCGGTGGCAGATTCCTGCAAAATAAATGCAGTATCTATATCTTGCTCTTCTTGTTCTGAGTAGAGGGACTCGATATCAGCATCTGCGAGATTGGCTTCATGAGATAAGAAAGCCTGTGAAGCTAATTTGGAAGCTGTGCCTGCTTTATTAGGACAATTCTTGGCAAAATGTCCTTCTTTATGGCAAAGAAAACACCTTTTAGATCTCTTCTGTCGGAAAGGCTTGCGTCGGAAGAATCTGTACTTCTTCTTGTTTTCCTTCTTCCGGAATTTGCTCTTCTTCCCCTTTTTCTTTGAAGATGAACACTTGCAGTCGTGCTCTTTGCATTTGATTTCCATATAGGATTTGTCGCACACGGACTTAGGAATCTTCCTTCGTTCCATCATTTCTTTGAAAAGATTTTGTTGCTCGCAAAGCTTGTCAAGTGCTGCTAGACAAATTTGATGGATTTGTCCCATACTGGTACTTGCGACGTCTTTTCTGGCGGCCTGCATCATTCGTGCCATTTCTGGTTGCAATTCTTTGGGAAGAGAAGCTAGATAGACATTCTTCAGATTTGGATCATTGAATCCATTCAGGCAGTAGAATCTTTCTGACATTCTTTTAAAATGCCAGTCTAGATCCTTTTTCGAAAGAGAGCAGCATCTCATAGAGAAGTATTCTTGAGATATTGCTTTGGTGTAAAGAGAGAGATCACCGATAAATTCACGATGAATTTCTCCTAGAGCTTCTCCTGGAGTCTGAGCACCAAGAATTTGACGCTGTCGATATTCTCCAAGGCTAAGAAACCATTCTCTCAAGGTCCCAAGGAATCTAGAGGTAAATTCCTTAAGGACTAACCTGAGATCAGCGTCATCCCTGTTGAGTTGATTGTCTATCCAAGCAGCAAAGGTGTGCATGCGATCTCTTCGTTTGAGGATTGGGATGTCATCAAAGGTGAACCATGGGCCTGTTGCTGGTTTTGGAGTCCGTCCTTCATTTGGTTGGCTGATATATGGACCTTCAGTGGTCTCGGGTTCCGAATCTTCTGAGACTGGTTCGGTAAATGGCTGGCCGTATCCTGGGTCCGATCGGTCCGCCATAAGAATAACAGAAAGGTCTGTCATTCCTATATCTTCTTCATCCAAGCTATTAAGAGAATAGCTAGATGACTTTGGTGACTCCGTGATATTGTTGATTTTTGGTATCTCATCCACCATAAGTGCTTCTGCAGGTTGAGTGTCTCCTTCAAGCTCTTCTCTCCGTCGGGGTTCCTTTTTCTTACTTCTTTTGGGAACATCTAGAGGAATGCTTGAAACCATCCCAAAATATTTAGAATATTCTGGTGAATCTGGTGGGGAATGAATGAAGCTTGGTTGAGGGATGAAAAGAGATTTGGCTCGATTCTTGTCATCCTCGATCCTTTGCAACTCCCTTTTGAGCGCTCTTATTTCTGCTTCTTTTTGTGAGAATTCAGCTCCAAAATGACGGCTTGCAATTAGGGTCTGAATTTCTGCATCCAGTTGAGAAATCCTTTCAGAAAGCTTTTTCTCGATTTCTTGTAGTTGCGTCTCGAGCGAATTCACTTTGTCGGTGGAATCTTGCACCTTTTCCAGTATTTGAGAAACCTTTGAATCAATAAGTCGAAGAGATTTGTTCTGAGCGTTAGCATTACAAGTATGCCAGTTCAAAACCTCTTCTCCTTGATTTAAAGGTTTTCGTTGACCACCAGACTCAATAATTGTACTCTGAACATACGGTCTGGAAATGATATTATTGATGGAATCTTCATGTCGAGACAGTGGTGGAAATTCAACATCATAACCTTTTAACATCAGGCATGGTTTGGGCGGAAGTATGTATTCATCATCATCAAACCCAAACTCATAATAGTTATCTTCATCTTCATCGCCATCACTATCATCATCGTTGGAATCATCGTCTTGGCAGGTACATCTTGGATCGCACATGGATGGATCGCAGTCCCAAATAAAATGGCCGTCAATCCTATCCGTATAAATTTCCTTCCCATCTGCCTTAAATGAAGCAATAGGGAGAGGAAACCCATCAGATAAGGTTTGTATGACATTTTGAACGGGGAGGATTATGAGCTGAAACATCGGATTGGATGGACCGTCTTCTTTGATTGGCGTGAAGATGGTCTTGGTCTTCCCATCCTTTGTTTTTGAGAATTTAAACTCCGTGGCTTGAATTGACTCCACCGTCTGATGGAATGACTCGTAATTGGTAATCCACTCGGTGGGAACCAATTTTTTGAGATCTTCTCTATTAATCTGTCTCGGGACTTGAACGATTGTCGGAACTTCATTTCCGGCTTCAGCCAAGATCATCAAGGCGTCAGGAGTACCTTGATTTTTAAGATCAAGGCTATGATTCTGCAGCCTGTAGACGATTTGGTGGTGCAAGGTCGCCATAAAGCTGTTAGGAGATTGATCTGCCCCTGATATCTGGATCTGGACCTTGAAGGTGGATTCTAATGAAGCATCTCGGAGGGACAACGCAAAATTAGGGAAGAAAGTGATGACTACACTTCCCGAATTAAGAGTTGTAAGAACCGTTCCGATTACAGCATGCTCATAGTGCAGATATCGAGTATCCAATAGAGCAATTCTTGCTGTAACAGGAAGTCCCTTCCTTCCATTATATGAAAGGACTAGACGAACAGCGCCCAGATGAAGATGAGTGTATCCATCTTTGCGCCATGCTTCAATATATTCTGGTGGGATCGCCAAAGTAACATATTGCTCTTGTGAAGTTGCTGGCAAACCGCACTGATCCATTTTAGAAGATTGAACATATTCTCGAAGGGGAGGATCTTTAGAGGAAACAAGAGATTTTATGCTTTTGGTAAGACTTCCGTATTTACGGTAGATATTGTAAGGACTAACAAGAGGAGGAATTGTTTTTTCTACGATAGCATCGCTAGGTATTGTTGTGTATTCTACAAGGTGTTCTATACTAGAGGTGAACTGTTTAGGAAGTGAGAGTGCTGAGGATTGGGTAAGTATTTGCTGGGTCAAAGACGAAGACGAATCCATTGATTGAGGCCTCCCTACTCATCACTCAAGACAACCTCACAGAATATTTACTTTCTCCCGCCGCCAAGTCGGAACACGACATGGTATTCTCACAACCGAAGAGTGTATTCCTACTGCCAAGGCTATGGATGTTGCAGAGAAGGATTACATGAATCCTGACTGGATCAAGAAGTTCGCGGCTAGCCAAGCTAAGCGAGTCAACCAGTTCGAGGATGAGCTGGACAAAGTGACTAAGAACTTGGACCAGAACATCGCCTCCCGCAGCCGTCGCCGAATAGACAAACATCAGGTTAAGGCTGAAGCTCGGCTGAAGCAACAGAGGCTGCTAGGGAAGGTCAAGGTCCAAAGTCAGTTCAGGCACGTGGACAAGTGGATGCCTGTTGAGTGGAATGAAGATTGGGAGTCATTCAAGCAAGAATTCGTGAATGACTTCTATTACAGAAAAGTCTTCTCAATTGACGATCCAAGGAAAGCATTCAAGGAAGTCCTGGCCGAGTTGCACACTGGGGACCCGGGTATGTTCAGCCAGTTCAGGCGTGCAATGATAGAAGCAAAATTGGACATGAACACAGTTCCGATCCCTCAGAGAGTTACATATCAGTCTCCCTTCCTCCTAGACTCTCGAAACCCCAACCGAACGAAGATATCAGCTGAGGTAAGGCAAGTCTGCCGAGAGCACGGGGTTGACATATCAAAGGAGTCAGAAGCTAAGCGAGAAATTTTTGTTAGAATTTTTAGCAAGTATGGGCTTAAGTTTTAGCTCAGTTAGTTTTTGAGCAACTGATGTATCTTTAGTCTTTTGTGCTTATTTTGTAACCATCAGTTGTAATAAAAACTATTCAGTTATACGATTCAACTTGACGTACAATCTCTCATTGTCCAAGCTCTGAATCGCAAAATTATTTCAATATCATGTTATAACTGTGCTAACTCTTTGATGTTTTAATCTTATAGACTGTCTAGAATTTCAGCTGAGATTTTGGATAGGTCAGTAGGATTTAGATCAGTTTGATCTGTAAGGATTTTTTAAGGGTTTTGGCATCATCAAAAAGGGGGAAATTGTTGGGAAATTTATTAAAAGTTTTGATTGATTCCAAAACCAACTGACCCCAACCGAGTAAATGTTGCCAGATCCTAATATTGGTAGTTAGGCTCGCTGTTTGAGCAATGTTAAGATTTTATCTTTACAGGTCTCCAGCTGAAGAAGGCAACAAGGATTCACTCGGATAGAACATCAGGTGTAAGAAAAATACCTGAGCCTTCAAGACTCAGAACAACAGTTGAAGTATTCAAAGGAGGAAGATGCCAAAGTCAACTAAGTGTTCAAAGGGAAGATGCAAGAGAACATCAGTTGTAAGGAAGACAACTGAGCGTTCGAAGCCAACTGATCAGAGTCAGATACAAGAAAGACAACTGAGCGTTCAAGATGGAACATCAGTTGTAGGACTCAACCAGTTAGATCAACAACATGAAGTTCAAAGTCAGCTGAGAGTTCAACTGCTACTCAGACAGAAGTATTCAGATAGAACATCAGCTGAAGACCAATCAGATGAAGATCAAAACGACTCAACCGACTATCAAATGTTGGAGGTCAAAGGTTAAGATTTGAATTTCAAACAAGGAAGTCACGTGAAGGTTTGACTCTCTGTCATTACCTCATTTGGCCCAACACAAGGCTGTCTCAGATGGAAAGCAGAAGCATGCAGTTGCCAAATCCGGAAAGTCTGCAAAGATGAGAGACAAGCCATCGCTTTCAAAGAACAGAGATCAACAGCTCCTCCAACGGCTAGTTGATTCTCTCCGCCTATAAATAGAGGCATTCATTCAATCAAGAAGAAAGATGAGTCAGACAAGTGCGAGAAGAGATATACAAGCGAGAGAACAACTTCATTCTGCACTCAAGCAAATCTACAGTCGTCCTCTAAGAACATCATTAGTTGAGAGTTCTAGAGTGTTAGATTCTGTCTTTGTAGTTTTCGATCCAACCTTGAGAACATCACTAGTTGAGAATTCGTAGAGTGTTAGATCATAGCTCACTTCTTGTTCGAGCTATTAGTTGGAAACCCACTTTCTCACCCACCTGAAAAGGTTATTAGGACCCTACTCTTCCCGTAATTGAGTAGATAGGTTGATAAGTACTCGTAAACTTATCTGTAAGGTTGATAAGTACCCGTAAACTTATCTTAACGGTTGCAAGGCCCGCGTAAGCTTTGTGATTTGTCCAGAAGAACTTGGACTGAGTTGTGTGGACTCACAACTCCCCGTGGACATAGGAGTTATCTCCGAACCACGTAAATCTTTGTGTGTTGTGTTTATTATTCAGTTATCTTATTGCTTATTCAACTGACCAACTAACCAGCATACGAACTGCATCTTTCCATATCAACTGACTTGGTTATTGACCAACCTTGCATAAAAGCGTGAGTTATATTTTTACGAGTTGTTATTTTCCACCACATTCCGCACAGCACCACTCTTCCAACTGAGCTTGTTTACTCGGTTGTGAATCCAGCTGAGTCTTCTTCACTCGGTTGTTGATTTTTCAAGAGTTGTTTCAAAAAGTTTTATCTGGTGTATTCTCCCCCCCCCCATACACCAGAACTCGTATCGGGACCATCAAATGTGATTAAGTGAAAAAAAAATTTCCATCTATTTATGAATTCGATCGTTTACCTGTTTGTGAATGCCCGATTCTCGATGTGAATGATTTGTATTAATAGTCGAGAACTAATTTCGTAATTTTGCAAGTTCATATAACTCGAGAAATTGAGAAATACAAGATGAAATGAATAGTGAATTCTCGTTCTGCGTGAAATATTTAAATATTATTATTTTATTAAGTCAAGAGTTCAAGTTGAGGAATTTATTAGAACTCGAGTGAGGACGAGAAACTGAGAAAGAAGTCGATTTAGATAAGTTTAAATAAGAAAGACCTTAGTCAAGTAGAAGTCCTTCAGCCAAGCCCTAGAGCTATTTTACGTTTTACGAGAAAGTGAACTCATATTTTTAAAATGTTATACTTGAAGGACCAAGCGGGACTGAGAAGTAAGAGGAGACGAAAAGAGTAAGCTACCTCGATTAATCTTCAACAGTCAGGTGGGCTTTCTGACCCAAAACTCAACGATGAATTCGCAATTTATTTTATATATGCGCTTTTATTTAAAGTTAATTGACTTGCTTGAGTTTTTATGTTTTGGTATGCAATCCTCTACTTTATATTATGAGTTGAATGAGTCCTGTGGACGCACGGGATGAGGTCATGTTCCAAACGGGACAATGCATGCATTAGATTAGGTGACCGTGAGCCTTGTTACAGTTTAGCTGGTTGTAAAGTAACTGTGAGCCTTGCTTCGATTGGGCCGGTTATGTAAAGACTGTGAGCTTTGCTATGATTGGACCGGTCATGGTTCTCAAGGAGGAGGCTTACTTTTCGACACCACAGAAAGATAAGACACGTAGATGGATTCATACTTAAGAAAAATGACTGCAGTCAATTTTGAAGAAGAAACAAAAATGTTTTTAAGCTGCCACAAGTCCCAAATTCTTTTAAATAATTATATCTATTGTATGTGGTGCAGCTAATGAGGCAAGTTCAATTATATAGCTCTATCGAGCAAGTATTCATTTTATTTTGGCATGTGTTCACTGAGTACGAAGTACTCAGCCCTGTATGTTACTTCTAAAACGTGCAAGTTCGCTTGGATGATGATGGTGCGGTGTGCTTGGCGACGTTCGTTGTTTCAAGTCAAGTTTGGTTTAAGCTTGAGTTATATGTCTTCATACATATAAATTTGGGACTTGATGTATTTTTCCGCTGCAACTCAAATACTTAATTGTGTTTGAGATACTTTCAACTCTGATGTCTAATTAAGGAGTTTCATGTTCGTCACTTTATTTTGTTTTTCCCTTGATTCTTAATATCAAACATATTTTGTTGAGTTATTGAATCGGGTAATTAAAAGCAAGTTAATTAAATGTTATCTTTTTCTCTTGAAGTTTCCTTTTGTACCCGAGTATTATTCCTTATAAGTCATGTTTATTCATTTGTTCCATCTTCACTGTCCAATGAATTCTAGTCATTTTTATACACTAGAATTCAGACTGTGACATATGCCGAGTTTTCTAGGAAGTCGCACTCGCAAACACGATCGGATGAGCCAGGAGCTGGGAACAGTATTTCCGCAGGAGATGTTCAAGGTCAACGCCGAGATAAGAGACTACTTCAGCCAGGAGGCGGAAATTCCTCCATGCGATCTTGACAACAAGGTCAAATGGGAGAGATATGAGCTATTTATGCAAAATATAGACTCGTTCGTCTATGTGGAAGGAATTCAATGGCATGTTGACTACTTTCGCCGAATTGAAGACCCAACGGCTGGCACTGATCATTCAGTTTTTTTCTAAATTCTAAAGTCGTTATCATTAGTTTAGAGTTGTTTTAATAAAAATGACTTTTTTGTGTTTGTTGTCAGGTTTTCGTCACGGCAGTCCAGTTGTTGGCCAAACGTTTGAGGGAACATATGCACATTATGACGCGGATTAATGACACCAACACGATTATTTTGAACGTCGATTTCTACGTGAGCAACCCTTTATTGTTTGTTAATGAAATTTTTATTACTGTTTGCAATCCATTATATGTACTAACATTTTTCGTTAGCAGTCGTCATTCATGCACAGACTTAACCAAATGGCGAGATCGACAAAAATGAGTGTCAGCATCATAGAGTCTCTTAATGTAGGTGTTAATGTCAAAAATTGGAGGCAAGTTGAGATGGTAAAAAGTTTCTGCATTCTAAAATTAAAGTTATCATTTAAATCATTTTTAAAATTTTGATTATTTCTTACAAATAATAATTCCAATCACCTCGGTGCGTATTGGTTTGTTCTCTGCATCAACATAATTCAGTGGGTGATGGAGGTGTGGGACTCGAAATCGCACTTAGAGGATGCTCGAAGACATCGAGTAGAGTCACTTCAGCCATTTGCGGTGAAGTTCTGGACCATCCTGGACCAGAGAGGCTATTGGAAGACATCAGTCAAATCGAAGGCAGTAAACATGAGTGATCCACGAGATGAACACCAAATGAGGGCGAGGAGGATATTCCAGCTTCAGATGACTTACAAACCATGTCCACGAGATGTTATTCTCAATTGGACTGATCCCCCATGCCAGCGGTATAAGTTGCTCGTTCCCATTCTTTCCCATCGCAACAAACATAATTCCCTTATTCTTTACCTTTAAGTGCGTTGCATCCAATATAATCACCGGCCTAAGACAGTATTGGAATGCAACGATACAAGCTGACAATGCCACAAAATAATGTTCGAATAGGAAATCATCAGGGCTAAAACTGTAGTCAACAATCGAACCTGGATTCTGTTTCTAGAGTATGTAGAGATACTGAGGAACCATCTTAAACGAATTTACATATCCACCATATAGCATCTCCAGGGCCATGTTCCGTGCTCGTAGACACACTGTGTAATTTGCAGCCACGCCATATTCCCGCATAAGACTTGCCATAATCATCTTCGGTGTGATGATTTCTTTCTAATTTTTCATGTTTTTCGCAAAATGAGCTGCAATCACACTAGATTTGACCTTCCTCTCCATTAGAGGATGGTTCATATTGGTTGTGCAAGTATGCGTCGGGACGAACAAGTGAATATACCAATAGTTGCCCTCTTTCCTAGCGCGCAAATCGAAAAGACACATCCTGCCAAACTTGCATTTGTAGTGAACACCCCCGTATTTGATCGTGGAGAACAAAACTCAGCTCGTTGTTCCAAGTACCACAACCCAACTGCAAGCCTCAACTGATCCTTGTCTTTAAATAGGGAGCTCATACTCAAAGGACCGTCAGGCATGTTATCTTAAACACTTTCAACAAGTGAAGCAACATGTTCCAGTGGAATCATGGGAACTAACCAATTTTGTAGGTCCGCCGCTTAAGTGGTGAGCTCCATCTCTTCGTCAATAAGAGGTGTACGACTTTTCTGCATCAGCATTGCCAGGAGTTTGTTCACGTCGCCTTGAGTATGCACCTAGTTAATAAATTCAGCAAGAGTTCTAAGGTTCAAAGTGGCAGTATGTTCTTTTTCGTCATCAGTGTCATCAGACTCACATTCATCATCATCATCCTCTACCATAGTGGCATAGGCCTGCACAGGCTGTGGCTGTAGCTGCGGCTCTGGCTCTGGCTCTGGTGCTTGTGCTTGTGCTTGAGAACCAATTTACGCCTCGCCAAGCCAATTATCTGAAGCCATACGTGCGAGGGAATCGTCGTACTGGGAGTACTGAGACGGATACACATCATTATAGACAAATTGCAAATAAGTATTCAAATCAAAGCTAGGTCTATACATAGAATCACTATGACCGATAGACAACGTAGGCTCAAATTCAGTAACACACAATCGACGAAGTTGATCATCATTACTCAAATTATATTTTTTCAACACCGGAGACGTTGAAAAATAGAATTTTTTAAAACTACAACTTAACGATCTAGACATCCTTATGAAATTTATTTGTTCTTTAATATTGGAAAAACTTATCATATCCAATGGAAGATAGAAAGTGCGCTCTTCTCCGCCATTATAAACACATTCGTCCCAAATGTCGTTGAATTTAACACGGAACATCTTGCATTCCATCTGCAATAATTTAAAACTAATATTAATAAATAAATATACATATATCATATTAAATTAATTTATTAAAAAAATAACATTTTGTACAGATCGCAATAATTCTTGTACAGTTTTTTTCGATCTGTATAGTTTTTTATATTTTCAAAATTACTTAAACTGTTTTAGGACTCAACTTTGCGAATGTGATATGACAAAACAATGCTAAGTCTGGATTCACACACTTTTGAAAAATACCTTTATATAAGATTTTGAATTTCGATTATATTTTTGAAAAACACTAACAATAATGTTACAAAAATACCAAAAATAAAGATTGTGACATTATATATATAGTTTTTCAAATAAAAAAATGTACAGATCGTAAAAATACTGTACAAGTCTCGTCTATATTGCATCGACCCAACACACACAAACACACTACTTTTAGACTGTTTTCCTATTACATTCGTCGGGCTCAGAGAAAAAACCCAGAATACTAACTTAAGCTTTGGAGGTGGTTCGTCGGGAAACATCCCTGGCCCTCCTTTTCTTGCAGAGCTTAGCGAGAACATCCCAGCGGGAGAGGATTCTGACCACCGGAAGAGGAAGAAGAGTACGATCTAGGTAGGTGTTGACGTTTACTCATTTCTTTGTTCTGATTTTATATGATGTACGTTTCTGATTACATTATCTAGCGCCGTGTGTGGGAAATAGAATTTTTCCTCAGAATTTCGTCCTAAACTCTTTTTATGTATTCTTCTTTCAACGACGTCTAGTTAGAGCTTAAACTTGAAAGAGAAAGAAAAGTATTAGGAAAATGGGTCTGAATATTTTAGTCAACTCATGTTTCTTCTTTCAAAAATTTTCACTGTCTTTAAGGGAACGGACTGGTTGGTTTAAAGACCTTCACGTTTTAAATCTCTTTTCAGATTTTGGTAGAATCTTTTAGATGCGTCTATCTTTTATGTTTTCTTAAAAATTCTCATTTCGCAATCTGGTGAGGAGCTGTTAGTGGTGTAGCGAGGTAAACGAAATTTTCTGCTATTTGAAAAATGGTTTGAAAGTAGATGATTCCGAGAGGTGAATCTCGAAAACCCTCGTAGCACGAGGGAGTGAAATCAAAAGGAACGTGAGGTCCTTAGAGCAGGTCTCACGCAATCCCAACGAAGATTGGGATAAGTAAGTGAGGAAGGGGAATATGGTGAATCGTATTCCTTGAAATCCTTAAAATGCCCAGAGAGATCTGATAATGGTCTTGGGAAAATGGTAGTGTTGAACACTTGCTACACCCTTAATGATATGCCTTGACTGGTCACTGATAGCTGAAAACTTTAAAATGCAGATTCAGTCATGGAGAGTATATCGGTCTGAGACCGAGAATCTCCACCTGAAGGAGTGGTGCGAGACGATAGCTCCTCGGAGCATCATATCGAGGAGGAGAATCATAATACGCTGAAAGTAGCCCCACCAAAGATAACCACGCCCTAGAAGGAGGGGGCTTCTAAGTCAACCAATCCTCAGAAAGAAGGAGGTCGTAAAGGTTCAGAAGTCACAAGAGAGGAACCTCAAGTGCCTGTGCAGCAAAGTGTCACCTATGCGATATCCATGGATCAGCTCAGTGCCATGGTGAAGCAAGTTGAATCCAAAGCTTTGGCTCCACTAGAAGGCCAAAATAAGAAGTTTAGCAATGCAGCAAAGGGAAAATCCAAGAAGGTATGAATGGGTCTTGTAAGACCTTGATCATGACAAGATACCAGTGAGATGGTTCGAGCCTCGCTAATATGAGAATAAATATTCATGATTTGAATATTCTTATTTTCCTTGACTGGGAGAACCAGTGGAGGAAGGCTAGTATGAAAGTGATGGGTATGAGAGCCCTCAAACTGAATCAGAAAATGGTCAGTTAATAAATAGAGAAAGTAGATACTAACAACGTTTCTAAATAGCTTGCTCGCTAATGAAATCATGATTATTTATTTTGTGATGGAATTTGCAGAAGGTGAAGCACGAACTGTGAGACCTCAAGACAAGGGAGCTGCTGCGGAGATCGCAGCTCTCAAACAGCAACTAAAAGACCTTCAGCGGAAGGCCTCCTCACCTAAGAAATCTCCTAAGAAACCTGTTAAAACCAGTAACAGCCAGTCTCTTTTCTCAAGGGACATCAGAGAAGATCAATTACCTCCGAATTTCAAGACACTGACATTGGAATACGATGGCTCCACAGATCCACATGAGCATATAATGAGATTTGAGAATGGAGCGATGCTTCACCAGTACACGGAGGGAGTGAAATGCAGAGGTTTCCTCACAACCTTGTCAAAGATAGCCCAACAGTGGTTTTCTCAGTTACCACCCAATTGTATAGGCTCGTTTGATGAGTTCAAGTCTATGTTCTTGCATCAATTTGCTAGCGCAAGAAGACATGTTAAGACATATTCTTCGCTTATGGCTCTAGGAAAAAGTCTTTAGAAAGTTTGCGTCAGTATGTGGGACGTTTCAATGCTGAAGCGTTGCAAGTGCCTTTGGCCTCTGATGATGTGAAGGTGCAGGCACTAATACAAGGTTTAGCCCTAGGGCTATTCTTTGACTCATTGAACAAGAGACCTCCGTTATACTTTGAGGAGTTATTGCAGAGAGCTGACAAGTACGTCAACTTGGAGGAAGCCCAAGAGGCTAGAAGAGCCAATGAGGAGTCCCCTAAGCCTAAGAAGGAGGCCTCCGAAAAAAGGTCATCCTCAGCAACGAGAGCTGAGAAGGATAAAGGAGGGCAGAAGCCTAATAGAGCTCCGGAGAGGTTTGACCAGTATACGCCCCTCAATGCATCTTTGGTGGAGGTTATGGAGGCCGCTGCCAGGTCTCCTCACTTCAACTTCCCAAGCACTTATAAGGAAGCTCTACGTAACCCGAGATCTAAGTTGTATTGCAAGTACCATAATGATTACGGTCATGACACGAACTCCTGCAGGAACCTGAAAGATGCTATCGAACGTTTGCTAAAAAATGATGACACCTTGCTTCAATTTGTCAAAAAAGAAATAGAGAAAGGCTACAAGAGAAAAAAGCCAGAACAAAAGAAACCTGATCAAAGGGAAAGATTCCCCCCACGGCGAGAGGATCCTCCCCCCAAAAGAGGAAACATCAGCATGATTATGGGAGGAAATGTTAACAGAGACTCAGGTCGAGCTCGTAAAGCTCATGTGAGAGCTGCTAAAGCTCAGGTGAGCAAGGAGGTCCAGGAGTTAGCAGAGACAATGGGTATGGAGATTGATGTGGTAGATTCGTTCCCGGGAGAAGAAACAAATCCAAAGGTGTGTGTAAGACTTGGTCCCAAAGACCTTGTAAGCGCAACGCCCCATAATGATGCACTAGTGATCAGTGCTGAGGTGGCTAACTGGAGAGTAGCGCGGATCTTTGTGGATACTGGGAGTGCGGTGAATGTGCTTTTCTGGGATTGTTTCCAAAAGATGAAGATTAATGCTGATTTAATGCCAGTGAACACAGTTGATAGAGACAAAAATATCCAACTCTCCAGGAAGACCTGAGCATGCGACTTGAACACCCGACCTGAGCATTCTATATGGCGGCGATGGGGTCTCTCATGGAGACCTACTTTCAGAGAGCAGTTAGTAGATCTCTCGGCAAGGCCTCGCCAGAGGTCTGCACGGAGAGCCCTTAGTCAGGGCTCCCTCCCAGTTGAACACCTGACGGACAAGGACACTTTAATTAATGATTCATCTGGTACCGTCAGAGAGTACGATGCTGCTATAGCCAATGAAGTGATAGAACGTGTAAAGATCAAGGTAAAAGAGTTGAAAGCAACACAACTTCATTCTCAAGAAAACTCACGAGTATATATACTAAAAAACACAACACACACACACACTTTTTTCTGAATCTTACTCCCTGTTCCATTAAACCGGTTCCGAAACAAAACCCAGAACGCTGACTTAACCTTCGGAGGTGGTTCGCCGGGAAACCTTCCCGGCCCTCCTTTTTCTTGCAGATTCACGCTCAGATTCTTTCGGGAAGGATGATTCCAGTTATCCAAAGCCAAGGAGAATTGTGGGATAGGTGAGTATTGCTCTCTAGTCGTTCATTCGTTCTGATTTTACATGGTGTGCTTTTCTAGCCGCATCAACAGCGTTATATGGTTTCGCTGGAGGTGAAATACAGCCTAAAGGGGAAGTGACCCTTCAGGTAACACTCGGAAGTGGCGAGACCTCGAACACTCGGATGGTGAAATTTTTGGTAGTGGATACACCTTCAGCGTATAACATAATATTGGGGAGGCCTGCGCTAAATGATTTCCAAGTGGTGGTCTCCACCTACCACATGAAAATGAAATTTCCAGCTCAAAAAAGGAGGGGTTGGTATGTGAGGTCTCAGGGGACCAAGAAATATCGAAAGAATCATATGTAAAATCCATTAAACATGCTAAGCAAAAGGTGAAAGGAGTTTCAATGGCAGAACGCCCACCGCAAGATAAGGAGGATGAAAGGTATAGGGGAAGATTTAGAACCAAGAATGCAGCCAGTGGAAGAGGATTTGATGATGGTGGAACTGTTTCCAGGAAAAACAGGTTTCACTACGAAGATGGGGAAACAGATGACTGAGGAGCAAAAAGAAACGATAATTCAATGTCTGCGGAAAAATGCGGATTTATTTGCATTTAAACCAGAAGATATGGTAGGGGTAGACCCGTCTATAGCGCTACATCGTTTGAATGTAGACCCCAAAGCAAAACCAGTAAGGCAAAAGAAGAGATCTTTTGGGCATGAAAAGGAAAAGGTGATCAGAGAAGAGATTATGCGGTTGTTGGACGCAGGCCATATTGTTAGAATCCAATATTCCGAGTGGCTATCAAATGCAGTAATGGTAGCCAAGAGTAATGGCAGCTGGCGAATGTGCATAGATTTCAGGGATCTGAACAAAGCATGCCCGAAAGATCATTACCCATTGCCTTGTATCGATCAGTTGGTTGATTCAACTTCAGGATGTGAACTGTTATCCATGCTCGATGCATACCAGGGATACCACCAGATACAGTTAGCTCCTGAAGATGTGGTCAAAATAGCCTTTGTGACCATATGTGGCACGTTTGCGTACATAAGGATGCCTTTTGGCCTAAAGAACACGGGGGCTACTTAACAAAGAATGATGGACGCAATATTCGAAGATCAGATAGGGAAGATCTTGGAGGTGTACGCAGATGATTACCTCGTGAAGAGCATGAAGGCAGAACACTATGCTAGAGACCTGGTCCTGACTATAATAAGGAAATATAATTTGTGGTTGAACCCAGCAAAGTGTACGTTTGGAGTTAAGTCAGGAAAATTTCTGGGGTATATGGTGACTCCAAGAGGAATCGAAGTGAACTAAGATAAGGTTCGAGCGGTGCTAGGGATGGCAGCTCCTACCAATATAAGGGAGGTACAACGACTAAACGGAAGAATTACTGTGCTTAGTCGGTTCATATCAGCTTCGGCAGAAAAAAGTTTCCCATTTTTTAAAGTACTGAACAAAGCAAGCAAGTTTGAATAGGATGAGAGTTGCCAGAAGGCATTTGAGGATTTGAAAACTCATCTGGCGAGCTTACTGGTGTTAACTAAACCGATTTCAGGAGAGACCCTGTACCTATACATCTCTGTAGGAGATCATTCACTGAGTGCAGTCCTCATAAGGGAGGAGGGCTCTCTACAGAAGCCCTCTATTATATTAGTAAAGCTTTACAGGGAGCTGAATATAGATACTCTGAGGTGGAAAGAGCTGCTTTGGCTGTGATGACAGCAGCAAGAAGGTTAAGGATGTATTTTTTAGCTCATAAGGTGATGGTGAGAACTAGTTTCCCCTTTAAACAAGTGCTGAGCAAACCAGATCTCTCAGGAAGAATGGTAAAATGGAGCGTAGAGCTGGGAGAATATGATGTAGAATTTGAGCCACGCACAGCAATCAAAGCGCAAGCCCTGGCGGACTTCATCCAGGAAACTACGCAGCCTATGCAATGGCCTGAGTGGAAAGTCTTCGTTGATGGATCAGTGACGAATGAAGGGTGCGGCGCTGGAGTCGTCATAATAACGCCAGACCAGAGTGAGCTGAGTTTTATGTTGAAATTCGAGTTCAGAGTCTCTAACAATGAAGCAGAGTACGAGGCGTTCGTTAGAGGACTGGAGATGGTAGCTGAATTGGGAGCTCAGGGGGTCGTTATTCATTCTGACTCCCAGTTGGTAATCCAGCAGGTCTCAGGAAATTACGAGATCAAGAAGGAAAGAATGATCAGGTATGTGGAGCAGGTTAGAGACCTGAGTAAGAACTTCCAGCACTTGAGGATAGAACAGATACCCAGGGACCTCAACACCCAGGTAGACCACCTCGCCAAACTGGCTAGCTCATTGAACGGTCTAGTGCTGGAGAAAGTAACGTTGCTCAGAATGGCAAGCAGTCGAATAGAAAAGAGCATCCATGAAATAGAAGAGAAAAGTGATTGGAGAGCATCCATTTTGCATTTTCTGAAAACGGGAGAATTGCTAGAGGGAGAAAGAGCTGGAAAGAAGAAAATCTACGCTAAGTATTGTCTTATGGGAGGACATCTGTTCAGGAGGGCTTACTTGCAGCCATTACTGAGATGTGTAACAGAGGCAGAGGGTCTGCGGATAATTAAGAAAGTGCATCAAAGAATAGCAGGATGTCATACAGGATTCCGAGACCTGATCCGGCGAGTGCTGAGAGCTGGGTACTACTGGCCCTCTTTGAAAAAGAATGTTGAGGTTTTTGTAAGAAAGTGTCCCAGTTGTCAAAAGCATGAGCCGTTGATCCATAGGCCCGCTGAGGAGCTGGGAGCTCAATACGCAGAATGTCCATTTGACAAATGGGGCATAGATCTAGTCGGTAAGCTTCCCATGGCAATGAGAAAGAAGTGTCATATCATAGTAGCGGTGGATTATTTTAGTAAGTGGGTAGAGGCAGAGCCCTTATCTTCAATAACGAAAGAAAGCATCATAAAGTTCATATGGAAGAATATTTGCTGCAGATATGGCCTGCCCAGGGTGCTGGTATCTGACAACGGAACACAATTCTTTGGAAAGAGAACGCAAGCTTGGTGTAAAGCTAGAGGCATAGAGCAGAGGTTTGCTGCTGTTCCTCACCCGGAGACCTGTGGACAGGTGGAAGTCACTAATCGGACCATAGTAAATGGTATCAAAGCGAGACTGGAAAAGGAGAGGTCTCAGTGGGTGGAAGAGTTGAACTCAGTATTGTGGGCGTATAGAACTGGACAGAAAACAGCTACGGGGCAGTCTCCTTTCTGTTTGGTATATGGCACTGATGCTGTCATGCCAATGGAGGTAAAGATTCCAACGCATAGAATTTTGGCCTATAATGAGGACCTAAACAGAAACCTGAGAGCTGACAGCTTAGACCTGATTGATGAGGTACGAAAAGAGGCACAACAGCGAGCCCTGGCTTACAAGGCCCGCATAAAGGCATCATATGATGCGAAAGTAAAGATCAGGAAGTTTCAAGAGGGAGACCTTGTGCTCAGAGGGTTGATGCAATGCATCCAGTGAGAAAGTTTGAGCCAAATTAGGAAGGACCTTTTGTGGTAACCAAAGTAATTCCCGGTGGAGCATATGAGCTCACGAGCTATGAGGGGTACGTGGAACCAAGACCATGGAACATAAGTAATCTGAAGAAATACTACGTTATGGAAAATTTGTCTTAGTGGGAGGAGGTCTACGTGTCAGATCTCATGCCCATTTTTTTTGGTAGAATACTTGCTCAGCTAGACAAGTATTCCTGTAATGGCACGAAGAGAGCTTGTTTTGAATAAATAAAGGCTGAGAAGTTATTTCTTTATTTTTGTCTTTATTTGCATTTCGTTGTGTGATAATAAACAACATTATGAAGCCTAAACAGGGCAGTAAACATGACATCTAGTAAAATAAGGCAAAGTATTTACTCTAAATGGTTTAACAATGGGATAAAACCATCTAGAGTAGGGGAGAGTAGGGGTGTACAAAAAACTATAAAAAAAAAAGAAGAGAAGAAATGCACAGACAAGCGAGAACATGATAACAAAATAGTCGCAGTCGATTAAGCTGCTAAGTAGGAAATGCAGCATCAGCGAAACAAGCAAAAGAAAGGAAATTGTTCAGTACTAAAATAAAGAGAAAGTTGTCCAGTACGAAACAGATAAAGATATTGTTCAAAACATAAACTACATAGCAGCTAAGCTAGGAAGTTGGTAGCGTCATCATCAGGATCAGCCCTCGCAGTATCAGCAGACTCGTCCCCAGGAACATTCTCCAGCCTTCCTAGTCCACCACCAAGGATTTGTGAGGTCCCACCAGCTAAGAGCACATCTGGAGAAAATAGATAAGAAATGGATTAATGGAAGAGGGGGAAAGTTATAATAGCAAATATGAAGATAAATGCATGAGAGCGGAGTAGGGTATGAGATACCTGGTGTCTTAGTAGTCTGAAAGAAATCCTTCGGGAAGAAATCATAAATGGGCTCAGGTGGATCAGAGAAGGCTGCTTGCAAGTCGCAGGGTGCAGTGAGAGCCTCGAAAGCCTTATGCATGACGGGAAGCCACCAAGCCGTTCCTAGAGGAGCAGAGAGATCACCCTTGAATGAGGGGGGTGGAGGAAGACATTTCACTATCGGATCTACCTCTATAAGCTCCTTGAAACCCAAGCTGCGAGCCTTGGCTAGCACAGTCATGCCGCACCTCTTCACTAGAGAGGCAATGTCTTGGCGGATAGACAGTAGGTACTCAGGCGAAGCTTGGAAAGATTCCAAGAGGCCTTGGTGGAGGATTTGAGTGCCTTCTGGCCTAGAGAAGTTCGAAGGATGTAATTGCGGCAACAATGAACCCCTTCGATATAACCTGATTGATAGGAAAGGTTGGCAGCGTGAAGAAGGTCCTTGGTCCCTTCAAGTTCTTTGCTAACTTGAGATAAGTGATGACTGAGCTCAGCATTGACATTGCTGAGGGATGCATTCTCTTCGGATAAAGCGGACATCTTCTCTTGGGACATGAGTAGCTCATGATTTTTCCTCTTTAAATCGTCATTGGCTAGGGAAAGTCTGCTGCTGGTATCCAGGATGTCTTGGTTTTGTGCTGCAGGTCCTCATTCACCTTGGCTAACTCCTGCAGCTGTGCTTAGCTAGCTACTAGCGCTTCTCTCAGTTTTCCTATCTCCTTCTCTTGAGCAACATCTTGAAATTGCAATAGTCGGCCATGAGTACTGATCAGCTGCAACAACATCAAGGGAAAGAGAAAAGAACATTAGATATTTAAAGTAAAGATGTGACAATACTTGGGATAAATGCTTTCTAAAAACGAGAGCATAATGATGGCAATACCTGTACCAAGCCATGAACGCTCTCCTCTTGAAGCTGAAACAAAGAGGAAGGGCTAGCTGTAGACTCCTCCTCTGAGAGAGGGATGGCCTGCAGTAGGGAAATGCACTCAGAAGGAGGTAACTGGCGAAGTGAGCTGGAGGTTTGGCCTTTGAATGCATAACCTAATGAATCAGCACCCTTAGGAGGAGAGCCGCTGAGAGGAGGAGTATGCTTAGACTTCTTAGTGGCGCCAATGGGAGGTCGAGGAAAAAGGGGCCTTTTGAGGCTGGTAGAGGGGCCTGCCTTGGTTTTTTCCTTTTGAGACAAGGAAGAAATCCCACCAGAAGTAGTCTTGTCCCTGCCAAGAACCTGAGAAGGAGCACCCAAACTGAGTGATTTAGTGACTGTAGGCTTGATGATGGCCCCCGAAGCTACAAGGGAACTGACTGAGATTGTGCGGGTGCTGCAGCAGATGAGGGAATTTGATTGGTAGGGTGCGAGGTATCATAAATCTGGGATTCTAGGCGAGCTTGCTCCTCCAGTAGAATGGTAAAGTCGAAGTCTTTATCATCAGGAAGCTTTACATCTTGAATCCAACTCGTTTCTGCACAAAGCAGAATGCAAAAACTAAAATACATGTTAGGAGAGCCCGAGAAACAAAAAAGGAAAAAGATAAAAAAGCAGTTGAAACCCACCCTTGATGGAAAAAGAATGGTCCCCTCGAGGTGCTAGCCCGAAGAAGGAAAGCACGCTAGAGTCGGATAGCAAGGAATTGAATGGAAATGGGACAAACCGTGCCCTTTGAGTCAACTTTGATAGCACCTTGAGATCAATGGGAGAGATATCCTTAATGGCAGGGCGGGGTTGCTTCAAGTGAAGTGTTTGCCATGGGGGATAAGTGAAAGGCCAATTACCCTGTTTGGAAGTGACAATAAAATACTTATCCCTCCAGTCTTTTCCCGCCGTACGGGGTACACACAAGTATTGGGCAGGACCTTTGGGCCTAGCGCTAGCATAGTAAAAGGAGCCAGTGGGTTTCACATCATACACAGTTTGAAATAGGGAAGGGGTTGGGACGCCCCCATTTCCGCGAAGCAAGATAAAGAAGGTCAAAGGATTTTGACAAAAGAGGGATGAAATTGGTTGGGCCATAGATTATGCAGGTCACAAACTTGAATCACGAAGTCGGGGAGAGGAAACCTTAAACCAGCCTCTATTTGGTTGTACCAAAAGGCTATGGAGGGATAGTCCAGTAGATGAGGGCGATCATATGGATCCGGCATACTAATATCAAACAACTCATCACAGTTCAACAACGACTTGACTAATGCTAATTCTACAGGAGTTAGGGAGGATTCACCTGCTATAGCGTTCAGAGCCATAACGGGAGGAGCAGAAATCTTCAAAGAGGGAGAAGTCCCAACAGAAGGGAATGGTGGATCCGTCTCTCTGATCTCCTGGCCGGATGGGGAAGAACCCTCGGTTAAATTGATGACTTCTTCAGGGTTGGAAGAAGGTGCCGGACTTGAGGGGTTCTTGATGGCAATTCGTCGAGAGCGGCGAGCAGAAGGTTTTTTCCTTTTAACCTGGGTGTGAGCAGATGTGTCCGACTGGGAATCTTCATGTGAGGAAAGTTGCGGCTGAATATCGGATGTTCGAGATTCATGTTGATCGGAGATGGTGTCACCTTCTGAAAGGGAAGGAGTTTGAGCCATGAGAGAATTGCAGTAAAAATTGGAGAAAGTACGAAAGTAAAAGAAGACAGAGGTGAAAACCCCAATATAAAGGAGAGAGGGGGACGGTTGAAGTAAAGTAAGGGAAGTTGCAGAGTTTTTCCCTTTTTTTTCCAATAAAATAATAGCAAGCCGAGACCTGGTTTAAAAATTTTAAAATAGGCAGGCCTCCATGAAGGAATGTTGGACTGCTGAAAGAAATCTCACGTTTGATAGTCATATAAGTTAAACTACTCTGCATTTCTCAAAGGAAGACCTTCTGAAATTCAGAGTAGGGGGAGTAGATAATAGGGACAAAAAATATCCATGTCTCCAGAAGACCTGAACACGCTATATAGTCATAACAGATACTCAATTGGAGAACTGACGTAATGAAGGAAGTGAGGTCTCCCATGGAGATCTCTTTTCAGAGACCTGCCAGGAGGTCTCCCGGCAAGATCTCTTGTCAGAGATCTGCCTTGAGGTCCCTTATTCAGGACTCTTTCCTGGTTATATACCTGACGAACGAAGATACTTTAATTAATGCTCGCCCGGTACGTTGCGATTTAGCCAATGGGATAACAACGCCTGTAAAGATCAAGGTAAAAGAGATGGCAGCAATACAACTTCACTCTCAAGAAAATACACTAGTATATATATTACAAAACCCAACACACACAAACACACTACTTTTAGACTGTTTTCCTGTTACATTCGTCGGGCTCAGAGAAAAAACCCAGAATACTAACTTAAGCTTTGGAGATGGTTCGCCGGGAAACATCCCCGGCCCTTCTTTTCTTGCAGAGCTTAGCGAGAACATCCCAGCGGGAGACGATTCCGACCACCGGAAAAGGAAGAAGAGTACGGTCTAGGTAAGTGTTGATGTTTACTCATTTCTTTGTTCTGATTTTATATGATGTACGTTTCTCGTTACCTTAAAAACATAACAAAATAAACAGTATCATAGTAAGGAAATTTTTGTAAATAAAAAAAATATACATATCGGAAAATTTCTATACAGATAGTGTATGATTTTTATCCATCTGTACAGAATTTACATGATCTGTATATTTTTTTTTTGTTTAAAAATTTTATAATCTTGTATTATGCTCACTTGTTTTGAATTGAACAACGATAATGACTCGTGTAATGCTTCCCTCTAATATTCGTTTTTTCTTTTCTCTCGATTTATTTTTCTTATGCTTGCATACATATTCTTAAAAGTGTGAATCATTTATAAGCTATAGACTGAAGAATTCGAATTCAATAATGTATTTAATAATGCATCTACTCGGATGCAATAATACTATTCAAAATGATACAATTTTTGCATGCATGCATGAGGTTTTATTCACGTGAACCTACATACATTTTGGCATTATTCAAAAAGCAATTTAACTCATGAGTATTCAATCATGTCATCGATTTTAAGGTAGATGAATTGATAAATTTTCAACAATAAAATTAAAGCAAAATTTTTAATTAAATGATGAAAAATACATTTTATAGGTTAAGTGAATATAGAAAATAAATAATTATCTAAGTGAATATGAGAAGTAGATGTTATCTCCAAAATAGATATACATGATAATTTTCTCTATATATAATCATACGAAACAATTTGAGAGCATATTACTCGTAAATGTGCAAACATGCTAATATATTTATTTCATTTTTATTTTTAATCATGATACGTGTCTTCGTTTGGTATAAATAGACTAATGACTGTTTAAACCTATATACTAGCCTACCTAGTCAATTTCTTCGATAAATAGTAAATAGAAGGAGTAGATATTTCCATTCTTCAAACTAAAGCAACGAATAAAACAAGAGAGAGAGAGAGTTCACCGTTTTGAATAATCAGAAATGTTTGCTTAATGTTTTTGTAAGAATTTAAGGTCCAGACACAAATAAAAGTACTCCAACACATTTATGATATATCAGGTGGGTTTTATTATACAAAATTATTTTGAGTTTATTAAATTCTGATATTTTAGGTAAAAGAAAAATAGTTATTTATACTATTGTTTTAATGCGCTTTATGTGTTTAAGGTTCTTATGATATTGAATAGGGCTTTTTGTTGGTCTAACACACAGACAATGGGTTGTGTACACGTGGTTAGAAGTTCAGTGGGTTGATCACCATCGTTTTCTAACGAGAATATATGTTTTGGATTTGGTGGGTTAAGACAGATCTTATTGTTGTGGTTGAAGCGGGAAATGTAACTGTTCCACGAAATAATAGGAATAACACTAGAACGGCACTGTTGGCGTGCAAATGAAAAGGTTTGACGTATCTTAGAAGTGGCTTTATATTTTGAAAGCTTCTAAGTTTACGAGTAAAACTTGGAAATACCAACTGTTTTGTTTTTTACTAAAATTATTTATAAAATTTAACCCACCGATTACACTAGTGCTCACGCCTAAAATGTTTTTAAAATGTTTTAAGTATACTCTTTTATTAAATTACTATATGTGTTTAGTATACTCCTTTCTTTCCTGCCTCTTAACTCTCCTTTAGAGCTTTCATGTAATGTGAGGCGTGGGTTCAATCCTCCTTGAGGGCAGGTTTGCGAATTTTTTTTTTTTCATAAATAAAAAAATAGGTATCTTACAACTAAATTTCCCTAGCTTATTAAGAATAAGAACTGTTGTAGCCTAACGGTGACAATCTCGCCTTTAGAACTGGGTTCGAATCCCTTTGAGAGCAGGTTTGCAATTTATTTTTAATAAATAAGGCGGTCCGGGTCGAGTTTTCGGAGCGGATTGAATTTATGGACAAAAACCAGTTGCATTTTATGCAACTAGTTGCATGAAAGTCTATCCCCTTTTTTAGATATCTATTTTATTTTTTATTTTTTTTGCAATTTTAGATCTCAACTTGAATAAATACATTAATTAAGTTGTCTTCCCTCAATTATGCTCTTTTCGTATGTCTCTATTTTTCTATTCTTTTTTTTTGTTTAAGAGAATATACATAATTCTAGCACTTTTTTTGATAGTTTGTTTAAATTTTAGTACTCTTTATAATTCTTTAAAAATATAGCACTCTTTCTCTTTTTTACCTTCACTTTAATTTTATATTGCCCATCTTATCCTCATCTTATAATCCCTATTTGAATGCTTTACTATTTATTTATCACCTCGTTTGACCATCAAAACTGCCTGAATTCTTCATCACTAGCCTTGAGCATCAATGGCAGCGCAACCTTTACTCCACACCGTACAACCTCCATATGCCTCATCTTAATCATATTCTCCAGACTAAACGCGAAATACTGCGAAACTCCTTCAAAACCTCCAGTTTCCCCTCCATCTCCTTGGAGAAATACTCAAATTTGGGCTTGAAATTGTTGTCGATGCTGAACGTGAAGAGCGCCAGACATCTGAGAACCATCTCCACCGCATTGGTGTTGGAGAATCCCAAGCTAACGAAATAATGGAGCTTCGGAATGAGCGTCTTCTCGACGCTGGAAACTAGCATGATGGGATCCTGGTAGGCTAAAGCATGCAGATCTCTGAACCCTAAAATCAAACGGCCGAAATTCGCGAAAAAAAGCAGATCTGTAATGTTGAACTTTTTGTGACTTCACAAAATTTTTTTCATTTGTTTGGTGACTTCACCAAATTTTCCATTTTTTTTTGGTGAGTTCACAAATTTTTCCTTTTTTTTTGTGACTTCACAACTTTTTTTCCATTTTTTTGGTGACTTCACAAATTTTTCCATATTTTGAAAGACAGAAGTAAAAAAATCGTGACCGCCGACGACAATGGCGACGATGGTGGCACGGCGGCGGCGGTGGAAAAGTAGTGGTGGAATTTTCTTTTTGTTAAGTCACAATTTTTTTTTTGTGATCGTCAGTGACAGTGGCGGTGGCACGGCAGCGGAAAAGTAGTGGTGAATTTTTTATTTTTTTTGTTGAGTCTTATTACCAGAGAGATGATGAAAAGGTTAAAATGTCAAAAGATGCTAAAATTTAAAAGATTTATAAAGAGTGCTAAAATTTAAAAAAACTATAAAAAAATGCTACTATTAAAATCCTCTCTTTGTTTAATGAGCATTTCCTTTATTCAAGACAACATTTAATTTCCATTTCAATCATATCTGATTATTTTTCTTTTTCATTGTTTAAAAAAAATTAAGTTTAAATTAATATAAATAATTTGTATTTTTATTGGCTCAAGGATAACATCCAAAATATTGTAATCATATTTTCAATACATGTGCGCATATATATTTACAAATTTTCCCTTTCAGTGCTTCCTTGTTAATCATCTTATTGAAGAAATAAACACTTTGTAGGTTTTATCGACAATTTAACAAAAAGTCTATATAGCCAACTAATTTTTGTCTTATAATTCTTTAATTTCAGTGCATACTAAACTTAAAGTTATTCTGCACAATGCGATTGTATTTCAATTTTCATATTATTAGATGTCAATAATATTTATATAATCTAATTAAATATTTTAAAATGATAAAATTTTTAAGACCCCCAAACCCCTCTCAAATGAGTTTTACTATTGAAACTTTCAATGCAGACCGGTACAAATCTTTCACTCACTGATAAGTAAAAAGTTGTGACAAGATCGTCCTGAAGACGGATTTGACAAGAAGAAGTGGCATTTGGAAGTGTTGCTGACTTAACATCTAGGTTTCGGCATAAGAAAGCTTCCAGTGTTTTCGCAAGCTGATTGTAAGTAATCGTTGTTGTTCAATGGTGGCGCAACTTCATGAGGATAAATTTCACAAACAAGGGCAATTAATTCTGAAGAGTGGCAAGAAATTAGTGCATGACTCAGTTGGAATCTAGGAATAAGTGAAAATGGGTGACATTATAGTACAATGGTCTCCCCTTTTGTAGAACTATTTCATTGAGAGAAATTTTGAAATAGTCAATATTGGCATTAAAACATAAATTTTGGCTCACCCTTTTTACAATTATTATAAATTATGGTCATTCTTTATAAATAGGGACAAAAATACCCTTAATGAAGGGCGCGCGGGTCGGATTGGATCAGGTCATGACGCGGGCAAGTTGGGTTGATTCGCATACCGGTATCATGATTTAGGTACTATTGATACAATTTAAAGCTTATTAGTGTCAACTGTTCCAAATTAGGTACAGTTGGGACAAATGATCTTATTAGTTCCAATTGTACTAAATTATGGTTGTGGTAAAATTGGTACAACTTGGTTAATTAGTTACAATTATATTTCAAGCGTGATGCAATTGGGACGAATGGTTTAATTAATTTCAATTTTGCCAATATGTTGCCAAAATTGGAACAACGGAATCCATGTGGCCCGTTGGTACCATATCGAGCAAACCTTGATTTGGAGTAGCAACTCACGCAATTAATTTCTTTCCCAAATTCCACCAATCCCATAACATTCCACCCTATGGTTAATTGAATCTCATAAACAAGAAAAAAGAAAATAAAGAGTCGTGTAGGAAGAATTTGAAGAAAATAAAAATTACAGCATGGTTTTGCATCAATAAGCTTGCTGCAATCTATCATTCAACTCTCAACCAATTCGAAATCCAAGCAAAAGAAAAGGAAGAAGAATGAAAATTAACTTACAGCAACATTCTACATTAATTCAACACATACAATTACAGACGTACAAACAAGTTTAGTAGTTTACAACACGTCTTTCTCTGCACCACGATCTCTTCGAGCTGCTTTTTTACGCTCATCTCAATCAATTTAGACCCAAAATTCTCATACCGGTAACGTGATAACCCTCTACCATACCCGGACTCGATTGCCATCAGTTTTGATATGGGTCTATCAACTGGGCTCATTCCAAACGCCACTTTTACGGGGCCAACCGATATACAATAATTAATTATTGGGCCAGACCTTGTAGAGCAGAAGCCCAGAGTTAACTTGTTAGAAAGAGTCAAGCCCAAGCCTCGATTCTTTCTCTGAACGGGCTATTTTGCCCTTTCAAGTTGTATCCCCTATTTAAAGGATCCTCCTCGTTCTGAGCAGGTAGAGTTTTTCTTGTTGGCCAAGTTTTTCTCTTAGCTTTGGTTCTCAGATATTTTAGCTAGGGTATCTGTTTTGTGTAAAGACTTGTTGATTTGAGCGTCGGAGGGTCTTTTCCGGGAACCTCCCCCAGTGTGAGACTTTGTTTTGCAGGATTATTGAAGTTCGGAGATCCGCAGAAAAGGAAGGAAAAGGTAGATTCCGAGAGTGGGCTCTGTTTCTTCACTTTTTGTCTCTTTTTCTTAGTTGTGTTTATGTGTGTTAGTAGAGTATTAACCCGACTCTACCAACTGGCGCCGTCTGTGGGAAAACAGAAGCTAAGGCGTTGATTTCTCTTATCTGGTCTGCTTTAGTTTCATGTTTTCTTTTTGTTTTTCCATTTTCCCTTTTCCTTGATTAATTTTCGCTGAGAAATGAGGGGGTTGTTGTTCTGCCCTTTATGGGTAACTTTGTAAGCATCCTGATCTAGTCAAAGCCAAAGGCGAAGTTAGTCGGAATTTCGTTTAGACAACGTATAGTCTAATTTTCACAAACTTTCGTTTGTTTTGAATTAAGAACTGAGTGTATGAATTATAAATGCAAAGCTAAAATTCCTGAGTAATTATTTTTCATAGCTAGTCTCTTTTGATTTATTGCTTTCTGTTCAAGTTTGTTTCCATAATAGAAAGGACTTTGGTTGTATTCTGTAACATGTATGAAATCAAATAAATGCAAAGTGCGCAACCCCAAAGGATGAAGAAAAGAATATTAAAAGGAAACTTACTAAATGAATCCATTGAACCGTGACCTGATATTTGGAAATTAAATCGGAGGCACGAATTAAAGAATAAGTAAGAAAGACAGCCTAAAGCGCTGATGATTAAGCTGTGAACCCCTGCCGGCCTAAAGAGTTGCAGGAAGGTCGCGCGCCTCTGCCAGCCTAAAGCGCTGATGAATAAGTCGTGAACCCCTGCCGGCCTAAAGAGCTGCAGGAAGTTCGCGCGTCTCTGCCAGCCTAAAGCGCTGATGAATAAGCCGTGAACCCCTGCCGGCCTAAAGAGCTGCAGCAAGGTTGTGCACCTCTGCCAGCCTAAAGCGCTGATGAATAAGCCGTGAACTCCTGTCGGCCTAAAGAGGTGCAGGAAGGTCACGCACCTCTGTCAGCCTAAAGCGCTGATAAACAAGCCATGAGTCCCCGTTGGCCTAAAGAGCTGCAGGAGGGTCATGCATGTTTGTCGGGCTAAAGCGCTCACAAATAAGCCGTGAACCCCTATCGGTTAAAAGGCATCTAGAAAGTTACGCATCTCTGATAACCTGAAACACGGACATGTCACAATTAACAAATTTGGTATTAGGAACATTTAGTGAAAATGTTTTTCATATCTGCGAAGCGAACTGCCTATAGAGTCTCGAATCAATTCTCATCCTACAATTATTTCGGGGACATGTTTTCTAAATACGGTAGCATTTATTTCATTATGATGCAGAAGTATGGTGGACGACAGAGAAGAAGCTAACCCCCGCAATGGGGCAGAAGCTAGCGCTGACAGACATGCTCAATTCAAGGGAGAAACCCTCTCGCAGTCCAAAGGCAAAGAAAAAATGGAGCCGGCGGATAAAGAGAAACTGTCAATATCATCAAAGCAGATGCAAGACATGATGGAAAAAGCAGCAAAGGAGGCTGTAGCTCAGTACATTATTACTCAACAACAACATCTTAAGAACAAGACTTCAGAAAAACCTCCTAAAGGAGATCGGGAGGAGGAAAACCACGAGAGAAGGCAAAAGTCCCCATATGATGAGGACTATGAACCGGGCGGGCGTAGAAGATGGCAAGATAACAAAGCAGGAGATAACTATACTACAGCCTATGACAAGGTTTGGCAATCTAAGGTAGCTCGCGAATTAGCAGCCATGAAAGAATAGCTGGAAGTCCCATAAGATCACGCAGAAGCAGAGTTTCCCCATTCAGCGATGATATTATGGTGGAAGCGTTGCCTATGAATTTCAGACTTTCGGGGGATCTGATATATGATGGAACGACGGACCCTCAGGATCGCCTCGATAGATTTGAAAATGTAGCAATGTTGCAGGGCTATTCAGATGGAATCAAGTGTCGAGTGTTGTTGGCTACCCTCAAGGGCTTAGCCCAGAGATGGTTCAATCAACTGAAATCGGGAACTATAGAAACCTATGCCGATTTTGCATCCCAACTAGAGAATCAGTTTGCCAGCGCTTAAAGACAAAGCTACTCTGTTATGACTTTAATGAATTTCCAACAGCAGAAGAAAGAAAGTCTTAGAAGTTATGTAGCCAGATACAATGCAGTAGCTCTGTAGGTTCCAAGTGCCACAAATGATGTAAATGTTCATGACCTTATAAAGGGCCTAAGGGATAAGGATATTTTCCATGCATTGGGAGAGCGTAGTAAGCAGGGTACGATAAGGTGATGAACCCATATTTGTGTCCATCTTTTATTGTGTTTTTCTTGTTTTTTTTGGTCTTTATCGAGTCAAAGTGTGTCTGGAAGGACACGAAGTCGAGAGATGGTGTGCATGGAAGAACAGGTGGAAACTTGGGCAAATCCGGTGAAAATCTGTTGTTGAGATGCTGAGATGGTGATACAATGCAAATTGGCATAGGGCTGGAGGCTTGTAGCTGGGCAACAACGTTCTATTCAATCTACAAGTCAGGAAGTACCTTCCCATATCCTTGAAGCCAACAGACAGAGTACCCGGAGGAACCAGGATCTTGGTCAGCATGGGAAGCAATAGAGGATGCAGACATTGAAGTCGAGAAGTGAGTCAGGTCAGCAGCAGATTTCTTTTCTTCCAAGGAAGAGGATAAGGATCGAAGATTTCTTTTCTTATCCTAGCCGAGCCTAATCAATGGAGATATCTACCACGTAAGGAAAGTAAATCACAGCTGCATGGATAGGAGAGGAGGAGGATATGAATGAGAAGAGTCCTTCACCAACAAGGAAACTATCCTAACCCTAAATTCCGTTGCCTATATATATATGGCCGACTTCACTTTGTAATAGGAGGAGGAGTTTGAGATTTATTTCTGCATTATAGTTTGAAAGAGCGTGAGGAAGAAACAAGTCCTACGGGCATTTGCTTTTACATTTCGTTTCCAGTTTTTCTGCATTAGTTTCTAGCTGTTGATTTGAAATCAAGACCTTAGTTGCTGACTTACGCTTTTGAGCAGCAACCCTTTCCAGTTAATTTCAGTTATGATTTCCCTTATATGTTTTGTGATTTTGTTTAATATTATGTCTAGCTAAATCTATTGTTTGGGTTGGATGTAGATGATGTGGTCTTAATTACTCGTTCAAAACTCGTGAGGTGGAATTGTGTGAGTTCGTTATTTGATTTTGTTCCCCAAACACTTAGGAATAATTTTAGACTTAATTGAAATTGATATATGCTTGATCACCATCTAGATATTGAGATTAAGTCATTAACAAGAATTGTGATCAAACTCGAGAGTATCTCTCGTGCCCAAAAAGGTAAAGAGTGTTGGAGAGCACTCGGTATTGACCTACCTCTTGGCTGTCTTGGGTCTGTTTATTCTTAATGCCTTTTGGGCAGCATCGTTACTGAAGTGTCTTCGCTACTTTGTTGATCAAAGGAGGAGTCTTGCCTTCTGGTCAAGATCTGTAAAATTGGATAGACATAGGCTTGGTGTGTTTATATCGTGACTTCGTGACCATTAGGGTATAAACTAATCTTTGCCTTAAACCAAGTAATAAGATCGGGTAATTGAATATATTTGCACCAATGAATGAGTAATGAGTAATTAGGATCATTGATTCGAAATCTAAACTTCTTTGTTATTTGATATTTCACTTGTTGAGTTACAGGACATTGAGATACAATCTCGACCATAAGCCCAATCTATTAAGAACTACCTGAAGAGAAGATCTACGCCAAGTCTCTAAGGATCGACCCCACTTTCCATTACTACTGTCTTCTTGGACAAGAGATGTTTTATAAATTTATTTGTGCGAAGAGTGTGACGACCGCCCTTCGTTAAATTGGCGTCGTTGCTGGGGACTTGGTTTTAAGCTAGTGTGCTCTTCTAGCTTGAGTTGAGCGCGATTTATGCCCAAGCCACATCTACGGAGTGACGGAGATCCACAAAATTACGGTGTATGCCCAGAGGTGATAGCTAGGAGAAGTCGTGCAGAATAAGAAGACGATTTGGAGGAAGGCGTCAACCAACCTTCAGAGTCTCAGAGCTTGACAAACGATCAGGATATTGAGCAAGAAGATGATTCTTGCTCAACAGCGAGTACAGATAGCGAGGAGTCAACATCCAGTTCAGAAGCTGAAACATTAACCACTATGACAGGACAACAAGAAAGAACCATTCGTCAGATTATGTTCTCTGACGACAAGGGAATCAGACCTTCAAGTATCCAGTTGTCCACCATTGATGGGAACTGGGAGCTCAAACATTCGCTGATACAGATATTGCCTAAGTTCAGCGATCATCCCAGAGAAGACCCTTAGACCCATCTTCAAGACTTTGAGATGGCGATCAGCACTGTTGGTCAAGATAGGGGATCTTCTGTTCTCAGCTGATTTCTATGTTCTTGACATGGGAAAGAAAACAATCAAGAATCCAGTGATCTTGCTCGGGAGGCCATTCTTGAGAACAACATGTACCAAAATCGATTGTGATACTGGGAGGTTGACGGTGCAAGTAGCTGGAGAAGTAGTAGAGTTCGATGCCTATAGGCAAAATCAGGATGATGCCTTGGAGCACCTTAACACCCTTAATGCATGTGGTGAGCAAGTGGAGACGCTGAACAGCTTAAGTTATTTTTTTGAAGACCACGAGGATGCAATCCAGGCTGATCTCAATCTCATTCAGGGTCTTGACCGGGATCTCGACCAGTACGAGGATAATGAGGCAGAGGGTGCCATGGTGGAACTCTTTGAAGATGATGAGTATGAAAGTGATAAAGATTTCTGAGAGGAGTCCGTCCATGGGCACAGTTTCGACTACTCCACCGACGAAGACTACTTCAAGGATGAAGAGTCGGAGGAGTGCCAAACCTTTGATAATTTCTTTGATGAAGATGAGGATCAAAATGAAGGTAACCAAGAGCCCTTTAACGAGTTTGATAAGGAACTAGAGGAACTAAACCATGATGAGACCAATGAAATCGTGGAGAATTTTTGGGAACAGACAGTTCTTGAGCAGGATGCCAGCATGCAGACAGAAGAAGATCTTGCCCAGAACGATGAACCAGCAGATATGAAGGAATGTAGTTATGCCAGGATTCCGGGCAACATGCACTCTCAGGGGTTCAAACCACTCAACATCCCTGAGTTGAAGCCGGAGAACAGGTTGGTGCCATCACTGCAAAAGGCCCCTACTTTGGAGCTGAAACCTTTGCCCAAGCACCTGAAATACATATATCTTGGCAAGAACGAGACTTTGCCTGTGATCATATCTTCCGAGCTATCGAGCATGGAGGAGATCTGGGTTGGTGAGGTACTGAGCAAATACAAGGAAGTAATAGGGTGGACCTTGGCCGACATCAAATGCATTAACCCTTTGGATTGTGTTCATCATATTCTGCTTGAGGAAGATGTTGTTCCCGTAAGAGATCCACACCGCCATGAAAGAAGTGGTGATGAAGGAAATACTTAAGCTTCTCGACTTGGGAATCATCTACCCCGTGTCCGACAGCCGATGGGTGAGTCCTGTGCACGTGGTTCCCAAGAAGTCGGAAATCCAAGTTGTTGAGAACGAAAAAAATGAGATGGTGGCTATGAGATTGCAAACCGGATGGCGAGTGTGCATAGATTACCGGAAGCTAAACCAAAAGACGAAGAAGGATCATTTTCCCTTGCCCTTTATTGATGAGATACTTGAGAGGTTAACTGGTAATGACTATTATTGTTTTCTTGACGGTTACTCTGGTTACATGCAGATCTGGGTTGCTGACAAGGATCAAGGCAAGACCACCTTCACATGCCCATTTGGCACATTCGGATATAGGAGGATGTCGTTCGGGTTATGCAATGCACATGGGACGTTTCAAAGGTGTATGATGCATCTTTTTTCAGATCTTCTTGAAGAATGCTTCGAAGTCTTCATAGACAATTTTACCGTCTACGGCAAGATATTCGAATCATACCTCAACAACCTGGATCGAGTCTTGAAAAGATGTGTTGAGAAAAGTATTGTGTTGAACTATGAGAAATGCCACTTCATGGTAAGAGAAGGAATAGTTTTGGGACATGTCATCTCGGGGAAAGGTGTTGAGGTGGACAAAGCCAAGATCGATATTATTGCCAAGCTGTCCTACCCAAGATCTGTGAAAGAATTGAGAGGATTTCTAGGCCACGCTAGATTTTACAGGAGATTTGTCAAGGACTTTGCCAAGATTGCCCAACCAATGACGAGGCTACTCCAAAACGATGTACCATGGATGTTTGATGAAGATTGCAAAAAGGCGTTCCATGCCTTGAAGGAGAACTTGATCACAGCCCCTATTATCCAACCTCCGGATTGGGGAATGCCTTTTGAGTTAATGTGTGATGCCAGTGGTTATGCCGTGGGAGCAGTTCTTGGGCAAAAGCGAGAAAATGAGAGCTATATCATCTATTATGCCTCCAAGACGTTGAACTCGGCCCAATGTAATTATGTCACTACGGAAAAGGAGTTGTTAGCTATAGTCTTTGCCTTTGAGAAGTTTAGATTCTATTTGCTTGGCGGCAAGACCATAGTCTATACCGATCACGCGGCGTTGAAGTATTTGTTGAGAAAGAAGGAGTCCAAGCCAAGATTGATTAGATGATTCTTTTATTGTAGGAATTTGACATAGAAATCAAGGATAAGAGTGGTGCCCAGAGCCAAGTTGCTGACCACCTCAGTCGAATCCTCCAACTTGATGATGGGGTGCCGATCAAGGAGACCTTTCCCGACGAGCACCTGAGTCTTGCCCAAGATAAGCCATGGTATGCTGATATCGTGAACTACTTGGTGACTAGAGAGATACCTTTCGACCTTGGGCGTTATCAAAGGAACAAGCTTAAACACGAGAGTCGTTTCTATATTTGGGACGAACTATATTTATGGAGGGAATGTGCGAATAAGATAATAAGGAGGTGTGTCGAGGATAAAGAGCAAAGAAGCATTCTTGAGTATTGCCACAACAAGGAATGTGGAGGACACTTTGGGCACCAACGTACGGCGAGAAAAGTTTTAGAGTGCGGCTTTTATTGGCCAACCTTGTTCAAAGACTGTTATGAGTGGATCAAGGTGTGTGAGAAGTGTCAAAGGGAAGGCAACATCACGAGAAGGAATGAAATGCCCATGATCCCGATCTTGCCCGTGGAGGTGTTCGATATATGGGGCATAGATTTTATGGGACCCTTGCCGAGTTCCAAAGGTAACAAGTATATCATATTGGCAGTGGACTATGTATCAAAGTGGGTCAAGGCTTGTGCTTCCACCAAAGATGATTCCAAGGTGGTTTCGAATTTTTTGAGAACTCAAATTTTCAATAGGTTTAGTGTACATCGAGCTATTATTAGTGATCAAGGTTCGTATTTTTGCAACGCGACGGTCACTGCCTTGTTCAAGAAGAATGGAGTTACTCATCGTGTGTCAATAGCCTACCACCCACAAGCCAATGGACAAGCGGAATTGTCCAATCGAATCGTCAAGACGATCTTGAGGAAGACCGTGGGCACAACAAGGAAGGATTGGAGTATGCGCCTCGATGATGCCTTGTGGGCGTATAGGACTGTCTTTGAGACACCTTTTTGCATGTCCCCATATCGCATGGTCTATGGCAAGAGGTGTCACTTGCCCGTGGAGCTGGAACATCGAGCTCACTGGGCTGTTGCCCAACTCAACCTCGATTGGAACAAAACAGGTGAATCAAAGAAGCTCGAGATCCAAGAACTTGACGAGATAAGGCTCCAAGCCTATGATAATGCCGGGTTATACAAGGAAAGGATGAAGAAAACCCACGATCTTTTGATTAAAGAGAATGAGTTCCATTTTGGGCAACAAGTGTTGTTGTACCAAACTCAATTTAGGCTTTCCTCGGGGAAGCTTTCGACCAAATGGGCAGGATCTTATGAAGTGCAAGCTCAATTCCCAAATGGAGCTGTTGAGATCAAGGATCCCAGAAATGGGAAAATTTTTAAAGTCAATGGCCAGTGCTTGAAGGCCTATCTTGGGCAAGAACAGCTTGTTGAGGGGGAACCATCTGGGTTCCCTATCAAGGAGGACCTCTGACTTCAAAATGAGGGGGGTGTCGTGCCCAAGACCTTAAACGGGGCGCTGTCCAGGAGGCAACCTGGTTAGTATTTTCTCTTTATTTTTTTTTCTTTTTCGTTTTTCCTTATTTTTATCTTTCGTAAAAATTATTAAAAATAAAAAAAATTAGTTAGTTTTTGCTTAAAATATTCTATTTTACAATATTTTATTTTGAAGTATTTTTAATTCTAGATTAACCATAGGGAAGAGTGTTTGGAGTATATTTGGTGTTTTGAAGTGTGCAGGACAATTTGAGCATAATACAGGTCGTAGATCAGGAACCACAATGGAGAAGTAAGATGGGGGTGTCGAGCAGAGGTTTTGGGCGTTAATCAAGTTGTTGGTCAATGACTGTCTATGGCGGAACTGTTACCCTAAAACTACGCGCCCTATATATCCACTTTAGCACGTATCCACCCCCCACTACCCAATTTGAAATTTAACTCTGCAACTTCTCATCTTCTCTCTATTTCTCTCTCCGTCAAAATGCCCAAACCCTTTACTATGGTGTCTACTCGGCCAAGAAATAAAAAACTCAACAAAATCCCCACCGGAACCAACATCGACCTCACTAGCGACAACCCTACCACCACCACCACAAAACCCAAAACCATCAAGCGGAAACTCCAAATGGATCCCGCTAACACCTATGCTGACCAAAACCCCTCCATCACCATCGGATCTAGCGTATCCAAGATCCCGTCGGTCGACGCCACGCTCATGATGAGCGATGAAGACCCGAGCCTGATGGATGAGGCTGCGAAGTAACCGGAGGAGGAGACCCAATCGAAGGCAATGGTAACTGAGCAACAATCGGAAGAAGAGGCGGAAGAGAAAGAAAACAGGGAGGAAGAAGAGGATAATGGAGAAGGTGAAAAGGAAGGTGGTAACGACGAAGAAGATAAGGAGGACGACCTTGATAAGGCCATAGAAGCAGTGGCAGCGGGGTTGGTGGCAGTGGCAAAGACCAAGGCCAAGGAAAGCCCGACGAAGAAAAGTGCCCGGCCGGCCATCAAGCGCCCCCACGTCGGAGAGGATACACCGGCGAAGAAGCACAAATCTGCTGCTTCGGATGTCGGCTCTATCCAACCATCGATGTCAAAAGGAGCGGCCGCCGGAACTGACTCGATGGCGAGTGAGGATGTTGAGGAAGAAGAGGACGACGACCAGTCAACATTGGCAAGCAGCAAAGACAGGAAGAAGAAGAAGGGCGCCACGGTGATGACGTGTAGGAGGCCTAGGGATTGGAAGGTGACAGTACCCAGGGTTCTCGACTTCAAACTATACGAGGACCTGGGTGTTGTCCAAGAAGTACGAACGCTGCTTGATGGGATTGGATGGAGTAAGTTCTTGGAATGGCCAGTTTAAATCTACGAGGAGCAAGTTAAGGAGGTGTACTACACTGTGGTGGTGACGAGTGATCCCGAGTCTGGGGTGAGCACTATTTCCTTCTCGCTTTTGGATGAGAAGTATGATTTTTAGGTTAGTGCCCTCAACCAGATCTTGGGGATGGTGAGTCTGAGGGATTTGGCCAAGAAGGAATTTATGGAGGCCAAGAAAGTGGTGTCACCCCCTGGAGATGTTGCTTATCAGGAGCAATGGAAGGAGATTGAGAACGGAGCACCGAACAATGGAGGCAACAACAAGGGCACGGAGTTGAAGACCCATGCGCTGAGGCTTTGCCATCGTATCCTTGCCTACAACTTGTACGGCAAGAATGACAGCGGCAATACTTTGAGCAACAAGGAGAGGTACCTTCTGTGGTGTATGCACACCAAGACCAAGGTCAACTTCGCAGCTCAAAATGGTGTTGGCCATGCAAGCTCTAGGGTGTACGTGTGGGCACTTTGTGATAGCTTTTGCAAAGGGAGTCGGGGTGTATGATGAGATGAAGGAGAAGCCTGTGATGGGGAACGACAAGTTGGGAAAAGCGGCCCTTAAGAAGATGAATGACATTGAAGTGAGGAACGGCAAGTTCGTGTTCATCGACTACGGCAAGTCAAAGTCCACCAGGCGCCCACCTTTAGTCAGGAAGGAGGAGGCAGGCACTAGCGTGGCGGTGCTGCCCAACATCGAGGTCGAGACCAGACAAGCCAACATGGAGAAGTTGTTGACCAAGATCAGGGATGCCCAGCTGGCATTCTTTGCGCACCAAGGATTCAGGTACCCGCCTGAATCTTCTCTTTGATTTTATGTTCCTCCTACTTTTTGTGTTAGTTTAGGTTTTTGTTTTTCGTTTTTATGTTGTCGAGTCTTGTTTTATGTTTTATTTTCTGTTGTGTCTTGTTGGTCGAGAAGGTACCCTTATTGCCTTCACCCACAATTTGCCCAGCAAATTATGTGGTGAAGGCCTTAGAATTCTCTTCTCGGCCCTATTTGTAAATAATTGTTGATCACGATCTCACTCACTTTGCTGAAGGAAAAGTGTGTGGGTGGGATCGTTGTTGGTATAATTGTTGAGTCAGTTTTTTTTATGTTTGTTGTTGTCCAACATCATACTCACTTTGTCTAAGGCAAAGTGTGTGGGTGTTGGGATATTGGTCTGATTTGTGTGTTTTTAAATTTTGTTTTAGTTGTTGATCAGCATGTAGGCATGATAGGTCAGAATAGGTGTGTTGATATAAGTGATGCCGTATGTAGATAGGTAGGACAAAATGAGATATTGGGCAAAAGACTGTGAGGTTTTGAGCTGTTGAATGCTATATACATGTGCAACATTTATTTCTTTCTTGTGTGATAATGACCAATTGGAACTTGTTGATCTAGAACTTGCCTGCATCTCTTATTGAGACTTCATATAACTTAGTCGAGTTGCTTAGATGAATTAGGCATTTTTGTTCAAATTAGCCCATGGCCAAAATTCTCTACCTCGACATTTATCCTTTGCTAGCCCCTTTGAGCTTATTGGTAATTCTTTCTATTCACTTGTAGTAGCCTGAATTTATGAGCCTTCCTGGTCAAAAACTCAGGTTTAGAAGAAGAAGGGATGAAAGGAAAATGTGGGTAGCACTAGCTGGGCAATATCACCTATTATAGAGGTGTTGGTTAATAATAATAATAATAATAATAATAATAATAATAATAATAATAATAATAATAATAATAATAATAATAATAATAATAATAAGTGTGCTAAGGCGAAGTGGTAGGAGTCAAGGGCAACATGTTGCCAAAAGATGAGTCTTCTTGACATAGCCAAATTCCAAATTATCCCACATTTTGCCTTGAGCCACGTTACAACCCAATAAAGACCTAAGGATAAGTTATTTTGACTTTGTTCAAAAAAGTAGAGATGTAGAGGGCAGGCAAGCCTGTGGAAAAATATTATCGATATTGGTCAAGAGCGTATACACTTAACCATATACACTTGAGAGTTGAGTGATGGTGAGGATACCCTTGTTGCCCAATAACTCCATCTTGACCTATTTGATGGCAATATCTGCTTCATATTCTGTTTTGACTGACATGTTGATGTATTGATCTATTGAGTCTGTGTCTTGTTTTGTATTTTCTGTGTTTAAGTCTTGGGCTAAATTGCAACCATACACTTGAGGGCAAGTGTAATTCAAGTGTGTGGGTGGATGAACCTATATTTGTGTCCATCTTTTCTTGTATTTTCTTGTTCTTTTTGGTCTTTATCAAGTTAAAGTGTGTCTGGGAGGATACGAAATCGAGAGATGGTGTGCAGGAAAGAACAGGTGGGAACTTGGGCAAATCCGGTGAAAATCTGTTGTTGAGATGCTGAGATGGTGATACAATGCAAATGGGCATAGGGCTGGAGGCTTGCAGCTGGGCAATAACGTTCTATTCAATCTACAAGTCAGGAAGTACCTTTCCGTATCCTTGAAGCCAACAGACAGAGTACCCGGAGGAGCCAGGATCTTGATCAGAATGGGAAGCAATACAGGATGCAGACATTGAAGTCGAGAAGTGAGTCAGGTCAGCTACAAATTTCTTTTCTTCCAAGGAAGAGGATAAGGATCGAAGATTTCTTTCCTTATCCTAGCCGAGCCTAATCAATGAAGATATCTACCACGTAAGGAAAGTAAATCGCAGCTGCATGGATAGGAGAGGAGGCGGATATGCATGACAAGAGTCCTTCACCAATAAGGAAACTATCCTAACCCTAAATTCCGTCGCCTATATGTATGGCCGACTTCACTTTGTAATAGGAGGAGGAGTTTAAGATTTATTTATGCATTCTAGTTTGAGAGAGCGTGAGGAAGAAACAAGTCCTACAAGCATTTGCTTTTACATTTCATTTCCAGTTTTTCTGCATTAGTTTCTAGCTGTTGATTTGAAGTTAAAACCTTAGTTGCTGACTTACGCTTTTGAGCAGCAACCCTTTCCAGTTAATTTCAGTAATGATTTCCCTTATATGTTTTGTGATTTTGTTTAATATTATGTCTAGCTAAATCTATTGTTTGGGTTGGATGTAGATGATGTGGTCTTAATTACTCGTTCTAAACTCGTGAGGTCGAATTGTATGAGTTCGTTATTTGATTTTGTTCCCGAAACACTTAGGAATAATTCTAGACTTAATTGAAATTGATATATGCTTGATCACCATCTAGATATTGAGATTAAGTCATTAACAGAAATTGGGATCAAACTCGAGAGTGTCTCTCGTGCCCAAGAAGGTAAAGAGTGTTGGAGAGCAGTCGGTATTGACCTACCTCTTGGCTGTCTTGGGTCTGTTTATTCTTAATGCCTTTTGGGCAGCATCGTTACTGAAGTGTCTTCGTGACTTTGTTGATCAAAGGAGAAGATCTTGCTTTCTGGTCAAGATCTGTAAAATTGGATAGACATAGGCTTGGTGTGTTTATATCGTGACTTCGTGACCATTAGGGTATAAACTAATCTTTGTCTTAAACCAAGTAATAAGATCGAGTAATTGAATATCTTTGCACCAATGAACGAGTAATGAGTAATTAGGATCTTTGATTCGAAACCCTAACCCAAACTTCTTTGTTATTTGATATTTTACTTGTTGAGTTACAGACATTGAGATACAATCTCGACCATAACCCCTTTCTGTTAAGAACTACCTGAAGAGCAGATCTACGCCAAGTCCCTTGGGATCGATCCCACTTGCCATTAATACTGTCTTGTTGGGTAAGATGTGTTTTATAAATTTATTTGTGCGAAGAGTGTGACGACCGCCCTTCGTCATAAGGTCATGGAGTGGATGGACACCAGAATCATTATTGAAGACGCATGGGATTCTAAATGCACGGAGGACAAGGCAAAAAGCAAACCTCACGGAGAGGAAACCACTTATAAAGGAAGAGAGTCGGACAGCGCTCGGAGAGAGGAGTCAGATAGGAGACCCCCGAAGATAGAAGGACCACCCAAGGTGAAAAAAGACCAAGGTCCTATAGGGAGCTGCTAGCTCCCCTGCCTAGAAATAGCTACACAGGAAAAACTTGGGATAGGAGATCTCAACCCTACACGGAGCTGACAGTTTCCCCATCTGAAATTTTGAACATAACCCCGAAGCTTTTCAACCCACCTTTTTCAGCGAAGAATGGTCCAAGAAACCCCCCGTCAGATCTCTTTTGTCGTTTTCACAAAGATTACGGTCACGATACAGACGAGTGCATGCACCTCAATAATGTTATAGAAAGACTCATAAAAGCAGGAAACTTCCAAAATTACATCAGACAAGCAAGAGGAGGTCGGGACGTTCCTTGGAGAAAGTAGGACAGAAAGGGATACGGCTCCGAAAGGAGAGGAGAGGTTCCCGATGTGCCAGAACCTGAAACCCCGCAATAGCACTTGAAGGACCCCGATCACAAGAAAATAAGACACAATACCCAAAAAAGGAGAAGTCCATGATGATAATAGGAGGATTAATTAATGAAACTTTCGGCCAAGCCCAGAAGAGGGTGCAGAGGGCGGTCAGAGCTCCAAATGTATGGAATGTAGAGGTTGTTCAGCCTAGAGAGAACACACCTAATTTAAATTTTCAGTGGTCGAGATCTGTAGGGAATGATCACTCCCCAAGATGATGCACTGGTAATTACCGCCGAGGTGGCAGGGCATGATGTGGCTAGAATTCTCATTGACACCAGGAGCTCCGCTGACATCATTTTTCTAGGATGTTTCCAGCTGATGGATATAAATGAGGAATCAATACCGGTTCTTGCAATGTTGGCAGGGTTTTCCGGGAGTGTAGTGGCACCAGTAGGAATAATTCGGTTACCTGTTGTGTTAGTAGACGGAGAATTAAGAAAGATGAAAATGGTGCAGTTTCTAGTGGTTGATGCACCCAGCTCTTACAATATAATCATAGGAAGGCCATCACTGAATGCATTTCAAGCAGTGGCATCAACCTATCACATGATAGTGAAGTTTCCAGTAGGGAGATTTGTAGCAGAGATCAGGGGAGATCCGATCAAGTCCAGATCTTGTTATGCAAGTGAATTGAAGAGAGCCAAAAGCCAGAAAGGTAAAAGATCACGAGTGGATGACGATGAAGGAGACAAACCCCAAATGTCAGTTGTACATAACATAGGCTCCAGCTCAATCCTGGGAGCGAATATCAGGTCTGGTATCAAACTGGAAGAAGGAGAGCTAGAGGATTAAGAAATGGACGAGGAACCAAAACCGAGCATGAGACATGCGGAAGAAACTATGACGGTAGAACTATTTGAAGATCGGACAGGGTTTACAACTTGGGTAGGCATGAAAATGAAACCAGAGGAGCACGAATGTATAATCGCTTGTCTGTGATGAAATGCAGACGTTTTCACTTTTGACTCTGATAGGATGCCATGCATATACCCCCATGTGGCCACATAAGTTGAACATAAACCCCAAAGTTAGGCCAGTTAAGCAAAAACTACAATATTTTGAAGAAGAAAAGGATCAAGCCCTCAGAGAACAAGTACGAAAACTGTTGCAGGCGGGATACATAATCAGGGTTAAGTTCCCAAATTGGTTGTGCAATGCAGTGATGGTTAAGAAGCTAGGGGGAAATGACGAATGTGTAATGATTTTAGAGACTTGAATAAAGCATGCCCAAAAGATCATTATCCTTTGCCGCAAATAGATCAATTAGTGGACGCCACAGCGGGAGCAGAGCTGCTATCAATGATGGATGCCTACCAGGGGTATTACCAGATCCAGATGGATCACAAGGATATAGTAAATGTATGTTTTATAACATCTATTGGGGTTTTGTCAGAATGCCTTTCGGGCTAAAAAATGCAGGTGCAACCTATCAAAAAAAAAAAATGGACACCATTTTTGCGGACCTGTTGCACTCACATACTAAGGTATATGTGGATGACATACTCGTACATAGTACTAAATCTCTCTCGCATACCAAAGACCTAGAGGAAGTATTTGTTGTAGCGCGAGCCAGCAAGCTTAAGCTCAATCCAGCCAAATGTGTTTTCGGTGTAACCCAAGGAAAGTTTATGGGATATGTTGTTACTCTGGAGGGAATCAGAGTTAACGAGGCAAAAGTGCAAGCTATCATGGAGATAAAGCCTCCACGGAGCATCAAGGATGTGCAAACTTTAAATGGCAAGGTGGCAGCGCTGAGTCGTTTCATATCTAGATCGGCGGACAAAAGCTATCATTTTTTCCAGATATTGAGAAAGGGCACGAAGTTTGCATGGTCACCTGAATGTCAGCAGGCTTTCGAAGACCTGAAGAAGCACTTGTCAGAACTGTCGTTGTTGGCTAAGCCAGATCTGAAGGAAGTGTTATACTTGTACATTGCTGTTGGAAAGCAAGCTCTGAGTTCTGTCTTAATCATAGAGGAAGGATCAAAATAGCAGCCAATCTATTATGTCAGCAGAATGCTTCAAGTAATAATCCAGTGCATCTATGCATAAACATATATATATATATATATATATATATATCAAAGCATAATAAATCAATAATAATAATATGGATGAAAGAACGTTGAGTAATAATAAGCGAATTGGTGATGTAGGGACCAGAAGAAAGGTACACAGAAATTGAAAAAGCAGCGCTGGCTGTCATGATTGTAGTGAGACGTTTGAGGTACATATGCATATATAATAGAAATGATGATGATAAGAAATGATACAAATTTTGTATTAAATTATCAGTATCTGTTTATGCCCTGATAAAGGCTTACAGGTGTGCTATGAATCAATACAAATAAACTAAAGGCATAATAATGTAGGTATTATTTCTTGTCACATAAGGTTGTGGTCAGAAGTAATTGACCCTTCAATCAGGTCTTGGCCAGACCTGACTTGTCAGGAAGAATGGTAAAATGGGCTGTAGAATTGGGAGAATACGACGTGGAATTTGAGCCAAGGACAACTATTAAGGCTCAAGCCGTGGCGGATTTCATACAAGAGTCAACAAGAGCGGAAGAAGAAGAAGAAGAAGAAGAAGAAGAGAAGGAATGGGTGGCCGAAGTAGATGGAGCGGCAAACATTGGAGGATGCGGAGTAGGCATCGTCATCATCAAGCCCGATGGCGAAGACTTACGCTTTGCCATATCTTTTCAATTTCGAACATCCAACAATGAGGCGGAGTATGAAGCCATTATCAGGGGAATGCAAATACTCTGGGAGATGGGAGCGCGAGCAGTACTAATAAGATCTGACTCGCAATTAGTAGCTCAACAGTTATAAGGAATTTTTGAAGTCAAAGATGAGAAAATGATGCTATATATTGAAATAGCGAAAGAGCTGAGAAGCAGATTTAGAAGTGTTCGAATCGAGCAAATTCCTTGGGAGAAGAATTCCAAGGCCGACCAACTAGCAAAGTTAGCCAGTGCTGCTAGCGCTCCAGCTGAGGGAGTTATTACAATGATGACTGTGGAAAGAAAGGTGCACGCTGTAGAAGTATTGGTGACTGAAAGGAGTGACGACTGGAGAGCCCCCATTATACATTTCTTGATAACTGAAAAAAAGATGGAAGGCCTGGATAAGTCAATTAAGATAAATTATAGACAATACTACCTAGTAGGTGATTGTCTAATGAGGAGATCTTTCACTCATCCGTATCTGAAATGCATGGGGAAGGATGAGGCTCAATACACTCTTAGGGAAGTACATGAAGGGGGTGCTGGAAGCCACTTAGGATATAGAGACACAGTCAGAAAAATAATCAGAGCCAGGTTTTATTAGCCGGCTTTAGCAAAGGATGCCAAGGACTACGTGCAGAAATGTGTCAGATGTCAGAAAAATGCGAACGCAATTCATGTACTTGCGGAAAGGCTGGGAGGTCTATACGCTTCTTGCCCGTTTGATAAGTGCGGAATAGACATAGTGGGACCTTTTCTTAAGGTGGACAGGGGAAAAAAGGTTCGTCATAGTAGTTGTGGACTACTTCAGCAAGTGGGCTGAAGCTAGAACAGTGACGGCAATAACTGCCCAAGCAGTCCTGACTTTCATATGGAAAGATATTGTGTGTAGATTTGGCGTCCTGCGAATCCTGGTCTCTGATAACGGCTCACTATTCAACGGACGGAAAATGAGAGATTAGTGCAAGAGTTTAGGCATTATTCAAAGATTTGCAGCGGTAAAACACCCGGAGACAAATGGACAAGTGGAGGTGACTAATCACACAATCGTAAGTGGCATTAAGGCACGGTTGCTAAGCCACAAAAATGACTGTGTGGATGCACTGGACTCAGTGATGTGGTCATACAGAACCGGGGTCAGAGCTGCTACGGAGGAATCTCCAAGCCAACTCATATATGGGAACACACCGGTAACTCCGGTTGAGATTGGAGCAGGATCGTGGCGAAATTTGAACTACAATGAAGTAGAAAATAACCAGACCAGAAGGAAAGAGCTAGACCTGCTATAAGAAATCATAATGGCGGCAAAGCTTAACTCTGAGGTATATAAGAAGGCAGTCAGCAAGTCAGCAATCTCAAACCACTGCAACACATATTCCTTTCAATCGTGGAATCGGCAATTAAATTTCTGAGCAAAGATCCATTCGGTAATTTCCTTGCTTCTCTAAATCAATCTGCAGTTTTCTTTAAGCAAACCATAACCTCTCTTTAAAGGAACTTTTCTAGTGGTCGTGAGTTTTCTTTACCATAGTGTATGCATGTTAATGGCCATGTGATTCAGTTAAAGTTTTTGTTTAATAGAGAAAAAATGTATGCGTAATAAAGAAAAAAGAAAAAAAAAAAAGGAAAAGAAGTTAGGGGCAGACTATAGTTGGCAGATTTCTTGTTAATAAGGTTAAATTTAATATTTGTTTTGATTTGGAAACCAAGCGTATGAATTTGGGTTTCTAATTAGTTTGTATAAGCTATGTTGTTTGTCTGACACGGAAAATCGAGAGTAGAAGAAGAAGTTTAAAATTAGCCATTAATTATAATTAATTTGTGAATAATTTAGCTATTATAATATGTCTTGATATTTATTACAAATACGTATATGTATAGTAGCAGATTTCTTATTGACATTCTAATAGTTTTAATAGTAATGGTAGAGTTGAATTGGAAAAAAATACTTTTAGATTATTAAATAGAACTATTACTTTTATTTTGTGCGGCTGCGGGTTCCCACGATATAAAATAAATAAATAAATAAATAAAAGAAAAATGATTCTTGCTTTGAAAAAATTCTACGTGGCACCTCTTATATTCCCCCATTCATATTTATCTAAATTCTTAAATTTTTGAATTTTTAAATGTAAAATAATAGATTTTAAATATCTATACTAAAATTTTGTGTCCCACATCGGTTTCTCAATGAAACTTCACCTATTGAAAAGCCTATAAATACCTAGAATCAATGTGTATTTTCTCATCTTTTGCTCCACCAGTTTTATTTGGCCACTTTATTTATTAATTGGTCGAATAAATAACTATATTTTATAGTTTAATTTAATTTAATTTGGTCAATTTATTAATTGGCCGAATAGATAATTACTTTTTGTAGGAGTTTAGTTGACCAATTTATTTATTAATCGGCCGAATAAATGACTGCTATATTTTTATAGTTTAATTTAATTTAATTTGATCAAATTATTAATTGGCCAAATAAATAATTATTTTTATTATGGAGCCAATTTATTAGTTAACAGAATAAATGGTTCCAAAATAGTTTGGATAATTTATTGGTTGACCGAATTAAATTTGGAAATAGTCTAATATTTTTTTATTTAATTTGATAAAAAATAAGTAATTTCTAATTTGTCAATTAATTAGGTAGACGGGCCAATTTCCAACTGACGGGTACCTCAACTCGGGATCCTACGTGACACATTTTCATTCTTTTATTCTTATTAATTTTAAATTTTCATTTTATTCATTTTTTTCATGTATTTTCTAAAATCTAGAATCGTCATAAATTGTGCATTTATAAATTAAAATCATGGTCAACAGGTCAATTCTGACCCCGAACCGTGGCGGTGGGTGAGCCAATTCCCAACCGACACTCGAAAAGTTTTTCATTTTATGTTTTTTTTTCCCATGTATTTTCTAAAATCTATAATAATCGTCATCCATGAAATAATTTTTACGTTATTTGTAGTTGGGTTTCCAGTTTTGCATAATTTATAATTTTAATTAACGAATATTACTATACGATTAAGAACGATAACGAATAGTACAATCATTATTTTTATTAAATTTTTGGATCTATATAAATTCTAAATAAATTTTATAAATTACGCACTTATAAATCAGAGTCGTGGTCAACGGGCCAGTTCCGACGCAGAACTGTGGCGGTAGACTAATATACGAATTTTTTTCAGAAAGGAACACAAATGACTAATTTTTTAATCGGAGTTTATACAAGTACGAGTATATAAATTTCAAACAAGTTTGAATAATCCTAAACACATCATCTCAAATTGTTTGATTAATCGTCTCCGTTAGAAAACATAGAATATGTAGGAAAATTGACAGAAAAATTACTAACGATTTATCAACGAGTCAATTCCGACCAATAATCATGCGCGTAGATGGTCAATTCAGTACTTACGGGACAACTTTTCTTTTAATATATTATATAATTTGAACTCATAAAATTAAGAATATTTATTGTCAACTTTTATCTTATATCATTGACTAAATACTTTTATGAATCACAATCATTTCACATAAAGTTTTGTAAAAAGGAAAAACTACCACGTACATAGTGAAACAATTCTTGAAGTTCTATTCTCAGTTAAAAAAGTTATTCTCGAAGCTGGTAAAAAATAAAACAAATGTCATCATTTATTTTTCTATAAATATATTTGGAAGATGATTATTTATATAATACTACAATTTATAATTAAATTTTTATTTATTAAATATTGTGTGAATATTTTTGAAATATAGTTATTTATATAATTAAATATTAATTTCAGGTAAAAAGAAAACAAATGTTATCATTAATTTTTTTGTGAATATATTTGGAAGATGATTATTATATAATTTAAAATCAGTATTGTTGTCAATAGGCGCCTCCAGGTCGGAACCGTCTGGGTAGACGGGATGATTTTGAAGCGGTGATTTAACTTAATTTTTTTTTCTTAATCTTGTGTTGAATTCATGATGTGGGGTATTTAGGGTCACTTTCATCTCATAGACAATCTTAACATCTATAGTATTATTCTCTAATACTAAGAGTCCCTTGCCTATTTTTCTTCATAAAAAGCTAAAAAATTCAGCTTAAGAGTCGCTTTCCTTTAAGAGAGAAATATATTTTGCCCACATCGATTTTGTAGAAAAACAGAGCTTTAACAATTATCGAAAGTAATGAAAATATATTGATTATAATTTTTAACAAACATAACTATATGGGTTTGAGACGTAAACATGTGGTAAAATTATTTTTTAATTAAATTTGAAATGTGTTCAAGGGATATAAATTCTAAGCAAGTTTAGTAGATTGCATAATCGAATTATTTAACGCAAAAATAATTAACAAATAATTTTTTTTTAAATCTATCACATTTTAGTACTATTTAATAATTTTATTATTTTTTTTAATTTCCCGTCAATTATCGACGGGTTATACGCTAGTTGTTATAGAAATAAAATGATATGATAATACTAGTGTAATTTCTAACTTTCGGTTTAAAATAAATGAAATGTCTGAAAGCGAAGTGGAGGATTTAGTGGAAAAAGGATTGAGAAATGGGGTTAATATTTTGATTATTTTGAATACAATATATATTTCGATTCTTTGTACATGTTTTATTTAGTAAGGTTTTTAAGAAAAAGTTTTTATATTTAAAGATACTAGTATAAGTAACGTGCACTCGCACGTCAAAAAAATGATTTTACTAAATAAATATTAAGAGTTAATCTATATTTAGTTTATTTTTTTATTGAATTTTTTGTATTATTGACCTTCCACAATTACAGAAAAACTGTAAGTGATAATGTTCTATTTATGCCCAAATATAATAACTATTATTTACATTTTAATTCAATTATTCTTTTAGTATCATTATAAAAGTGCTAATAAATTTTCATTATATGAAATAAGTGAATATAATTTTTGTGTAGTCTCTTAAAAAGTTAAAAACGAAATTAAAATATCAATAGTTTAATTTCAATAGGATTTTTTCATCTAAAAGATAAATTATATGGAAAAATAAACTAATTATTTTAAGCAAAAATATCAACTTGAAAAACTATACAACTATTTATTTTATTCTTTTAAAAGTATACAGTCTTCAAAATTTTGATACACTTTTAATATTCTTACTAAGTTTGTGTTTGTGCATCACATATTCAATTTAGCTAGTTTAATAACTGAAAAAAATATTTATGCATAAAATTAAGAGAATATTTTATAAGTAGCGCTATTTTCATACTTTTTTTAAATTTTAGAACTCCTTATAAATCCTTTAAATTTTAGTATTTTTTGACATTTTTACCCTTCCACCACCTCTCTGGTAACAAAAGAAAAATTGTGACTGAACAAAAAAAAAACATTCCACCACCACTTTCCGCCGCCGCCGCCGCCGTGCCACCACTGCCGCCGTCGTGCCGCCGCCACTGTCGCCAGCGGTCATAAAAACAAATTTGTGACTGAACAAAAAAAAATTCAACCACCACTTTTTCACCGCCACTGTCGCCGGCGGTCACGATTTTTTTACTTATGTCTTTCAAAAAATGAAAAATTTTGTTAAGTCACAAAAAAATGGAATAAAATTTGTGAAATCACCGAAAAAAATTGGAAAAATCTGTGAAGTCACAAAAAAAAAGTTCAAAAAATTTGTGAAGTCATCAAAAAAAATTGAAAATTTTGTGAAGTCACAAAAACTTCAATTACAGATCCCCCTCTCTCTCCTCCGCCAAGAAAAGAAAAGCAAAACAAATCAACAACGTTGACATGGCTGAAAACACACACTACACCTACTGCAACACAGAAGCATTCCACAAGTATATATAACTCTAACAATAAAATCAACATCAGCCATCATCACAATTTACAAGAACTTCAGAGAAATCCAAAATTCTAAAATTCCTAATTTTTCACTCAATCTATCTCACAACCTTCATCTTCAGCACAACGCCATTGAAAGCACTCAACAAAACATGAGTCCTCCCATAAACAACTTCCAGATTTTAATTAGGGTTCTTCATTTCCACGGCCACCGTAGATGCAGCGTCCAGCGCCAACCTGTCCGCCATCGCGCTGTGGTGAAGTTGAACGACTTCAGGTGGATTTCGGGGAGCCGAGGCTGAAACCAGAGGTAGAAGGTTAATCCGGCGGAGATGCCGGTGAGGATGAGGATGACGATGATAGTGCAGAAGCAACAGCAGCAGACGCGGCAGCACGCCCTTCGCCGCTTCGCCTGCTGTAGTAGCGGCGGCGGACGGTAGGGGATTTGTAGTTTGGGGGATTTGGCGATTAGGTGTGAAGCTTCGGATCGGAAACTGGAGCGCGCCTAGATAGGTGAAGGCAATATGAACGGCGGAGAGGGAGAAGAGGGAATGGACAAGAAGAATGAGAGGGGAGAAGAAGAAATAACGATGCAGGGAAGAGAGAGAGATGAGGAGGGAGAAGATGGAAAATAGAAAGATAAAGTAGGGTAAAAAAGACATAAATTGCTAAATTTTTTAAGATTTATAACAAGTGCTAAAATTTAAAAAGATTATCTAAGAAGTGCTAGTTTGGGGGATTTTCTCTAAAATTAACAATCAAAGTATTAATTTTAATCGAACCATTGTAAATAAGCCGAGATAATATATGAGTTATGCTCGAAGTTTATGATCTCTAGCTTAATTTGACTTGATTATACCCATTTCTTTAAAATCAAGATCTAATACACAATTGAATTTATTATCAACAATAAGAATTCAAGAATATATGAAAATTAATTAATTAAATACTAAATATAGACTACTTAATTCCTAATAACGTCTATATTTTATTTAAAAAGTAGGGGCGAGAAGGATAAAAATTTCCTAAAAAAGATTAAATTAGTTGAACATGGTTGGATTTAAAAAATATTTAAAAATTTTAAGAGGAATCTCTTGGAAGAGAAGACAACTTTGATTTGAAAAAATAGAGAAAAAACACAATATACGTGAAAAAATTCACATATGAACTTATAACCATATTGGTATAAAATATCAAAGGTAAATAGCAAGATAAATATATCATTTAAATATTAATTAATAAGATAATTTTGATTTTCATTAACCTAATATATTTCATATATAAGGTAAATAGTAAACTATAACAAAGGTAAATTTGTATTTCTTGTAACTAATAATATATTACAATATCAACATTATTGTAGTACGCTATTGCCCTTAATTTTGCTTTATAGTAAGGATATTTTAGACAATTCAAATTTTGTAAAATAAGGTTCTTTTTATATAAATATAGATATATTTTGATAGTATGCATTTCGACGGTAGCTTTATTGATAGGTACTTGGATCTCAATAAATTAACAATTTAAATCTTAATTATTTATTAGAGGTTATGAAAGTATGTATTCTTTGAAGATAAAGAGAGTGGTTTTAAGATTTCGGTCGAAATTCAGTATCCTTGGATTTTTCCTTATTAAATTAAAGTATTTATGTGATTATGTGATTAGATGCGGTGCAACTAGGACCCTTATCTCATATTTGATTATTTGGATTGTTTGTGCTCAACTTTTGAGGTAGGTAAAACTTTTTTCAAACTGTAAAGTTATGATTTGCTACATCATGTGGGTAAAGTTTTCTAACTCAACAAAGTGTTTTATGATATGTGGCTTTAAATGAGAAATGTTTATAAATTAGCATGAAATGTTCTACGAAATGTTTTTATATGTCCAACATGTTATTATCATGTGGAATGTGATGTGAAAAGTGAAGGTTGCATATAATCCATTGGAACCGTTTGGTGTCTTTAATGTTAATTTTATTAAGCAAAAATTTTAGTTATTTCCGCATTATTACCGATGAAAGAATATCATTCTAGTTTAGTAAATTAGAGTGTTACAACTGTCTTGTAAAATCGTTCGCGCCGTCGTACAAAAACCTAAGTGCCATCGGAAAAACCTCGTTGCTTTTTTACCATGGCGTGTTGGAATTAATAAGGATAGTTAAGTTTTAAATTGAAAAAAAATTGTCATATTGATTATTATGAAGAGAGTCTACCAAAATTTATATTTTAATGGTCATTTTAACTATATTACATGATATTTTCAAAATTATTACTATGTGATTGTAGACATTATTCAATTTTGTAATTTAAATCAATCTTACCAGAATCATTTCTTTCTTGTTTCTTGTTTCCGGATGATGGCAAATTGTGTCATATGCTAGTCTCAACCAACCCACACCCCCCCCCCCCCCCTCATAAGACTATTTTGGATAACCACAACACAACCTCCTATTTATGGAGGAAACGATGTATTTAAAATGGAGAATGACCCTAAATTTTTCACTGTAGTCCTCTATTTAAATATTAATAAATAAAATTGTAAAAGTATTACTTTATCTGATTTTAAATATAAGAAGTTTGGCATTTTGCACTACGATTAAAAAATATTAATTAATACAAACTTTAACAATTTATTATTCTTTTTTTTTTATAAAAACAACTCATTATTCTTGTTCTCTCTAAATTTTAATGCAAGAAATTTATTTGGTGAATTGTATTGTTGTCTTTTGGGTTCCTTTTTGCAATTCATGATAATATCATTAGGGTAATATATTATCCAATTTAATGAAAGGAACTCAACAAACTAATTGAAAAACGAGCACATCATTAATAATGAGTTGAAAAGTAAATAAAATGGATGGAAGAGAGAGAGAGAACACTTTTGGTAACTGAAAACATTTTATAACAAAAACAATTAAAAAGAGTCAAAACTTCTTATATTTAAAATCAGGTGGAGTATTATTTATGTTCTTATAGCCTCCAATTTCTAATTCTAATTAAAAAAGCAATAAAATAAATCCTAAAAATATAAGCATCAATATAGCCCTCTCAAAAAAAAGAAGATACGTAAAATCAATATAGCCACACTAACGTAGAATAGATAGAACACAAGGAAGAAAATATCGTGCTGCAATGAAGAGACAATAATGTATGTTCATCATTCTTAATACTTACTCTCTTATTTATCTTTATTTGTCATACTAATTTTTGATTGTTTGTTTTAGTATTATGAAAAAATTCTAAAACAGAGAAGAAAAGTGTATAAAATTCAATTCATGCTCTTTGATGGAAAATTTGTAGTGATATTTGTTGTGCTCCATCGGTGCCAGACCGCTGCGAACCATTTGATTTGATCAGACTTGGCAACTTTTTTTGATCTCCACATGCTTTATGACTCCAACCAATTCAACATGGGCTGACGGAGGGCGAAGGGCCCTCTGTTAATTCAGTCCTTGCATATCTCTTCGTACGTCCTCTTTCAATGCCGGCTAGGTAGAAAAATAATAAAAAAAGAAAAGAAAACATAACTCCTCAATGTTGAGCCCCTCAAAATCACATAGATCTTTAGAATGGAAAAGCCTTGCATCATCATCAATTTCTTCCATTCCTAAGAATAACATATATCCATGCAACCATGCCTTACTCAAAACCCATGAAGCTTGCGCTGGGGTTTGCATGATAGCAAGATTTTTTTATTTTTTTTACATAAAATCCATGAACGTTATTTTTTTTATGTGATAATGACCAAAGAAGTTTAGGCATTGCTGTTTTATTCTACAACTAAATATTAGTAATGTTCCAAACTCCAGCCAATTTAGGTAAACAAAGATGATTGTACAATTTGGACGGGAAAGTAGAGTGTTATATATAAATAGATTTAAAAAGTTAGATAGTTTTGTGAAGAGCAAGAACTATTAATGTTGATTGCAAGTTGACCCCACATACAAAATATCCTTCTCAAATTTTTAAAAAACAGGTGGAAAGTAAATGTTAGGAGTGGAGGGGACTATTTATGCAAGGGAATTAATCTTAAACTAATTAACTTTTGGGCGAAAACTTAAAATAACCATTTTAGAAAAGCAAAAATAAATTCTAACCATTAATTTTTAAAAGATAAATTCCAACCATTTTTACCAAAATGCCCCTGCTTAACTTTATTTTTGTGAATATATACATGAATACAAGAATAACATTGAATCATACATGAATACATAAATTCATACATGAATACATGAATACATACACGAATAACATTGAATCATACATGAATATATAAATCCATACACGAATACATGAATACATACATGAATTTATAAATGAATATCGAATACATACACGAATACATACACGAAAATATGAATACATGCACGAATACATACACGAATTCATACACGAAAATATGAATACATACACGAATGTCGGATACATACACGAATTCATACACGGATACATACTCGAATTTATACATGAATGTCAAACACATACACGATGACATTAATACATACATGAAATTGCTAGATCCAAATAGAAATTCCTCTTTCTATTTATAGAAGAAACATGGATGGAGGCCTCTGCAGAAGGATGAGTGTGTGTGTGTGGAAGCGATGCGATATGAAATTTATAGAAGAAACATGGATGGAGGCCTCTACAGAAGGATGAACAACAGAGGTCCTTTTTCCAGCGACTGTAGCAATGGCATTGCTGATATACTTTTAGCTGGAGCCTAATTGTTGCAGCGGCGGCGACGGTGGCGAGGAGGTTGAGGAACTAGGCTTTGGTGGCGGGAGCCGAGGAAGCGGTGGACGCCATGGTCGGCGTGGAGGTACACGACGACTGAATGAGGCGGGAGGATGAGCGTGAGATCGGAGGCAGCGGCGGAGAAGGGCTGTTTGGTAAGGGCGAACTCGCTGAATTCGAAGAGAGGATAGGAGGTTTTGAATTGGGGGCTAGGGTTTCGAATTGAGGATTTGTTTGTGTTTGAGAGAGATAGAGAAGAGATGGAGAAATTGCTCCTACCGTGGGGTAGAGGAGATGATGGTGATGCAATGGTTCTGCCGGAGAAGAAGAAAAAGAGGAGGGTGAGTTTCTGCATTTGTTTATGGAGAGAGAATCATAAAGGGAATGAGAGAGTGAGTTGACATAATAGATGAGATGGTGGCACTGGAGTGAAGGCGGCAGCGGTGATTGGCGATGAGAGGTGTGGCGACGGCGTGAAGGCGACGGTTGAGAGCTGTGGAGTTGAGAGAGAGATAAAGAGAAAAGAGAGAAGCTCAATATATTAACAAAAGGACGTAGAATGAAAGAAACGAAAATCTGTAAAAAATTAAGAATAAGGATATTACAGTAAATTTGCAAAATTTTAGGTTAGTATTTATCTTTTACAAATCAATGATTAGAATTTATCTTTATCTTTTAAAAATGGTTATTTTTCCACGTTATCTCTTAACTTTTTGGTAGAGCTGTGAAAGTAGTAGTCTTCTACCCATGTACTAACCGTGTTTGTGTCTACTTTAATAAATTTCAACCAAAAATAAGAAAATCGGGTTGTGTAAGCAACACAGTCCAATACCACCATTTAAAGGCGCAATTGTCGGTGTTTGTGTATTTTTTTAAATATTATCTTTTATTTGTATCATCTTGACAGCAAATTATATAAAACAAAATGAAAGTTGGTACGTTGGGAATAATTCATCATATCTTGATTGAATTTTGCAATGACACTATATTTATCCGCGTTGCGTTGTATGATGTAATAATTAATATTTTAATAATAATATTTATTTAAAAATTAACAATATGAATTTTATTTCAAAATTTCAAATTGAGAATCTCATCCATATAAATTTTAAAAATAAATTTTTATTACAAAATATTACAATTTTCCCTAAAAAAATGTAATAACACAATAAACAGCTGCAAAACAATTGTAATTTTTTCATAAAACGTAGTGCTGGACATATAAAATCCGTAGTGTAGGTGCAGAAGTTACAATTTTTACAAGAAAGAAATAATACAAAATATCAGTTAATTTTTACACCACTGTTTCAAATGAAATTTTCTTTTCCTCTGTATATACTCAACAATAAGTTAAGGAGTTGCTCTCCGCAACAATGCCGCATACCTTAATCACGCGCGCGCGCGCTTTCCACGCGCGACGCGTGTTGTGCATGAGCCCCCCTTTTTTTTTTCTTTTTTTAAATTTCTAGATTTTTTTTTCGGCTCCGCCTTCACTTCGATTACTAATATAAGGATAATCGTCGGACAATAATTTGGATTTTTTCGGCTCGCTCCGAGCCTTCGGCTCCCCTAGCTCGCTTGACCAAATAAGAAGCGGCAAACAAAAAAAAGAAGAGGCAAACAAAAAAAAGAGGAATAAAAATTTCAAAATAAAAATTGAAATAAAAAAGATAAAAAAAAATAAAAACTGAAATTTAAAAATAAATTGAAAAAAAAAAACTGAAATTTGTGCACGCGCCACGCGCGGCCGCATAACTTGCGACATGTCGAACGCAAGTGTTTGTCTAAGTTAAGGTAGTGCATAGACCGTCGTAGCAATGACAATCTTGCTAGAGAACTCAATAATGATCATGTTAAAGAACTTTAAACATGAACAAATTAGAAATGTGCTTGTATTTAATATCGACTTTTATCAATATTATATAAGTAATTTGATACCAACCAATTAGAATTTAGACTTGCTTAAAAATATAAACTAAACTATATTTTTCCTATTTGATTGAAGGTTAATTTTTTAAGAGGGAAAAGACTAGCCATTCTTAGCTTGTGTTTTTAAATTTTAGCCCTTCTCATATTTTTTTTTAAATTCTAGCCATTCTAGACTTTTATATCCTTTTTTAAGATTGAAAATTACATATCTAGTTCATTCATAAAATTTATTTTTGTTACCATGTCTTTTTATTTTATTTTTTTGTTTTCACCCTTTCATTTCTTCATCTCTCACCTATTACTCTTCATCTCTTAGTCGTCGCCGCTGCCGCCGCCGGCGCCGGTGGTCACAATTTTTCTTTTTGTGACTCAACAAAAAAAAAATCTGACTCAACAAATATAAATTCAGTCACAATTTTTTTTTGTGACTGAACGAAAAAACAAAAAATAATCTTCTCAGTTGCAGCCACCGCCACCGTCCACCGCCGCTGCCGTCGCCGATGGTCACAATTTTTTTTTTTTGTGACACAACAAAAAAAAAATCTGACTCAACAAATATAAATTCAGTCACAATTTTTTTTTGTGACTGAACAAAAAAACAAAAAATAATCTTCTCAGTTGCAACCACCACCACCGTCCACCGCCGCCGTCGTCGCCGATGGTCACAATTTTTTTTTTGTGACTTAACAAATATAAATTCAGTCACAATTTTTTTTGTGACTGAACAAAAAAACAAAAAAAAATTGTGACTAAACAAAATAAACACAGATAATATTCCGTCGGTGCCGGAGGTCACAAATTTTTTTGTGACTGAACAAAAAAACAACTCCTATTGTGACTGAACAAAAATAAAAATTGTGACTGAACAAAAGAAACACACAAAATATATTTTTTTTGTGACTGAACCAAAAAAAACACACGTAGTAATATTTTGTGACTGAACAAAAAAAACACACAACGTTTTGATTAGTAACAAAAACTTAATTGTGAAGTAACAAAAACAAAAATTCCAGATCTCAGAAATTCGACTGTCAAACAAAAATTCCAGGCGGCGACGAGGTCGAGGTCGCGCCTGTAGGTGGTGGCGGCGAGGATCGAAGCTGTCGAAAGTTACAGATCTTAGGAAGAAGAGAGAGAGAGAGAGAGAGAGAGAGAGAGAGAGAGAGAGAGGAGGAAGAACCACTGGATGTGAGTTGTCAGCAAATTAAATTGATGAATCTAGAATTGAACCAGTGGATGTGAATTGTGATCTGATTTCAGTGGATGTGAGATTTTTGGAGTGTTTCTTTCCAGATTTGTCGCCAAGGAAATGGTGGTGGCGAAGAGATGGCAACGGCGGTGCCAGCTCCGGAGAGTAGATGGCGGCGACGATAGGGAGAAAAGAAGAAGAAGAGGAGAGAAGAATGAGAAAGGAAAAAAAGAAGCAGACAAGTACGAAATTTGAAGGGAAGGGTAGGAAAAAAAGAAGCAGACAAGTAAGAAACATAGTAACTAAAAAATTATATGGGAAATGGAGAGAGGAGGGTAAAAAAGTCCAAAAATTCAAAAATAGCTAAAAGTTGAAAAAAAAAAACGGTAATGGCTAAAATTTAAAACTGAAAATGGCTAATTTTAGGGCATTTCTCATTTTTTAAACTGCGTTTTAATTGTATAATAGTGAACTAATTGCGTACCTCCTTTTTTTTATCCTTCCAGAGATGCTCCTGAGGCGTACACTTGCATCAAACGAATTTGTGTTGGATGGATGGATGAATGTGATTGCCGTGACAAATATTCACCTAGAAACTGCCAATACAAAAAATAACATAGCTAGTAAATAACTAAATAAGTGTACTGCTAAATGAATAAAAGAGAAGCAAGCAACATGAGAATGGCGATAACAATAAAAAATCAAATTTGATTACTATATGCACTGCATAAATATAGACTGAGCATGAGAAAATGGCTAGCTCCACGTTTTGAAATTTGAATTTCAAAAAGTTTACATATTTTTAGGTTTGCAGTTGTCTTCCTAATGAAATATTCATGATATTCTTGAGTGGCAGCAGAAAGTGTAGAGGAGAGAAGTTGGATGATCAAATAGTAACTTTTTTGGAAAAGGTCCATTGTGAAACTGACAAAACTTCAACGATTTTTTTAGCCACAACATGTTTGCATAGTTAAGGGACAGTTTAGGCGGGATAAAAGACATTTAGGCTGGAATTTGCATACAAACTTATTGTAGGGGAAAATATGAATGAAACGAACAAAAAATCGGATTCTCTTAAAGGCGTGAGAACACTTTGAGATCGAATCAATTCGACGGTTCTATCGAATTATTCAATCGGATACAATTCAGAGTATGACGAACTTTAGTATGGGATTATTTGAGAATACAGAACTAGAACCAAATGAAAATTGATCAGCCTACCGAAACTGATTTGAATCAGTTTTTATGCAGTTTTTGCAACTTTTCAAAAATTACAAAATAGTCCTTCGAAATTCCGAAAATTAAATTTCTGATGAATTTTCTACACAGCGATTTAATCAGCTCGACCCGAGCCAGGGGCTCTGCCCCTTGGACCCCCCTATCGGGAGCGCTGCCCCCGAACCCCTGTCCTTTAGGGGCTTCGCCCCTAAAATTATAATAAATTCATATAAGCGTGCACTCCGCACCACCAAACTTATATGATGTATTATTATGATGATACTGATCAAACAAGTCAATCTAATTACACTAAAATATCCAACACTTATTTTTATTTTTATATAATATAGATGTGAAATATGTCATCTTAAATACGAGCGCATGTTTTATGATTATATAGGTTAGGATTTCTGTCAACATAAGCAAAGTGTACACACACATGCGCTAAAACAAGTTGCTGCTAGACCTTCTCTTTGTTGAATTTTTGGCCAAAGATTGACGACTTCAACATTCAAAGCAACACCAAGGTATTTCATAACCAACAATAACGGTTATTCAATATCGACTATGTACCTTCTCGCCACTTAAAGATCCTACATCTCAACTATCACCTCATCCTATACAAAGTTTTCCATGGGTGCATAAAAAAACCAACTGAAAGTTCACTAAGAAAAAGTTCTTACTCAACTTAACTATACTGGTTAAATGGTTTTCTACATGCCTATCGTAAATTAAGCTCTCTTTCCAATACAAACTAGTATTCTTATCCCCTGCAATGCACAAATATCGCACGGATTTATATATCAAATTAATAATAACTAATTCCAACAAATATACATTTTAAATTTTAAAGTTCATAAAATTTAATAATTATATTAAGATACATGAATAAGATCGAAATTGAATACGTATTTTCTTTGTTTGGTTCGTTGTCGTTTTTATTTAAACGATCTTTTTTTCATTAAATTCCTTTTACCCCTTTTATTCAATAATTTATAATATTATAAAATAATAAAATCAACTTCACATTTGTTGTAGTTTAGCTTGAAAAGTTAGGTGGAAAATATACCATAACTTTGAAAATTACATATTCATAAATAATATTAAAATAGTCAAGTAGTAGAAAGACCACTATAGATAACAAAACAATAATTTTGTCCCATATGATAAATTACAATAAAAAAGACCATCTGATGAGACCATATTTTATATGCTCATCATGTGTTTTTAGGTGTAGAGGGTTTTAGGGTTTTAGGGTTTAGAACCCCGAACCCTCGAGTCAAGTTTTATTTTTTTTAGTCTGTTTTAGTGTCTGGGAGGACATGTTTGGTAGTATGCAGGGAAGGACAGGAACTTGGGCATTTGGAGTGGATTTGCGCTTGAAAGTGAGCACTTCGATACGATGCAATGGTCAAGGAGCTCTGCTTGCAGCTAGAGATACCAGGGCAGAAGTCCAAACACAAAGAAGCTGCTATGTACCATTCGGCATGACCAATCCAGACCGTGGGCAGTCATTCCAAATAGATCAAGAAGGCAGAAGGACTCTGGGCAAAGCGAAGAGGAAGCAGAGTACGAAGGTTCTAGATGTTGCAGCTGGTATGACATCATCCGGAGGACCAACAAGGAAGCAATTTGTGCCTTGGAGGTGAAGGAAACGTGGAGATAACTTCTACTCGAATTAGGAAGCAAAAGGATAAGGAAGAGATCTTACCGATAAGGAAACAAATCTTTCCTAGTCCTAACCGGTCAAGGAAGGGAACTGCCAGCTGTCAATCGAAGGCCTTTATGTGGGTTTTTAGGGTTTTAAGCCCATGATCCTTGTACTCTATAAATATGTTCGTGCATGCAGCCTCATGGACACAACTTTATACACCTTTATAACTCTATATCGTTTTTACTTTACTTTTCTACTGTTAATTCCAGCTTGGGCAGACTATCGTTTAGTATTAATTCAAGTATGTATTCTTCTATCTCTTTTATTATCGTTGTTTACTTTATGTCTAGCTAAACCCTTAGATCTGGGTTTAGGTAGAGGATATGTGATTTAAGTGTTTAATAACTCGTGAGGTCTAATTGGGCAAGATAGCTATATATATGTGTGTTCCCGAAGCGTTAGGCATAGATTTCAAAGTGGTCTGTTTGTGCCAAAATTTCATGTTCCAGTGGGCAATTGAAGGGCGGCAGATTCCTTAAAAGGAAGGTAGCTTAGACCAACAGAGACTGGGAGAGGTTTGCTTCACGCTCCTTGAGGGCGGAAAATCTCAGGTTGAATTTGGGCGGAGCCGAACGAAGTACGCTAACGCTGGTGAAAAGTTGGAGCGGGATACTCGTATCTCATAGAGCCGGAATGGGTTCGTCTAGTGCCCAAAGCTGCTTGTTCCAGTCTATGCCCCTTGAGGAATGCTCGGGGGTGAGTTGGGCAAGTTAGAAAGACTGGGGTGAGAATGCCACGCAGGATTCACAAGTAAGGACGAGCTGGGCAGATCGTGGCTGTAGGTGTGACAACGTGATAGTAGGACTACGACACAGTTTGCCTATAACCGTTGACACACATACTTAGCGAATATCTTTGCACCTATGATCGAGTTACACTTATTCACATTGAATTGAACCTAAATCCAGATTGTCTTTTATTACTGATAGTTTACTTGTTCTATTTCAGATTTTATTTTTCTTTGATTTGCCCAAGGCCATAGTAGAAATAGACCAAACCAATACTGTGACATGATACTTTCAAGAGAATGTTGCATCAATTCTTTGTGGGATCGACCCTTACTTACCGACAAGCTGATCCTAGGATGTGGGTAAGGAAAATACAAATTATATTTTGCCGCAGCTAAACGACGGTCGCGTCTCCATCTTTTATGAGTTGGGACGAAAATACCCTTACTACAAGTGGGTGGTTATTTTCAATTTATTTACCTTAATATATAAGGATTTTTACCACCCACTTTCTCTCTCTACATTCAAATCGGCGCCCCTCTCTCTCTCTCTCTCTCTCTCTCTTTCGATTTCTCCGCCAACTGCCGCCGCTCCACTCATTCCGCCACCGCCGCCGTTTCCCTTCCCTTCCCTTCCACTGCCACCGCCACCGCCACCGCCACCGCCACCGCCATTCTTTCTTTCCCCTTCTTTCTATCTACCTCTCTGTCTATCGCACGCCACGACAACCATCCCCTACCGTTCTCTTCCACCGCCACCAACCACAAAGTAGAAGAACCCCCCGCCGGAAATAATGGCAGGAGATGCGACTCCGTCCAAGCACCGGGAAACCACCGGCGCCAAAAAGCACAAAACCCTCACCGCCGCCGAAGAAGAAACAATCAGAGTTGAACAACAGGAGATGGGCGACGATCCTTTTGAAGAAATACTAGTAATTTCTTCTTCATTTACATGAAATTCGTGCAGAATTTGGGCAAAAAATTGGTTTTGGTGAAATTTTTGAATTTTTGAATTTCGCGGGCTTGATACGATTCGTTAGTGGATAAATATCATCAAAATCGTACATTAAACATTGTTTGCTACTTGTATTGTGCTTGATCTAGAAATTTGCTGCTTGTTATCGGTGGAAATTGATACGATTGGTTGCGTATTCATAGTTTTTGTTACGATATTCATCGATATTGTACGATATTCATCAATATTTTTACAATATTCATAATATCTTACTTTATTTGCATATAATTGTACGATATCATGATATTGTTGGGACTATATATGTGCAAAATATTACAATATTCGTAATTGAGGTGTATTCAATTTTATCATTTGGTTGTGATTGCATGTATAATTGAGAAATTGTTCGAGATTTGAGGATGCCATATGCGAAAAATAGTATTTCTGTAGATACGATATTGTTTATCTCGTACGTGAGGATGAATAATTGATGCCACAAAATTAGGATGCATGTGTGTAGTTTGTTACGAGATTTGTAAAATCGTACGTGAAAGTTATTGCATGTGGGTATCTTGTTACGATATTTCCAATGTCGTACTTGATATATTACGATCTTATAAATCTTGTACGTGAGGGTGACCAATTTATGGCACGAAATAAGAATGCATGTGTGTAATTTATTACGAGAGTTGTAAAATCGTACGTGAAGATGATTGCATATGGGTATATTGTTACGATATTCCCCAATCTCGTACTTGCTATGTTACGATTTTGTTATTCTCATACATGAATACAGATTTCACCCCTTTGTATCTAAATGTTTTCCAGGTTGCCTGGACACCTATCCGACCACAATTAACTAAACCACCACACCACAAAGTACAATGTTATGGATATAAGGGTCTAATCGGAGAAATCCGCAAGGTGCTCGAGTTTTTCGGAGAGGAAACAAAGGTTGCAGCCAAGAATTCAACTCTTGGAGCTTTCATGCGACTAGAGGACTTTCGAATGTACGATCGGGCCTAGCGCTAAACTACATGTTGTCGCGTCACGTCGAGCCGAATGAGAAAGCCAAGAATGTTGACACCACTGCACTGTGGTTCAAGTTGAAGGGCAAGGTATTACGCTTCTCCCGGGTGGAGTATATGCATTGGTCAGTGGACTCAAATTTGGACCAGCTACTTTCAACCCCTACTCACGGCTTGTTGTCCCTGAGAATTCAATCTATGTGAGGCTATTCAACAGCAACCCCATACTCACTACAACTGAGCTCCATACTACTTTTATTGACAAGAAGTATAGAGATGCCGAAGATGTCATCAAAATGGAAAAGTTGCTGCTAGCCACCCAATACGTGCTCGGTTTGAACAAGCACGGAATAAGATCCTATTGTGGATGTGGGTGCTGGTGGAGGACAAGGAAGCTTGGGAGGAATTTTCATGGGAAAGTATATCATTTCAGGCGCTAATGGACCACATTAACAAGGTGACGATAAAGAGATCCCCTAGAGCATCACCAGGATATAATCTGAAACGAAACACAATCGTCTTCTTGGTAAGTTTTCTGCTATTCATAGTACGATTTATATGAAAATCGTACAATCATGTGACTTACAATATGTTGGTATTACAGACATGGATTTTTTGCACTCTACCAGCTGTCAGAAAAAGCATCGGCATAAAGAAAGACAAGAAGAAGAAGAAGAAGATACCTCGATTCCTGAGGTACACTTATGTCAAGAACAACGACATTCCAGAAGGTCTACAAGCTAAGGTAAAATTTGACAGAGTTGTTGAACTTGAATGCGTTGTTAGATCTAAACGAACACTTTATATATATAAAGTTATTGCGTTACTGGAAACTTAGCACAACCAGTAGCAGAAATCATAAACTGTGCTAAAATAAAAGACAAACAATATGGTAACCCAGTTCGGTTTTGCAACCTACGTCTGGGGGGCCTTTGCCCAAGAAAGAACCAATCCACTATTAGAAGAAATGGCTACAGAGGATCTTACACATATAGGTCGACACCTTATGCTACCCTTTCGCTCACCCTCTTCCTAACTTCACGTGAATTCGTGATTGATCGATCTACAATCGCTCAACCTAAGCTCGAACCTCCAGTCCGACCCTTAACTCTCTTACAGACTTAATTTATCAAAGATAAACTCTCAATAATTCGTGCTCTCACAATACAATACTCTCAAGAAAGTATAAGCACTCAAACAATAAAACAAAGCGGCCAAACCTCACAATTGTTGATGTCGAATATATATAAGATGAAACCCTAGATCTCTTCGCCATCATGTATATCTTTTTAGATGTTTTTTCCTTGTGAGGATAAGGCTTGAGGAACACGTTTAATATTTGCTTGATGAGTATCTTGTCCGCATCTATCATAAATATGGAAAAGATCCAGCAAAATCCGCGCAGATATGGAAAGTCTCTGCCAGACTGTTCCAGGTTCCCTTAGCACAGATTGAAGCACACATAACAGAGTTTGTTCTACGCAGCAGCTTCGACGTTTTAGCTATACTTTTGGCTACATAAACTTCGCCAACATCTTTGAGCAGTATCATCTCTTGAGCAGCAATGCCTCAAATCCAAACAATCTCCCTCTTTGGCATTTATGTAGACAAAACCAATCATCAAGAAAATAATCAACCATAAGTGTCTTCATACCTCCAAATCCTGCAAGTTTGAATTTGTATGAAGTATGCCAAAGCTCCCCCTCCAACTAGCAATTGGAGAAATCTGTGTTGAAACTCCCCCTTAATCAATGCATAGAGTAAACCGATCACCAAGTAAATCTTCAATCATCGAGCGGATGATCTTCAACACAGCATCAAAGTAAACCATCAAAACCATAAGTCATAAACTGGGAAGCTAATATATATGTCCATCAAAAAAATCATTAAGGAGTAGAGAGAGATTAACTCCTTAGAGCCAAAAATTAAATCTGTGCATAAACTGGCACAGACACTAGAACACCAACATAAAAACCAAAATAAATACAAATTCTTCTATTTTTCTTCTACTCCCCTTTTTTGTCAGGCAGAAATGACAAAGTAGGGGGCTCTTCCATCCAATCTTCAGAAAACTAGGATCACTTCTTCTTCGCAGCTTGAACTGATGCTTGAAGATCCTCTTCATCCTCTTCAGTTTGGGTATCTTTATCACCTAAGTCTTCTTCAGCATCCTCACCCTCAGCATTAGCTGCTACTTCATCGTCTGCATCCTCATCATCAGCATCATCATCTTCGGGCACAATCCATGCATCTCGTGGCGCCGATCCAGATGGCACAACTTCTCCTCCAGCAAAGACTGTTTTGGCATCATTGAGTAATGCCGCAATCTCATTCTTGCGCATACGAAGCCTCTTCATCTGGAACAAGATGGAGTTGTACTCATGCTCCAGCTCACGCAACATCCTTGAAGAAATAGCCTTCAAATTAGGCTCACTCAGCACAGGCGCTGGCACAGTAGATGTCGGCTTCTTTCTCTCCACAATGCGGACAGAGGGACCCTCAATGTCCTTAGGATGAACAACTTCATTGAATAGTTTGTCATCAATGACAATGCTCTTCGAAGTGCCCTCGAACTGCTCCCCTACATATACAACTTCGGGGAATTAAGATGAGATGATTCCAAAGATAAGACCAGGATAGCCTAATGCCTTAGGATTCTTCAGATTATCAGCATGTTGGGTGACGTGGTCGAAGGCCAAACGTCCAAAGTTGAAGGGCTTGAAATGCCCAATTCCATACAGCACTCTAGTTGTTTCTTGGCTTACTGTGGCAGAGTGTGTGGTAGGGCACCAGTTTCTAACTGCAATCTTGTGCAAGATTGCATACTTTTGGGACAGCATTGAAGAACTGATGGACATGTTCCTCTTCGATGTCCGATACACCCCGTGCGTGATCTCGCTGGCAATTGTGTCCAAAGACACATCCTCTTCTTCTATCCCATGGTCATCACGCCCAACAAATGCAGAAATAACAGCTGGAGAGAAATTGATATACCTTCCTCGAATGTAAGTCTTGAAGTGGTTGCGGGAGGAAGAGTCAGCAATACTCTTGGACATGTTGCAGTAGAATTCCAGCACAACTGCTCGAACATATCGTCAAACAGGGTAGACAGTCTGATCCCATTTGGCATCTTCCAGCAGTTTGTCCAAGCCGGTTCCCTCCAAATCTTGCATCTTCACAGGTTGCTCATAGACAAGCTTCCTGTGGATGACATTATCCCAAGCCTCAACATGTTCATCAGACTTGAACCTGAGGGCATCTTGCACAGCCTTTGTTCTCTATTTGGGATCAGTTGAGAATAGTTGTCTTCTTGAAGGTGTGGCCGATGATCCACCATGGTGAGGAGCAGAAGAAGCTCCATGATGAGATGCTTCATGCTCAGAATTTCCAGCATCGTTTTCCATAGCATGATCAGGCCTAGACTCCACTTCAATGGGTTGATTGGGATCCACACCCTTCTTGGGCTTTGCAGCAACTTTCTTCTTCTTCTTGGAAGATTCACTAACCTTTTGCCCTTGACATCACGGGCAGCAACAACAGCAATCTTTTTGGCTAATTGACCCCTCGTTCGAGGAGCAGGGGTCGCAGCAGGTTCCTTGATGGTCAAGGCGGCTTCTTCAATTTTGACCTTCTTTCTGGGCAGGTCAGAAAGCTTGCGAAGACGTCTCTTGGAAGAATTCTTCTTCTCTGTTGGCACAGACTCTTCAACAGGATCCTCCAGATCTGCCACAAAATCATCAATGGCAGCTTCATCAACATGAATCTCCTCCTCAGCAACAAGAGCCTCCTTCTCAACCTGTTGAAAACTTGAAACACAGAGATTACAGGAGGGATAGGGGCTTGCTCTTGCACAGTTTGAGATCCACCGGTAGATGATGCAGATTGTTGGAGAATAGAACGGGAGGTAGAAGACTTTGAAGGAGTAGTCTTCTTCTTGAAGGCGGCAACAGGAACAACAGCTTGTTCCTTCTGACTTGACTCCGTCTCAAATAAGGAGTCCTCCACGGTTTGCTTCTCTGGAGTAGGAGAATGCTTCAATGGCAATTCAGAGGTTGTTTTCACCAGCGAGAAAGATTTCGATAGAGTAGACTTTTCTTTTAGAACGGCGGTGGGGGGATGCTTCTCTCCGAAGTCTGAATCCGAGTCTGGATAATCAACAATGCCCAGAGATTGCTTCTTCTTTTTGCCACCGATCTCATAAAGACGAGAAATAGGAACATCATCGTCGCCGGAATCATCAGAGAACCTTTGAGTAGAACGACGTTCAATTTTGAACGTAAAACACCCATTGCAAACCCTTGGAAGTCGCAGAGTCTAACACAGAAAGTAGTCGTTGAAAGGTTGCTGAGATGACGTCAGCCCTGGTCTGCTCCAGCATACTTCATGTGCCATTGGTTGTGCCCAGACTTCCTGGCACAGACACACACAGAAAAACAAGAAATGCCAAGAAAACAAAAACCAATAATGTACATAAACATTATGCTTGTTTAATAGACCACAAATACGAGGTCTCTCCAAAGAATTTAGAGAGAGCAAACACCCAACGAAGCTCGAAGTGATTCGAACCTCGCAGCATCCAAGGCCTTAGTAAACAAGTCCGCCAACTGCTTCTCCGTAGGCATGAACTCCATGTTGAGTATTTTTTCTTTGATCAGCTCCCTTATGAAGTGGTGGCGAATGTCTATGTGTTTCGACTTAGAGTGGTGCACAGGATTCTTCGAGATATCAATCGCACTCTTGTTGTCGCAGTAGAGAGTGAATGGCTCGAACGATACTCCATAATCTTCAAGCATTTGACTCATCCACATGAGTTGAGTGCAGGCTGATCCTGTGGCAATGTATTTAGCTTCAGTTGAGGACAGAGACACGCTTACCTATTTCTTGCTGTGCCAGGATACCAAATTGTTGCCAAGGAAGAAGCATGCTCCAGATGTGTTCTTCCTATCATCTGGGCTACCTGCCCAATCCGCATCGGTGTAGCCCACTAAGGATGTGGTGTTGTCCTTAGTCATCCAAATACCGAAATCATTAGTCCCTCTAACATATTTGATAATATTCTTCACATCTAGCAAGTGACTCTCCTTAGGATCTGTCTGGAACCTGGCACAAACTCCGACACTGTGGCTAATATCTGATCTACTGGCCATCAAGTAGAGTAAACTTCCAATCATGCTTCTGTACAGAGACTGATCAATAGAAGCACCTTATGTGTCCTTGCTGAGTTTGATTGATGTTGACATAGGTGTGTGATGCACCTTGGCATTTTCTAGACCAAATTTCTTGACCAAGCTCCGAGCATACTTTGATTGAGTCACAAATATCCCCTCCTCTGATTGCTTAATTTGAAGTCCCAGAAAATAATGTAATTCAGCAAAAAGACTCATATCAAACTCCTTCGTCATGTGTCCCACAAATTCCTGGATCAGATCCTGAGACATAGAGCCAAAAATTATATCATCAACATAAATCTGAATAATGATGATACCTTCCAAATTACTCTTATAGAAAAGAGTCTTGTCAGATCCTCCACGAACATATCTCTTGGAGATGAGATACTTGGACAACATATCATACCAAGCACGAGGTGCTTGCTTCAATCCATAAAGTGCATTGTTTAACTTGTAGACATGGTCAGGAAATTCTAGATCAACGAACCCTGGGGCTGCTCCACGTATATATCTTCTTGAAGAGTACCATTGAGAAAAACACTCTTAACATCCATTTGGTAAAGTTTGAAGTTCATGCAACATGCTATTCCAAGTAGTAGTCGAACGGCTTCAAGGCGAGTGACCGGAGCAAACGTCTCTTCATAATCAATACCCTCCTCTTGAGAGTATCCTTGAGCAACTAGTCTTAACTTGTTTTGAATAATTTCCTCCATCTCATCCGTTTTATTGCGAAAAATTTATTTTGTCCCAATTACATGAGCATCAATGGGACGTGACACAAGATACCAAACATTGCAACGAACAAACTGGAGCAATTCTTCTTGCATGGAGGCAATCCAATCAATCTTCAATCAATAAAGCCTTCTTGACATTCTTTGGTAGAACTTTAAAGATATAGCACATGAACGCAATGTTTGCCACCATATGTTTGTAGTCTCTCGCTACGTTTCTTGTTAGTCTCCCTCTGGTGACATCTCCAATAACATTTGTTAATGGATAATTCTTGGATACTCTTCTGGATGGACCTGGAGTAGTAGGGACTATCTCACCTGTTGTGGAATTAGATGGAGCTTTAGCTTCGATGGGATCAGTAACAGTGTTTGAAGATCCAATCTGTGAATTAGAGGAGGTTGGCACAGACTCTGGAACATGTAAAAGCAGTCGAGCCTCATCTTCTGCTTCTGCTTCTGTAGAATCAGTGAAGACCACATTGATAGACTCCATGATAGTCTTGTTTATCTTGACATAAACTCTGAATGCTCTACTGTCGCGAACATATCCCATAAATATTGCTTCAAGACCTCGATCATCAAGCTTTTGCATGTTTTTCCTGTCATTCAGAACATAGCACACTGTTCCGAACACATGAAGGTGTTTGAGGTTGGGCTTCCTTTCCTTCCAGATTTCATAAGGAGTCTGATTTGTCTTTGGACGAAGATAGACTCGATTCACTATATAGCACGCTGTATTCATCGCCTCAGCCCAAAACCTGTCAGCCACATCATTTGCCTTGAGCATGGTTCTCATCATCTCTTGTAAAGTTCTATTCTTTCTCTCAACAACATCATTTTGCTGAGGTGTTTTTGGAGCTGAAAACTCATGAGCGATTCCTTTTTCAGCATAGAAGCTGATGCATTCTTCACTTTGAAATTCTCCACCATGGTCACTTCTTATTCTTCTCAAAGGAAGATCCTTCTCTAACTCCACACAAATGCACAAATCCTTAAAGCTCTTGAAAGCTTCTGATTTGTGTCGGAGAAATTCCACCCAAGTGAACCTCGAATAATCATCAACACACACAAGAACGAACTCCTTCTTTGCTATGCTTTGAGTTGGCATTGGTCCTACTAAATCCATATGCATCAATTCGAGAATGCTAAAGGTAGTGATACTTCGAACTTTCTTGTGTCCTACTTCGATTTGTTTCCCCAATTGACAAGGTCTACACACAACCTTATAATCAATCTTCAGCTTGGGAACCCCACGAACAACATCTGCATTCAAAAGTTTCTTCATACTCCTCAAACTTGCATGTCCAAGTTTCTGATACCAGATCTCAGTTATTCCAGCACTAACATGCAGACAGAGATGATCGGGTGTGACAAGATAGCACTTGTCATGAGATCTGTGACCAGTCATAAATTCAGCTCCGTTCTTTACTACTTGATACGTACTTTCGTCGAATATGACTTTGTATCCTTCATCGCATATTTGACCAACACTGAGAAGATTGGCCTTAAGTCCATCAACCAAATAAACATTCCGTAAAGGTAGCATTCCAGGTATGTTTAGTATTCCTTTCCCAATTACTGTAGCTTGATTTCCATCTCCAAAGGTAACGTGATCATCGAAGATATCGACAATATTGGTTAAGAAATTAGGATTACATGTCATGTGCTTGGAGCAAGCACTGTCCATGTACCACCTGTTATCCGCTCGTGCCCAAAGAGATGTTAGAGCAACATATGCATTGTAGGTTTTTCTAGATTGAAGCATCCTTCTTCTGTCGTCGAGATAGTATCTGCAGTGTGGCCTTATGTGTCTAGGAAGATCGCAGTAATGGCAGACTGGTCTGAACAGCTCCTCTTGTTGTGGTGGTTGTCCTCTCTTGAATTGATGATTCTGATTTCTTGGAACACTTCTTGTCACATGTGTCTGCATCTGTGTCTGCTTCTGTGAATTCCTTTGAGGAATTCTCTTTTGCCTCCTATTACTAGAGGGGTTTGTCTTAGAAGCTGGATTTCCCTGAGTTTTCTCCTTTTGAGAAACAAACTTCACCTTCTTATCCTTATCTTCGATAGCCACCCACTGTTTTCCTTGGAAGCCTAGACCTGATTTGCTGGTCGAGCTCTGTCCAATTTCAATAATCTTGTCAAGCTTGTTAGTTGCATCACTATTCATCATCTTAACAAACATATCCATGTTATCCATCTTGTGAAGGAGCATGTTGTTTTGATCGAGCAGAGACATATTCAAGACCTTTAGATTGTCTCTTTCTCTCGTTACTTCCTCAATCTGAGCATTGAGGGTTAGATTGATTCTTCCAACTTCATCGCACTTAATGATTAGATATTCATACTTTTTTATCATTGACTCCTCATCCACGCTCTCTGCATCACTTTCGTCATTCGCAGGATTGTTCTTGCTAGTAGGCACAGCCGCAGGAACAGGAGTGGACGGTTGTACTACAAAGATTGCAACATGGGCAACCTTTTCTTCAGTTTCACTCTCGCTATCATCAGTGTCCTCGTCACCGTGGGTAGCAACGTATGACTTGCCTTGCCTCCGTGTCGTATTGATGCATTCACGCTTGAAATGTTCATAACCATGACACTCATGGCATTGAGGTCCAGTCTTCGGAGTGGGCTGGTAGTCATCCTTATCCAGTTGATTGGACTCAGCTTTATTTCCTTTCTTCTTGTCAAGCCCTCGTTTGGCAAACTTCTCAAATTCTTTCTTGAATGACTTTGGGACTAAAGCCATTGCTTCAGCAGCTGCTAGATCTCCTTTTGGCACAGATGACGCCTCAGGATACCAGTTGTGAGCTTGAAATTATTTCTCGTCGGAAGAAATTATCTGGGGTATTACAGACGTCTAGATAAATGAATTCGTATTAATGTGATTCGGGAAAACATGAGTTGCTTGGGGGGGAGGGGGTGGCTGGCGATTGTTGCTCCTAGTATGATGCCATGGGGCATTATCGCTCTATTATTGTATATCAATCCTCTCAAAGTGGTGATAACTCAGTAGGATACTCCTCTTTTGGCAACACCAACGCCAAAGATTGCATCAATAACAATTTACCTCATCCATGTACTTCTACATGAAGTAGAGTAATTGTTTTTTGGGGTAGTTGCAAGAGATTTATGGGTGTTTCTCCAAAAGTTTTCAAGAATACTTCATTATGGGTGTTTCTTCAGTCTGTCTTTTAGCTGCAAAAATTGACAGAATATTAAGAATTAATATGTAGTTCAACATGTTCTAAGAAAATTATATTCGATTAGCTAAGGACTTTACTTGAAGATTCCAAAATCCATTATATTCTTATTCTCTTGTTTGGTGAGATAATATCAAAACCAAGGATCTAAACTCTTTGCTACAATTTTTATATAAATGACACTTAAGTAACAACAGTACATTTGCAACTCATCCTCACAATTCACATCTAAACTCATTGTAATGTACATAGATTTGCTTCATTACCTTAATATAAAGAACATAATTCAATCATATATCCAAGTACCTTATAGTTTCATCCATAAGCTTCTGAACCACCGTTCTTCTCTACTAAACCAAAAGTTTTTGCCTGACAAGGCAATTGGATAAATTCTTGAGCAAAATCTGGTCCGAAAAAAGATTCATCTATGAATCATCTAGAAGGGTGCCAAACATAACATATAAAGATATGATATACTGAAATGTTGATCACGATGCTAATGCATAACTACAACAGAAATTGCTTGATAGGACGTTTGTAAGCGTCCTATTATGCTGTGTAATAGGACGTTTTGTGATATGAGACATTTCCAGTGAGCGTCCTTTAAGCACGCATCACAAAATGTCTTATAGGACGCTTACGCATGTCCTAAACTGGGAGGACGCTTTCAAGTGTCCTATTTCATTTTTATCACAAAAGAAATAATGAGACGTTTACAATAACAATTCACCAAGCAAAACAACTGTTTGTTTTGCTCCAAAGGTTTACAATAACATAGCTAATGTCAAATGTTGTATTGTAAAACATTAGCCTTCCTAACCGAAGCATCGGGACAGCGAATAACGAATTCATAATTCTCCTTGATTAGCAAATTTCACCTGAAAAGCATGACAGAAAATACTTAATCCTTACCCACTTGTAAATAGCAAACATACTAACATAATCAACCAAGCAGATATATAAATATGATTACCAAGTGGCGAGGCCATGCAATGCATGTTCCAATTGCATCTCCAATTGTGGACAAGTTTGAATACGGCCTTATAAGATCTTCATCCCATTCAATAGGAATTAAAATTTGAACTTCATACCAATTCAATCCAAGTCTTTGTCCTCCAACATCTTGTTCTGGATTAGCACTTCTAACACAACCTCTGGCCACTATTTTTTTTTTTAATTGAACAAGCTTTTCAAAAGCACCACATCTCCAACCTGAAAAGCGTTCACTATTTATCAATCGAAAGGCACAAATCCATGTTGTTGCATGACTTTAACAACAACTAGAACATATGCAATTTAACATCAGAAACATCAGATGTAAAAGCAAAGAAACGAAAAAGGTGTACAATAGCAGTTGACAGTGAGCATTATTGAGATTCACATAGACAAAAAGTAGATAAAATCACTCCTAAATACAGTTCTTATATTCTTGTTGCCACCTCAGATTAAGAGAACAAGATCTTCAACCACTAAAGCAAGAATAGTTTTATAATGATATTATAAGCTAAGCATATACCTTAAATGAGTCCCCTAAATTAATTGAGTTGGAAGACTGACTTGGCGATGCAGGTGGTCGTGTTGTAGAAACATTGCTTGTAGACTTTTCCATTAAACTTGCAATCATTTTTGTTGCTGCGTTTACTTTTTCTTCCATTTTGGCCAATGCTACTTGACCTTCCAAAGCCATTCGATAGCACGCACTACGACTTTGAATACCACCAGATACGTCTAAAGGGTTAACACCTAAACCACCCATACGTACTCTGCCATGTGGATCTTTGCCCATAACTTTAGAAAATATATCACTTGGTCCAACGGAATATTGGAAATTAGTTGGTAATTTTGACAATACCTCTTTCATTTCTCCCTGTAAAATCAACTTATCAATAACATAAAAGTTGAAGCTATTAATATACAAGTGTTACATCATAGATTTTTTCCCGGAATCTTACAAGTGCAGCTCCAACTTCATCAGAAGATGGGTTGCCACTGGAATCGGTGTAGCATGCCTCAAACATCTCTACCCGTGATGGAGATCGACCCAATTTTGCTTTCTACAAAATAAAAAATAAAAAATAGTAAGTACATTTGTTGGTGATGTATAACACTTGAAAGAAAATTACCATCAAATATTACCAACTCTTTCTCAACTTCAGCAAAACTTATCTTCCCAGTAGTTTGTTGCATAGAAGAACACTTTCTATGATCTTTATTTTTATCACATGTTCCTGAAAATTAGAAGTTAGTATAGTAATATTAGAACAAACTGATGCGTCAAGTTGATATACCTTTACACCTTGTTTTGCCCAATATGATAATAAATTCTTCCATTGATCTTCATGTACCCGAATAGGTCTATTACAGGCTTGATTCTCAATCTCTAAAGTAGGAACAAAAGATCCCTCTTTGACTCTTGATCTCCAATGTCTCCTTTTTTCCCTAAAGATAACAATATCCAATGGTCTGCTTCTCTTGGAACTTCAAATCTCTTCTATTAGAATAAATTATGAAGTAAATATCTCTAATAATTAAGTAAAATGACAAACTGTAGTAAAGTTCACTACCTTCACCATCCTTATCAATTCATCTTTTCTTATTTTTGGCACTTTTCGCCAGTCTTCAATGTCAAGTGGAGTGAACCTACTATTTCTTGCTAATGTACCCAAAAATCCCGTAAATGTCTTTTTATTTGGACCAATAGGTTGACCTCTCTTATTGAAATTCACAAGTATGTGTTGTTCATTTGAGTTTCTTGCCCAATTATTAGGTAAGTAAGTTGGACCCCGCCCTTTCTTTGATAAACCTATTGATCACATGTAATAGAAATTTGTTTTTACAGTTTAAAAAGTATTTCACAACTACTAAGTAATTATTATTTTTTGATTTATAAGACTCTCTTACCTTATTCTTCATTAGATTCATTATTTTCTAGCTGCAATTGTTGAACACTTGATCTTTGAGTCCTAGAAGTCATATCTGCAGACAAGATATTGTGAAGGAATTGGGTAGGAACTATGTAGAGTTAGGGCAGAGAAATCTAAATTCATCGTGCATTACCACAAACAATAGGTAAAAAAAAAAATCATTATACTCTGTACGCATAAGATTTACCTTGTTCCTCAACAGATTGTTGAGGGATTTGATGCTCATAAATCTCCATCTCCTCATCTTGTAAGCCAAGATTAGACTTTCTGTGTGGAATTGATCTCTGACTTCTTGGAGCCATCACTACTAAAATTATACATACATATATATATCTTACTATGGTACGATCAGGAAACCTTACATGTAATTAATAAAATCAAAACTTACATTTTTCTTTAGGAGCTATTTAACTAGTGAGCGGCTGTGAGTTCTGAACACTTTCGAAAAGCTCATACTTCTCTATTTGATTGCCAACTGATATTTAACGTATCCAAGTGACAGAGACATATAACTTTCTAATATTCATAATATCTCATACTCAATCGACACCAGCTGACCAATAGTGAATGAAGCAAACAATGGAGCAGCAAGCTTACCTTGCCCACCACTAACTTGTTGATTGATTAGATGATCATAAATCTCTGTTTCTTCATCTTGTAATCCATGGATCGACTTTCTGCGAGCAGCTGTTCTTCGAGTCCTTGGAGCCATTACTATAAAAAAGATATTATTCAATATTTGAAAGACATGTTTCATATTATTATTATTATTAAAATAATAAGACACTTTCCCACAACTACAAAAAAAAAACACATTATTATTCATAATTGTTAATTTCAACACTAATCTAATACTAAAGTCTCATTCTAAAGCCTCAACAATATATCCCGGAGTTCCTTCACGAGCCCAATTCAAATCTCCATTCACTTGATTTGCATCTAAGCTACTGCCAACTTGACTCTGCAAATGACTATAAAACCCATCTATAGGATTCATGTCATAGGCATCTCTAGCCTTTGATAGTATAACAACATGCCATCCTTTTTCATCTCCATCTGCCACATAAAATGCTTGCTTTGCTTGAGAAGCCCAGATGAAAGGCTCATTGTGAGGCTTCAAATTAGCCAAGATAGAAAATTAATTTTCTATCACATGTGTAATCTAATTCAACAATATCCTTCAACACTCCATAATATGCAACATCTCCAAGAATAGGATTTTGGTCCTTAATACTTGAAAAACTAGATGTTGTTGCATTAAGCACCATTCCACTGTTTTGTGTTTTTCTCTTTGATTCCACTTCTTTTTTGTGAAATCTAAAACCATTCACCAAAATTCTCTTGTAATGAATTCCAATATTAGTTGGACCCTTTGCCAGCAATTTCAAATCACTTGAAAATGGATCTCCATCATTTAAGAACTGAACCTGTTTAATTAAGAGAGAAAAAAATATTGAATTGCTATTATGTACTTATAATAAGAAGTTAATAAATTATTTATTACTTACTCGTTCAGAAAACCAATTTGCAAATTGTCCAACATGGATTCGTTCAATTTCATGCTTTTTTGAGTTACGATGTTCTCTCTTCACAATCTCAAAGTGCTCCCTAAACATGAATGATTAATAATCATTAAAAATAATAATTGCATTAATTTACAGAAAACAAATAAGGTTGAAAGTGAAACTTACCCAATGAATTATTTTATTGGTTCACAATTAAAAAGCACATAAAGATGAGCTTTTCGTCGTGTGTTGTCGTGTAATAATGCAGGAACTTTTTTCCCTATATAACGACCTTGATTTGAAAAAACATCTAAGACTGATGTATCTACTCGAATACCATCATCATTTCTGTTCATGGAATTAAATCTTGTTTCAACTCCTTCACCAAAATATAATGAGCAGAACCCCATGCACTCTTCTGCAATATATCCTTCAGCAATGGATCCTTCGGGTCGACTCCTATTTCGTACATATGATTTCAATGTACATCGATACCCAAAAGATTGAATTTTGTGAAGATGCAACTCTTGTAAAAGCCTGAAATTAAATAAATAATATATTTATAGAAGTTTTTAAATTGATACCTTTCAATAGGGAACATCCACCGATAATGAACAGGCCAGCTAGTCCTGCTTCATTAGCCAAATGTACACTAAGGTGCACCATAACGTCAAAGAAAGATGGTGGGTACAACTACTCTAATGGAGATAAGATTAAACCTATGTCTTTCTCTATGCAAAACAAATCTTGAGGTTTCAAAACTTTAGAACACAATTCTCTAAAGTATGTGCTCAAGTTGATTAAAGGAACACGCACTAACTTTGGTAGTATTTTTCTTAAACATAGTTGTAAAAGTTTTTGCATCAAAACATGATAATCATGACTTTTAAGACCGGAAATTTTAGGAGGCTTAGTCTGCACACACCTTGAGATATTTGATGCATAACCATCAGGAACTTTCATTGTTTTCAAAGTGTGTAAGAATTTCCCTTTTTCCTTCTTGTTCAATACGAAGCAAGCATGAGGGAGATACACTTTATTTCCAGCACCTTCAAGTTCTACATGATGTAGCTCCTTCCTGATTCCCATTTTTTTGAGATCTTCTCGAGATTTCAAGTGATCCTTAGTTTTTCCCTCTATGTTTAAGAGTGTACCTATAATACTCTCACAAATATTTTTTGTAATGTGCATTACATCAAGATTGTGAGGCAGCAGCTTATCTTTCCAATATGGAAAGTCAAACAAAATACTCTTCTTCCTCCAATTAAAAGGAAAATTCGGGTTATTTGATACAAGTTTACCAAACTTAATTTGAACACCCTCTAAATCAGACAATATTTTTGATTCTGTCGCCTTAGGAGGTGGACCTCTAGGCTCTGGTTTCCCATTGAATGACTCGAGATCATTTCGAAAAGAGTGACCATTTTCAAGATACCGACGATGGGCCATATAGCAATATTTCCCACAATATTTAAGCCATACAACATCAGTATTCTTGTTGCAAACATGACAAGCAAGATTTCCTTTAGTACTCCAACCAGACAAGTTTGCATAACCGAGGAAATCACTAATAGTCCACAATAGGGTTGCCCGCATTCTGAAATTTTGTCGGCATGATGCATCATAAGTGTCAACACCTACATCCCACATGCATTTTAATTCTTCCACTAGTGGCTGCATATATATATCTATATTATTTCCTGGGGCAGAAGGGCCTGGTATAAACAACGACATCATAAAATAAGGTTGTTTCATACACATCCAAGGAGGCAAATTGTAAGGTATCATCACTACAGGCCAGGTACTGTGTGCTACATTCATATTATTGAAAGGGTTGAAACCGTTAGATGCCAAACCTAATCTAACATTCCTAGGATCTTTAGCAAATTCTGGATTCTTAAAGTTAAAGTATTGCCATGCCGGAGAATCTGCTGCATGCCTCATATTGCCATCCTTGGTACGATTTTCGGCATGCCATCTCATGAAAGATGTTGTTTTTGAAGACATGAATAAATGCTCCAATCTCTCCTTTAGAGGGAAGTGCCATAATACCTTATGTGGAACTTTTCTCTTTTCACCCGTAGGATCCTGATGAACCCAAATGTGTGTTCATTTTTCTTATGTTTTTGCCTTGTGTTTTGAGTCTTTTCAAGTCAATATGTGATTAGGAGGACACAAAGTCGAGAAAGTATGTGCAGGGCATTACAAGATAGATGTTGGGTAAAAATCGGCAGAAAACTTGTTTATATGATGTTGGGGCAAGAAACACATCACAGTGGATCTTGGGCAAAACCGGTGAAAATCTGTTGTTGAGATGCTGAGATGGCGATACAATGCAAATGGGCATAGGGCTGGAAGCTTGTAGCTGGACAACAACGTTTTATTCAATCTACAAGTCAGGAAGCACATCCCCGTATTCTTGAAGCCAACAGACAGAGTATCCGGAGGAGCCAGGATCTTGGTCAGCATGGGAAGTGATACAGGATGCAGACATAGAAGTCAAGATGTGAGTCGGAGCAGCAGCAGATTTCTTTCTCTACAAGAAAGAGGATAAGGATGGAAACATTTCTTTCCTTATCTTAATTGAACGTGATCTAGGAGATATCTACCATGAGAAGGAAATAAATCCCCAGCAATCTATACAAGGAAAGAGGTGGATAAGGATGGAAAGAGTCCTTAACCAACAAGGATTCTAACCTAACCATAATTCCTTGGCCTATAAATTTGGACGACTTTCATACGACGACCACCACCACTTTTATATTGTTTTTTATTAGTTCTTAGTTAGTTTGCCTTTAAGTTTCAAGAATTCTTTAATTAGATTCGTTTTTAGTATTTTACTTTAGATTTCTGTTGTTAGCTATTGACCAAGACCTACGTTGTTGACTTCGTTGTTGATCAGTTTTCTTTTCAGAATTTATTCAAGTATGTTTACTTTAATTTCCTTTGTGCTTTCTTTTATTGTTATGTCTAGCTAAATTCTTTTGCTTGCATTGGAGTAGATGATTTGAATCTAATTACTTTGTTTGAACTCGTGAGGTCTAATCGGTTTAGTTCGTTGCATGATTTTTATTCCCGAAATACTTAGGTCTAATAATTAGTTCTTGGTCAAAATTGATAATTGCTTGTACACCAAATAGATATTGAGATTAAGGCAATAACAGATATGGGGATACAACTCGAGAGATTCTCTCGTGCCCAAGAAGGTAATTAGTGTTGGAGAGCAGTCGGTATTGGCTTACCTCTTGGCTGTCTTGGGTCTTATTCGTTCTTAATGCATGTTGGGCAATACAGTTGTTGAAGTGTCTTCGTGACTGTGTTGATCAACAGAAGGGATCTTGCCTTCTGGTCGAGATCTGTTTAATCTGATAGATAAAGGCTTAGAGTATTCATGTTGTGACTTCATGACCATTAGGGTATGAATTAATCTTTGCTTAAAACCAAGTGATAAAAGATTGTAATTGAATATTCTTGCACCAATGAACGAGTGAAGTAATTAGGTTCAATGATTCAAATCCAATCCAAGTACTTTTGTTATTTGATAAGTTTCTTGTTTAAATTTCAGTTTTGAGTTACAGTTGTTGAGTTAGTTCGTGAGCAAAAAAACCCCCTACTTTAGTGACACCGAAGAGAAGACTACACCAATTCCTCGTGGGATCGACCTCTACTTGCTACTGGCTACTTGCCTGTTGGGCAAAAGGAGAAAACAAATATTATTTGCACGAGGCTATACGACGGCTTCGTCAAATTGGCGCCGTTGCCGGGAAATTGGTTCCAAGATAGTTTGCTCTTAAAAAAGAGAGATTTGAGCGAGACAATCCTTACTCTGACCTAGGGAGTGAAGGATCCCGAGAAGAATGACGGAGAAGACCATTCGTGAGTTGATGTTCTCGGGCAACAATATGGGCATCAGGACTTCGAGTATCAAGTTGCCCAAGATCACTGGAAATTGGGAACTAAAGTACTCATTGATCTAGATTTTTCCCAAGTTCAACAATCATTCCGGGGAGGATCCGTTACGGCATCTTCATGACTTTGAGATGGCATGTAGTACTGTTCGGAGCACTCAATCTCCTGTCCAAAATCAAGGTGAAAATGCTGATGCCCAAGACCGGTTTCCCTACTATGTGAGGTTGCTCACGTTCCCTTTCTCTCTACATGATGGGGCACGTAAGTGGCTATATACCATGCCCGAGGAGAGCATCGAAACATGGAAGCAATTGCAAAAGAAATTCCTTGACAAGTACCTCCCTGTTGCCCGAATCCAAAGTGTAAGGAAGGCCATTGCCACGATCAAGATGGGAGCTAATGAGTCGCTCTACGACTATCATGAGAGGTTTAATGAGATGATTGTGAAGTGTCCTCGACACCGTATTATGGATATTAACCTCATTAATTATTTCATGACAGGTTTACGACCTTTCGAAAGAAGATGGATTAATGCGGCATGTGGAGGAAAAATCATTGATATGTTTCCCAAGGAAGCATTTAAGAAGATAGCTGCTATGGCTGAGGAGTCGAGAGACGATGATGATATCCCGAGGAGTGCTTCATATGGGGGAGATGGAAATTTAGACTTGCTGGTCAACACCATGGAGGAGTTCATGACCAAGATGGATGCCAAAATGGAGTTGTTGAGCAAGAAGGTTGATGGCAAGAGAGAAGTCAAGAAGGCTATCAAGAAGTGCGAGGTATGCCATGCCACGACCCATACTACTGACCAATGCCCAAATTGGTTTAAACAAGAGGAAGTCAATGTTCTTAGCCTACTGCAAGGTGGTAATGGGCAACACATGTTTGTGTCCAATCTGAGCAACAATTATGGATTTGGGCAGAATAAGAACTTGAGCAACAACTGTCCAGTACCTGCTCAAAGCCAGCGATCTCAGCAGACTGCTCAACACCGGCAACCTCCACAACTTGCTCAACAGCAACAACCATACGTACCCCCACATCGTGACCAAAATAGAGGATATTATGTGAAGGAGACCATTGACAGTATGGCCCAAGAGAATCAGAAGTTTCGTAAGGACTTTGAGGATTTCCAGACCGAGACCAAGGGCAACACGACCAACATCATGGCTCAACTATCACATATCTCTCAAGCATTAGCAAAGTTGGTGGAGGACAAAAGTGAGAGACTTCTTGCCCAAGAAGAGACCAATCGGGAGCCGACGAAAGAAGTTGTGGAGATTACTAAAGTAAGCATGGAGTTAACAGATGCAGAGGAATTAAATGATGAACTCAACACCGAAAGAGAAGAAGTGTTGGGCAAGAGGACTACTGCCTCGACCTATAGGCAACATGCTTCGTATCCTCTCAGACTTGCCCAAGATAAAGAGCAGCAGAAGATGTCCAACATATTTTAGAGCTTGAAGAAGGTGGAAATTAATTGACCTCTGTCGACTACATTTCGGTCACCGAACATCTCGGCAATAATGAACCAGTTCTTGCCCATGAAGTGTCGAGATCCGGGTATGTTCTCTATACCGTGCACAATTGGAACAACCAATATTCCAAGAGCCATGCTTGACTTGGGCGCATCCATTAACGTCATGCCCAAGTCAATGTACGATGAGATGATGGTGGGACCATTGACTCCTACTCAAGTTGCGATTCAATTGGCGGACTTGTCAACGGTGTGGCCCGATGGACTCGTGGAAGATGTCTTGGTCAAGGTAGGGGATCTCATATTTCCTGTAGATTTTTATGTCTTAGACACGAGAAGGCTGTCGGGTAAGAGCCCAATGATGCTTTTAGGGAGACCATTCTTGAAGACAGTCAAAACCAAGATCGATTGTGAGACGGGAAGATTATTATGTGAGTTTGCAGGAGAAGTTGTCACGTTCGATGCTTACAACACACGAAGGCAACACCATGATATTAAGATGGTCAGGTGCATTGACATTATTGAGCCAACTAAGGAGGATCTTGAGCAACAGACTGGTATTGATGATCTTGATCAAGAGGGCGTGTCACACCCCGACTCCCGAGGTGCGACTTAGGACACTAACACTACTAAACCATCCATCAACTCAACTCAAATAAGGGAAAAATGCTCGGGAAACAAGGAAATATTGACTGATAGCAATTAACAAATAAGAACATGCTTCCAAGACACAATGAAAATATCAAACGAGCATGGGTAATTTACATAACAATCTGAAACGGCATAAGAATATCAACTTCTCAAAAACGTGAACCAACAAAAACCTTAAATTGTAACGAGCATAATGCTCTCAATCAACAGAGTAACAAGTATGGTTAAACAAATATCAACAACATTGTTTATCAAATCATAGCAGCGGAGACCTCGACTCAATCCCAACAATCACATGTATGGAGACATACAATTGCTAGTCCAACTTCCGACTCAAAAGAAACACACCACCAAGCTGTCCACGCCATCCACATCCTACTAACCTGCACGTTTAGAAATACATGCAGGGCTGAGTACTTCGTACTCAGTGAACACATGCCAAAAACATTTGAAAGCTTGCTCTTAGAGCTATATCAATTGAACTTGCCTTGCCGAAGCATCACAAGTATTAATGCAATGAAAACAGTTTTACTTGTGAATACAAAAACATTTTACTTTCTTGAAACGTCAGCGCTGACAAACATATTATATACTCAAACAATATGTATCATCTACCACATTATCGCACTCTCTGTGCCGAGAAATAGGCCTCCTTCTCGAACTCTGTGACCGGCCCAACCGAAGCAAGGCTCACAGTCATCTCAAACAATTCATATACCACACGTAGGTTTCCTGCCTCACACAGGATAATAATTTCTTATTCAAGCAGATGATAATTCATACCAAACTCACATAAAACGGTAAGTCAATTGAATTTAAAACTCACATCATAATAATACTCAATAACCAAATATCGATAGCATTCATCGGAGTTTTAGTTTTAGAAAAGCCCACCTGACATCCGAAGACTAGCTAGGCAGCTTACTCTTGAATGTCCTCGCTACTTGTCCGTCCCGCTCGGTCTTTCATATTTTGACATCGATAAAAGAAATAAAACTCGACGCGTGAAGACGTAAAGTAGATGCGTGTCTCGGTTGGAGGACTTCTACATGACTCGTCTCTCTCTATTCTTAGTTTATTTATTTTTTATTTTTTATTTTTTTTTCTAAGTCGATCACTTTCTCGACTTCTTCGTTCTCGGTTCTCGATTCTACTCGATTGCTAAACATTTCATCTCGTATTCTCATTAATAACTTATTAATGCTATTTGTTAATGGACAATCGGTAATGCTAAGGCATATCTCTTACTTAATTAATGAAATATCATTTATCTCAACTTCATTACTCGAATTCTTAATCGAATTCTTAATTGCATTCTTAACTCAACTACGTCATACCAAATCAACCACGTTGTACATAATAGCATTCTCAATAATTTGAACAAATCATAACATCATAAATAAAATATAAATATCTCACTCAACATAAGCTTGTTCAAGCATAATCATTTATTCAAGCACATAAGCTCACTTAAGCATAACAACTCACATAAAAATTCAAGCAAACATACAATCTCGACCTGATTCATGTTTCAAGTTCAATTAATAATTATTCAACATAGCTCGACTCTAATTTTAGAAAACATTAACTTCAATCTCATAAGTTAAATTCTCGTCTTTCTAATAAAACGAACACAAGTTCAAGTACTAAGAATTTCCTTGAATTCAAAACCCAAATAATCATCTAATATTTCTCGACTCAAAATACGGTGTTGTTTCCAAAATATGTCGTCTTTTTCTCAACTTCATATATGTATACAAGTACATACTATTATTTATTGTATTATTATAATTTCTCTTTTCTTTATTCTCAATTAAACTCTTATTTTAATAAAACTCATTTTCTATTTATTACTCGACTTTTAGAACTTCATCTCGTTCCTTTTATTTTATGAAAACTCGACTCTAACTCCAAATCATGACTCAATTCTTAAATTAATCAAAACTCAATAACTTAATTTAATACACAAAACTTAATAACCTCGTTGATTTATTTCAAATTAAATTGATTTGAAAAAAACAAACTCGATTAAATACTCAAGCATCATTAATTATTAAATACTCAAAATAATATTCATAAATGAACACTTAAATACTCATCATTTAATAGACTCGATTCTTAATTAAAAAAAAAAACTCTTATAAATTTTCTTCTCGTTTCTCTAATTCTTCTCATTCAATTTAATAATGAATTATTTAAATTATTTTAACTCAATTTCATTATTTTTAATGAACAACACTTATTCGACTCTATACTCATAAGCTTCTCTTACTCGACTTATCTCCTCATAAATTATTATTTGCTAAACTCGACTCGACTTAACTCATTCTTCTCATACTTTATTATCTCTTATTAAGAAATTATCTCCTTAATTATTTTATTTTTATTTCATGTCCAACTAATTTCTCCGTAAAAGAGAATTTATAAAAAATTAATTTCTCATTATTTCTCGTTTGATTGAACGAATTAAACTCGGCTAACTCGACTCAAGTTCATACTCGATTTTGACTCTACTTCTTTAATTCTAACTCCTCTTTTAATTATTTCTCGATTATTATATCCTCCAATCTCTATTATTTATTTAACTCAATTTTTCTCTCTATTTATTTAATAAAGAAATTATTTTCTTCTGTTTTTCTCAACTTAATGACTCATCATTATCTTAATGATTCTCCCTTTTTATTTTCTATTTAATTTTATTTCTCCGAAAATTCTTGAATATTTTATTAATTAAATAATTAACTAATTTATTTTAGAATTACTTTTAATGTTATTCAACTCTTCAAAACCTCACCAAGAACACCTTGAACACACACTAGGTATTCACCTCCCATTTTTTCGATTTTGACTCATTTTCATACTCAAAAATTTATTTCTTTTTTCACAATAAATTCCTACTAACATCTAATTCTCTAAATTCATATAAAATCATACTCACAACTTCACCACATCAAAATCATCATAAACCATCACAAACTCATAACCATATCAATTTTTGCTAACATGTATATATCTCGATTTCTCATGTTATATCAACATAGAGAACTTAAATCATCATGAACTCATAATTATACCATGCTTATGACATCCTCAAATCATTAAACAAATAAATCAAATAAAATTTCTCATTCTTGCCCTAAAACTCACGGCAATGGCATATAAATTAGGGCAATTATTTTTCTTAATTTCTTCATGCATAAACAATCACTCAAATCATGCTCAAACACACATATAGATCATCAAAACATCAAGAAATCATGAAAATCAATTCTCCTCTTTTCTTCTCCTAGCTCACAGTTTTCAACATATTTTAGGGTTTTTTTATTTATTTTTCTTTCTCTTTCTTTTCTCTTTATTCCTTAGATTAACTCCTAGGCTCGATTTCCTCACTCGAATCCCTAGTTTGCCTAAGCATAATTTAAACATGCATGCATCTTTTCTTTAGAGATTAGGAATTACAAATATACAATTAATCAAATGGAAAAACATACTTATAAAAAAAATTAAATTGGAACTCTTCTCTTGATTTTCCTTGAAACCGAATTGAAGGGGATTAGGGCTTAAGATCTTGGCTTGAGATTTCCATGATAGAATCCACCTTAAACCTCAAGAAAAATGAAACAATAATTAATCATCTCCTCTAGGGCTTGATTGCCGAAAATCAAAGGAAATTAAGAGGTGATTTTGTTTGAAATAAATCTCAAGATTCGAAGGATTATTACCTCTTCAAGTAGAGTTAGAAAAATCGGAGAGGATAATGATGATCTCTTGAAGATTGAAGCTTGATCTCTAAGCTTTAATGGAGAATTTTCTCAATGGTGTGTGTGTGTGTGTGTGAAAGTCACGGTTGAGAAGGAGAAATGGAAGAGAATATTTTTTTTTTCTTTTTCTCTTTGGTGGCATACGGTGGAAATGAGTTTGAGAGAGAAATGGATAAGTGATGACTTGAAATTGGCTTTCTCAACAAGACATGAAAGAAATTAATTAAGTTAAATGAATGTTGTAAGCTTCTCCAACAAGACATTGACAAAATGAAAGAATATAATCATTGTATTCCTTGAAATGTTGAAAATTGAGGTTTGAGAGAGAGATTAGGGAGAGAGAGAAAGGCATGTCAGTAGTGAGAGGGAGAGAGATGAGAGAGATTTCTCTGTCAGATAAAATCTCGTTCGGTTGAAAAAGTTTTCCGGATAAAAAGTCCGTATTATTTCATTTATGCTGAAAATGGCTCTAATCTCTCCTCGTCTCAATTCCGACACTAAAAACATCTCAAACCTATCTCATGTCTCACAAAATAATTCAAGGATTCCGAATACCTAATTTTTAGGTCCAAATTCTAAGTAATGAACAAAACCTAAAAATTGTTCGGCTAATTTATCCGTTAAGGACTAAACTCTTAAAATTCTCTCATGTGATCTCGTATGAGCTTCTAAATTATCTCAAGGGTCTTATAATAAATTCTAGATTCAAGAGACACTAATTAGGTCTAATTCTGAATTCATCGGTGAATAGTATTTTCTCGGTTTGCATTACTATTCACTGAAAAGTAAAAGTTCTCGGATTTCACTGAAAGTCATACTCATGCTCAAACTCATATAAATAAACTCAATCAATGCATCACATACTCAATCAATGCATCACATACTCACGTTAAAGCACACAAGGTTATTTTAGTCATTTTCAAGGAAATATCTTTCCTTAAAGAATTTTCATCACTCAAAACTCATTAATTAAGCTCATAAACTCATTTAGGGCATACTTAAGGGCTTATGAAAGTTCGGGGTATTACAGGGCGGAACCAAGGATTTTGCCCAAGAGGAGTCTGTTCAAGATAATGAATTGAAGATCACTCGCAAGGCCAAGAGATCTTTAGGTGTGGAGCAACCCGACCATGCTATGAAGAAGTTGGATATGCAAGCATGGCCTCAAAAGAAGAAGATGAAGAAAGCCCGTGACCGGATCATCAAGAAAAATGATTCATACTATGGGAACAATGTTGGTCAAAATGAGGCTTTAGATCTTCTTGACTTTGAGGAACACTAAATGAGTCCCATGTCGTACCCACGACATTAACCAAGGCGCTGACCAAGAGGCAACCTGGTATTATCTTTCCATTTTATTTATTTTATTTAAAGTTTTTATTATTTATTTATTTAATTCGTAGATTAGGTAGTATTTTCGTAGAAGGTATGGTTTGTTCATGATGTGCAGGAGCTTGGGCAACAGATCAAGATTGGGATGATAATCAAAAGCGAAGGCAATACCACCAGCACGGCCTTCTTGCCCAGAATCATTTTTAAGGGCAAGAGGAAGTCTGCTATCTCTGGACGACATCTACGGCAGCAGCCTGGGCTAATTGAAGGGGATTGTTGTCGTACACAAGGAGTTCATTCTTGCTCAACGTGTCACCAGAAGAAGGCAAAACATGCATGCAACACTTTTTTTTCCAAGAACTATGAGTGTTGGGCAGGATGTACACCTGCTTTGCCCAAGAAACAAGGAGTCGCGAACCTTGGAATCTTGACCAGAATGGAAGAAGTTGAGCAACACATATGGTGACCGTCCAAGCTACTCATTTTGCTCGCAACACGTATTTTGTCCACGACACATCCAGATGTTTTGTCATACTTTTTTTTCTTGATTCTTGTTTCCTCCTTTGTGTTTTAGTTTAGGTTTTATTTTTTATTATGTTTTGTTGTGTCTTTTGATTTTATTTAGTTTTTTTGGTCAAAATCCTACCCACTTTGTCGAAAGCAAAGTGTGTGGGTGGGGTCATTGGTTTATTGAGTCAAAATGTTGTTAGTGTCTGTTTTGCCCTACATTATACCACTTTGCCGAAGGCAAAGTGTGTGGGTGTTGGGATGTTGGCCTGTTAAAATGTGTTTTTAAAAGTTGTTGATCAGCATGTTGATATGGTAGGTCAAGATAGGTATGTTTATATGTATGTCGAGATTGTCGTATGTAGATAGGTATGACGGAATGAGTTTTTGAGCAAAAACCGTGAGGATTTGAGCTGTTGACTGCCTTATGCATATGCAGTGTTTGTTTCTTTCTTGTGTGATAATGACTAGTAAGACAAGTTCATCTAGAACTTGTCTGCAACTCTTAGTGAAGCTTTATGTAACTTGGTTGAAATTACTTTGATGAAATAGGCAATTTTTGTTCATATAGCCCATGGCCTAAAATTTCCTACCTAAACGTTTATCCTTTATCTTGCCCCCTTGAGCTTGGATCGAATTCTTTCTATTCACTTATATGAGCCTGAATTTAATAGCCTTCCTGGTCAAGAACTCAGGTTTAGAGGAAGAAAGGGATGAAAGGAAAATGTTGGGATAGCTGTTGTTGGGCAATAACACCTAGATTAGAGGTGTTGGGTTAACGACTTAGTAAAAAAAGAAAAAAAAATGAAGAAAAAAAACAAAAAAAAAAGAAAAAAGAAAAAATATATATGTGCTACTAAGTCCTAAATAAAAAATAATAAGTGTGCTAGGCCCAATGTTGCGTTTGAGGGGAGTACGGAATCTAGGGCATCCTTGTTGCCCAAGAACTGAGTTCTTAACATAGCCAAATTCCAAATTATCCTACCTTTTGCCTTAAGCCACGTTACAACCCAATAAAGTCCTAAGGATAAGTAATTTCAATTTTGTTCAAAAAAAAGTAGAGATGTAGAGGGCAGGCAAGCCTATGGAAAAAAATTGTTGATGTTGGTCAAGAGCGTATGCACTTAACCCTATACACTTGAGAGATGAGTGCTGGTGAGGATTCTCTTGTTGCTCAATAACTCTATCTTGACTTATCTGATGGCAATATCTCTTTGCAGATTTTGTACACTGTTTTGACTAACTTGTTGACTTGTGTTTTGAGTCTGTGTTCTTGATTTGTCTTTTCCGTGTCTGAGTCTTGGCAAAATTATTGCAATTGCACACTTGATGGCAAGTGTGATTCAAGTGTGTGGGTGTGATGAACCCAAATGTGTGTTCATTTTTCTTGTATTTTTGTCTTGTGTTTTGAGTCTTTTCAAGTCAATATGTGTTTGGGAGGACACAAAGTCGAGAAAGTATGTGCAGGGCATTACAGGATTGATGTTGGGCAAAAATCGGCAGAAAACTTGTTTATATGATGTTGGGGCAAGAAACACATCACAGTGGATCTTGGGCAAAACCGGTGAAAATCTGTTGTTGAGATGTTGAGATGGCGATACAATGCAAATGGGCATATTCTTAAAGCCAACAGACAGAGTACCCGAAGGAGCCAGGATCTTGGTCAGCATGGGAAGTGATACAGGATGCAGACATTGAAGTCAAGATGTGAGTCGGAGCAGCAACAGATTTCTTTCTCTACAAGAAAGAGGATAAGGATGGAAACTTTTCTTTCCTTATCCTAATTGAACGTGATCTATGAGATATCTACCATGATAAGAAAATAAATCCCCAGCAATCCATACAAGGAAAGAGGCAGATAAAGATGGAAAGAGTCCTTAACCAACAAGGATTCTAACCTAACCCTAATTCATTGGCCTGTAAATATGGACGACTTTCATACGACGACCACCACAACTTGCATATTGTCTTTTATTAGTTCTTAGTTAGTTTGCATTTTAAGTTTCGAGAATTCTTAAATTAGATTCGTTTTTAGCATTTTACTTTAGATTTCTGTTGTTGGCTGTTGACCAAGATCTACGTTGTTGACTTCGCTGTTGATCAGTTTTCTTTTCAAAATTTATTCAAGTATGTTTACTTTAATTTCCTTTGTGCTTTCTTTTATTGTTATGTCTAACTAAATTCCTTTGCTTGGATTGGAGTAGATGATTTGAATCTAATTACTTTGTTTGAACTCGTGAGGTCTAATCGGTTTAGTTTGTTGCATGTTTTTTATTCCCAAAACACTTAGGTCTAATAATTAGTTCTTGGTCAAAATTGATAATTGCTTGTACACCAATTAGATATTGAGATTAAGGCAATAACAGATATGGGGATACAATTCGAGAGAGTCTCTCGTGCCCAAGAAGGTAATTAGTGTTGGAGAGCAGTCAGTATTGACTTACCTCTTGGTTGTCTTGGGTCTTATTCGTTCTTAATGCATGTTGGGAAATACAGTTGCTGAAGTATCTTCGTGACTGTGTTGATCAACAGAAGGTATCTTGCCTTCTGGTCGAGATCTATTTAATCTGATAGATAAAGGCTTAGAGTATTCATGTTGTGACTTCGTGACCATTAGGGCATGAATTAATCTTTGCTTAAAACCAAGTGATAAAATATTGTAATTGAATATTCTTGCACCAATGAACGAGTGAAGTAATTAGGTTCAATTATTTAAATCCAATCCAAGTACTTTTGTTATTTGATAAGTTTCTTGTTTAGATTTCAGTTTTGAGTTACAGTTGTTGAGTTAGTTCGTGAACAAAAAAAAACCCTACTTTAGTGACACCGAAGAGAAGACTACACCAATTCCTCGTGGGATCGACCTCTACTTGCTACTGGCTACTTGCCTGTTGGGCAAAAGGAGAAAACAAATATTATTTGTACGAGGCTAAACGACGGTTTCGTTAGATCCCCATCTGAAACTACCCATCTAGTACAGCCATATGTCTCACATTGTATACTATTTTCATCTTTACCCCAGAAAAGTGTGCAATCATTTGGACATGCATCATATTTCTTATAACCTAGGCCTAATTCTTTAATGATTTTCCTGGATGTATCATTAGATTTAGGCAATTTCACACCTTCTGGAAATACTTCATTTAATAGCTCTAATAACATGGTAAATGCCTTATTAGAAATTTTTCCAAACACTTGATATGGTACAGTTGTACCAGAAATGATAGCTTTGAAAATTTCTTATATCCCGGCCACAATTCTTGTTACGAATCATCAACTAACTTGTAAAACGACTTAGCTTCTGAATTAGGCTCCTCAATTCCAGCATCTTCGTTCTCATCCATTTCAACATCATCGTTTGGTACTCTAAATGCATCTTTCAGCATTCCTTGCATATCATCTTCATCATCCTCATCACTTGACTCATTTAAATTTGAATTAGGGAATGTAAAATTAGAGGTTTCACCATGAGCTATCCAATTAGCATAGCCACTGATAAATCCTGAACATTTAAATGAACTTCTACGTCTTCCCTTGCTAAGCATATCCCAAATCTACATGTTTTACATGGGCACAATATTGTTCCACTGACACTCGTATTTTCTTTGGAGAAAGCAAAATCAAGAAACATTTTCAAGCCATCCAAATACGTTTTGCTATTCCTAGGAAAGTTCATCCAGGTCTTATCCATGTTGTTACCTTCAAATTGGAAGCAAAAAATTTAAGAATAGGTAAACATGTGATTCATTTAACATTTAACTAAAGAAAAAAACTAACAAGCTAAAGGGTTAAAAACCTTGGCAATAAGATAGGAAGACAACTAAGATTAAGAATAACCTCAACAACAAAAACAAGCATCCAGTCACATTAATAAACGATTATATAAAATAGATACCTTCCTAACATCCTCCAAACCACAACTACATGATCTCATATAAAACACACCACTTCACCAGAAAACAATCGCCACTAATGTTACAGCACACATCAATGCCTACAGCAGCAGCAAAATAATTCCAGAAACAACAATGTTCTAAAAAGGAAGATATGCAATCGGACTACATTATACTAGTAGTACAAAATATATTTTATCTTTTACCTGATTAATCTATTATTAATTTTGCACTGAATTAACATCCCTACTACTGAGAATAAAACACAATACAAACAGGAACAAATATGTAACATTGATAGATTTAAGCATGTCGACAATTTTAATAAGCTGGAACTTGTTGACCTTTGCCCAATTTATCATAATACAAACTCATGTGACTAAATCCTATCTCAATTCAGCAAATATAGATTGGAAAAACAAAAGACTAGCACATGCAACATCATCTAAAGCCTACAGAGCAAGTTTGAAATTCCAATAATTCTTACAAATCCAAAGATTAGCACTCACACATCTACCGGATTGAAACTCAATTAGTGCAACACACAATCAGTGGAAGCAGAGATACAATAACCACTCCAATTTATTCCCAAATAAAATTACAAATAGTGACTTACCTCGTAGAAAATGATGAACTAAACAATAATTCTTCACCAATTCTCCCCGACCTCTGCTACTGGTTCTTCAAAGAGCAAAATTCACCAATTCGATCCAGAAATTGGGGAATTGTCATTTCTGGATATTCTGAAATTGAGAGAAAATATTGAGGAACGAATCGAAGAAAACTAGAAGAGAGATTTTTTATGAGAATCTAAGAAAAAGTGAGAGAATTATCAAAGAAAAGGTGAGAGGTCGATTTGGTGTGTGATTTTTGAGTGAGAGAGAAAGCGAGTTGAAGATTAAGGTTCGAACCTAGATCTGCGCCTTTTTTTTCTATTTTGAAAAAGCTGCGCCATTTTTTTTAATAGCGATGCTTGTTTTAAATTAATTAAAATATAAAATTGAAAATGTGATGCTTCAGATTTATTAGCTAAGGACAAATTGTAGGGAGAGTCCTTTAATCTAAAAATAGGAGATTCATAACATGAGCGTTCTCAAATAAAGGTCCCCTTATCCTTATTCTGTTGTAGTGATACATCGATGATAATTTGTTTGAGAGCAATATGACGAGCAATACATGTTACAACCCTATCATGAGTCCAATGAGTTGCATTACAGAATCGCAAAGTTGAACAAATAACTACACAACATATATCACAACCAAAAGCATTTAACAAACAGTAAAGCATAATCTCATTCAAGCAAAGCACCAATTCATTCCTTGGCTAAAAAATAATCGTTAACAATGACATAAATGAATGATAATACCTCATAACGAATGTCCGGGATTAACACCGAGAAACATGTGGTTGCTGTTAGGCAAATAAATAACACTCACATAGTCCCATTCCCGGCCGCGGAAACTGCATTTTTTCTTTTGTGACCTCAATCATCCCATCCCTGCAGCTATAGTTGCATCAGAAATCAGCCTTGAAAAAAAAAAAACAATTGATCTTTGAGAAGGACTTCCATGCAACGCGTCTCACAGCGTGAGATTGGTGCGTGGCGCGTGTTGTGCACGCGCTCCATTTTTTATTTTATTTTTTTGCAATCAGCCCATATGCAGTAAACCATGTATGTATATGCAGTGGACTATATAATGATATGCACAACAAAGAGTATTGATATGCACCTACTTTTTCTAGTTTTTTCTTTTCTCTTTTTTTTTTTTTTTTTGTGGAGCCTTCAGCTCCAATTTTATGGCTCCGCCTTCGCATTACTAAAATAAGGATAATCATCGGATAACAATTTGAATTTTTCGGCTCGCTCCGGGGCCTTCGGTTCCCCTCGCTCGAATCTTGACCAAAGAAGAAACGGCAAACAAAAAAAGTAGAGGCAAAAAAAAAAGAGGGAAAAATAAATTTGAAAATTTTTAAAAAATATCGAAAAAATAGTTGTGCATATGAAAATACAATGTGGTGTATATCAGTGAACATGTTTGTGCATATGGATACACTTTGTAGTGCATATGACCTGACAAAAAAAAAAATAGAGGTACATGCACAACACGCGTCGTGCGTGAGAGGCGCCCACGTACAATGCACGCACCACGCGCGTCTCATGCTTCGAGACACGTCTCGCCCAAAAATTTGCCTTGATCTTTGGGGTGAGAAAGCACACATAGAGTCGGATTGCCTGATTTTTTTTTTTTTTTTTTTTTTTGGTAAAGAACCTGCTTGATCAATATATTTTCGGGGAGAAAGTGATCAAACAACCTAATAAAATAATCTAAAAATAAAGTGACCAAGAAGATCGATTTCGGCAACCTTATCATTCAAAAGATATAGATAATAGATGAAGTCCCTTTGGGAATGGCCTAGTGATAAAAATGGATGTCAGAGATTGAAAGGTCTTATGTTCGAACTTTATGACTCGTCTTTATAGGTCGAGTCTGTCACACCTTAGAAAGTGTGGTTTATCTGTGTGTGTGGATTACAGGTTACTACACAAGGAACGAGGGTTTACCCAATTTGTACCGAAAGTAGTGATTGCGGGTTCTCACTATATCAAAAAAAATATTAATAATAGATGAACTTTGATTTGCCATGCTCGGGAGATCATGAACGCGATTCATGTCGCGGATTCATAACTGTGGAATTGAGGTTACACAACTACGTGCAAAAACGGCTCTGCTCTATATGATTGCAAATATCCATGATCATAACACGAATTTTCAAAATTGCCCCTATAAAATTGATTTGCAATTGATTTGTGATTATAAAGTCGCTTTTTAATATATAAATAGTATTTGCTCCCGTACTAGGCACGGACAAAATATATTTTACAATTTTTAATAAGTAAAATAAATTTACTTAAAAATAATAAGAATCAATAGTTTAAACAAACTAATTTAAAGGGAAAAACAAAATAATTTAATAGGAAAAATCAAAATACCCCTTCCGTGCATGATAAATATGATAATCTATCCTTTTTCGTCCGTTCACAATAAATGTGATATTTTCTTAAATAGAAATGATAAGAGTCACATTCTCCACTCACAATAAATAAGGGTCACATTCTCCACTCACAATACATCTATCTATCCACTCCCACTCTTAAAATCTATGTCACTCTCTCCGAACTACACTTATGGTGGACAAAGGGAGTAATATTTATAGTTGAGTCAAAGTTTACGCTTCCATCCTCTCAATAAAAGTTGACATGTCCATAAAACTCGACAATTACTCTAAATACACTCTCATAAAACTCAACAATTACTTCACACCACATGTAATAAGAATTTTTGCATATTAGAAAACTCATCTATAAATATATTAAATTTAGAATAATTGAAATACTTGGTATCTCTATCAAATTACATATATCTAATCTTGCATTATAATTATATGATACAATAAAAAATAACCATAATTACATAATAATTATTAGTATATTTTATTAAGACCTTAAAAAAAATCCCATGATTTGAAGAAAATCTCAATTACCGTAACATCATCATCATGATACATACATAATAAGTTTTCTCTTCTCAATATAATTATGGGAATCTGAAGCTGCCACCAACGTTGCGACTTTCTTAGGCTATCTACAACGCGTCTCGAGCGGTGGTCTCCAAGGGGGCTCGAGACCGCCGGAGATGGAGACTGCCGCGTTGCAAGGCGAAGCGGCTCGAGATCGGCTAGAGCAGCGTGTGAAGCGCACGCGCTCGTCCAAAAAAAAATTGAATTTGCACGCGCCTAACTGGTGAATTTTAACGGCTACATCCGATTTTTTTTCTTTATTCCATATTTTCGGCTATAAATACATGTTTTTCTCCCCCACTTTTCACACCTCATTTCTTCATCTCTTTCATATTTTTCATCTCTTTCATCTCTCCAACTTCTTCAACTCTTTCATCAAAAAAAAAATATGGATCCCAACAACCCCTTCTCATCGGCGTGGTTTCCCGATATGTCCGACGACATATATGCTTATACGGGGGCGGAGCTTGATTCAATCAACCTCAACATTCCGGCCTCTGCGGAGTCCTACCCGTCCTTCTCCCCTGACACCGACATCCCGGCTACAAACACCGATGATTGCCTAATTATGGCGTTGCCGCCGTCACAGCCCCCTTCCAAAGGAAAAAAGGGCAAAGGCAAGGGCAAGGGCAAAGCCATCGCCACCTCCGCCGCCTCTGCCGAAGAAGATGATGACGAAGCCGTCAAGTGCTGCAAGCCTTACAGCTACACCGACGAACAAGCCACCTACTTGGCACAGATTTGGGTGGAAGAGACCTGCAACTCTATCGTTGGATGCGACATGTCAGGCAAGAAATACTGGGGAACGATCACCGATCGTTTCAACACGAGGTTCGGCTTGCAACTCAAGAGCTACTTCGATCGCATCCACACATCGGTTAAGGCTTGGATTGTCGCTTACCGCAAAGTGACCGCTCGCCGGCAAAGCGGCATCGATGACCGGATGGTGATCGATGATGCCCAACAAATCTATAAGACATCAACGGGCGATCCTTTGTTCCACTATTTCACGGCTTGGGAGATTCTGAAAGACTATCCCAAGTTCCTCCTGTATGCTTTCCCTCTGTTATTTTTAATTCTTAATTATTTAGTGTTTGTTTTTTTTATTGTGAAGGCATGTAATTTTCCAATTTTCAAATATTAATGGAAAATTCGAATTATTATTAATTAGAGTATTTTAATTTTTTCTTTTTTAATATGAAATAATTTAATAAAAATGGGGAATTGTTTAATATTAAAGATAGAGACAGCTTGGAGACAGTTGGATTGCAGGGGTAGATGTCTCTAAGCTGTCTCTAGTGAAAAAAGGGGTGTTGGAGACACCTTGGAGACTACTAGTGGTCTCCAAGGGTTGCAGATAGCCTTATAAATCCCCAAACAAACCTGAATTGATCACAATCGAAAAGGGCAAATTAACATGAATAATTTAAAGAGGAAAAATTCACAAATTTTCTAGCTTAATGACTGTTGAGATATTACATCTAACTTTTCCATTTAGATGGTTCTTCCATCAATGATGAAGGGATTACATTTAGCCATAAATTGCCCAAATATTGATAATACATGATTCTTGAGATACTACATGATTCTTGAGAGACACTATGTGATACTACTTGATTGATACTGCATGATTCTTGGGATTATACTCGAATAACATTAATCCAAGTTACATATATATCAAACTAATCATATAGTCAAATATGAATAGTTGAATAACAAACTTGAAAAAATACATACATGCATGTTAACTTTCATTCTCCCATTGACATTTTATTCATCTTGCATTTGTGATTTGTCCCAATTAATTAGAATTTTCAAACTTTCAGCACAACTCCACTCCTAAAAATATCATGTCAAAACATTACGATTAACATTTTAGCTGACATTTTATTTATCTTATGATATATATTTAGCTTCAATGGCCTTAACCAACATATTTGTTCGTAACAAAATTTCGAAAATTGAAGTATAAATTAGCGTATTATAATTGTCCAAAATAAACATGAGCTAACTATAAATATTTGGAAAATTATCTATGTAGGAAATGGACTTGCAATTGTATAACTACATCAATGTTACCTTGTGAGTTGTGGGTAATTGTTTTAAAATTTTGCTAAATGTTAATTTTTGTTAGTTTGTTTACATATTGCTCTAGTCTAGAGCCTCTAGAAGTTGAATGTTACGGTCATTAAATTCATTCATATGAGAATTTTATGGTGATTTCAAAACTCCAATTACATCAAAAAAAAAATTACATCAAAAGATATACTTGTTTTCACAATAAAAAAAATTGTTTTCCTTGTGAATTTTATTAGTGAATGAGATGATTGAAAGCTTTTAATAAAATATATCTACTCTAACAATACGTTTGTGGACTCTTTTTTTTTCGTTTTTTTGGAGTTTGTACATAATACATTATCAACACAGAGAATTAAAATAAATGTATGCGGTGAATCTGAGAATATTGAATTTTTCAATTGTTAATTTTTGAAATAAAATTAGTATTGACGGAAAAGAAATAATTGTAATCTTGCTCGATCATGTTAATAAGTATTTTATTTTTCATAGGTAACTGTAAATGACAAATAACAATTTAAATATATAAATTGGACAATGAGATGACAAAAATTATGTAGATTAACCATCCACTAAAAGTGAGTTATGTAGATTAACCGTCCACTAAAAGTGGATCATGTAGTTTAGCCATGCTAATTTATTATAGGTTTAATTGCCAAAAAAATCTCCACCTTTTTCAAAATTCTTGTTTTAATCCCCACCTTTGACATCTACCTCTAAATTCCCAACCTTTTTATTTTATCTGATTTTTCCCACGGTCATATTTTTCCAGTGGCACTCATGCTGACATGTTCATTTAATTTGCCGAAGTGGCTTACGTGTGGCACTCGTAACAAAACGACGTCGTTTAATGGTAAATAAAAACTTAGGTTAATTGCCAAATAATTCCTGACCTTTTTATAAATTCTGATTTTAATCCTCACTTTTTTAGTCTGCTTCCAAATTCTCCACCTTTTTTAATTTTTCTGATTATTCCCACGGCGATAATTTTTCTCAAATTAACACTGAGCATTTTGTTGACTGCACTGACCCGTCCTCGAACCGGTAATTCATCCCAGAGAGACGCTTGACGGCACACCAATGGCGCTCAGAAGAAGCATGCATAAACTGAAATAATGTGTTAACTGCGAAAGAGGGTTCGCTGCAAATAGCAATTTGTCTCATTATTGCCGAGATGCCAAGCACAAGGAATGCTGAAAGAGAACGTCACTGCCCTCAACGTAAAGCCTCGACAAACTATAAGGTTGAGGCCCCTACGGTGCCTTGCCTTAACTCTTTGTAGCTCTTGTTGCTTCTTTAGAGATGTAACTACTCCTATTCTTTACCCTTAGTGAGTGAGGGATGATGCGTCTTCGACTTTTGGGCCATTTGGCCCTATTTTTCATGTCTTTTTGTGTCATTAGTGTCTGTCTAGGGGAAGAAAACTATTGTTCGAAGGAAGGAAGCTCAGTCCAAGTCAAATAGAGGAAAGGTGGTCAGAATGAGCAGAATTGGAGTGAATTCAGTCGGTTGCAAGGATTACGCAAAGGAGTATGCAGCGCAGGAGACGAATTGAAGCAAGAGACGAGGTTGAAATGAGGATTCCATGTGAACCCTGAAGCTAAGTTGTTGTTCATCATTCGCATTCGTGGTATTAACTACCTTGCCTACGAGGAATCAAACCATGAAGCATGCAATCAGTTTGACCACTACAAAAATTGTCAGTTAGTCGCCAAAGCTCAAGAAGGAAATCCGCGTGGAGAAGATTCGCACAATATCTGCCAAGCATCTATGGAAGGAAGGATTTGGAGGTCAACGCATTACCCTAAATAAATCAATCAATCGGAGATTGCCAATCATCAATCCATTCAATCACAGATAATCAGAATCTCGCTCAACATGGGAAGTGTCAATCATGCCGATTCAGTCTACTCGCTTAGGGTTTTGTCTGCGGCCATTGCTACTATAAAAGTCCAGCCAGAGCGGCTGGCACAACGTTGGTTGCCACACCATTCTCTAGTCTTAGTTCGGAAAAACACTTTCGTTTCCAGTTCTATATTTATTTTACGTTCAAAACAATTTATCTGCTTTGATTTACATTCCGCTGTGAAGAACGAATCCAAGGCTGTTTGCCTTAGGTACTATTTTAATTCAAGTGTTTCGCATTCCTCTTTATTCATGAATTCTCATTTATCAGTTATTATGTATTTCAATATGCGTGAGTAGTCTACTTGGTGAGATTTGGGTAAGGGAAATGATTGACTGTTGATATGTGAAATATTCGTGAGGCACTTGTGCCATCGGTTGAGTCCAGTAGTTCCGGAAAGATCTAAGCAGAACTCATGGGCAGTCCTGACCTAACGGGTGATCTCCGTTCGGTTGGAGCTGTACTATTCCAAGCAAAGGCAGGGCATGACAGACGGCAACGTTCGGTGTGCCCATGACCGAGTAGCTGAACAACACCTAACATGGTGCTGTAGATCTGGATGGCGAGCAAGGGGATACTGTGCCTTTTCTCGGTTTTGGGCTTCTCTAACAATCAACCACCAACTGTGACGAGGCATCAAGCCATGGTTATTAACCGAAGGACTCATCTCGCGTATCATAGACATATCGATGACTGGTTGGACGTAGTACCGAAAATGGATATCCCGCGAGTTATGTCTACTCTGTAGGTACGGACATGGGAAGCTTGGGAGAGAAGGTTGGTGAGGGTCATACTTGGAGAAATCGGGTATGACTACTATCTAAGGAGGAGTGAAGCACGGCCTTGTGACCAGGGTGAAGCGTGACCTTCGGACCAAGACGACAACAAGGGATTCAACCATCCCAAGTGTGGAGTATAGACTCTTGAAACGCCCCAATGTCTTTGGACCACGCCTTGAGTTTATACGAAGCATGGACGGATCTTCAGTGTGCCCGTGACCGAATTAACATATCAACAATGATCAAGACCAATCCCGAATCTTACCCCCTTTTTATATTTGATTTCCATTTAGTTTATTGTGCAGATATACAGATCGAGACCGTGACAACTCAATTTGTGCACCGAAGGGTAAAGTAGTTCCTCATTCTCCGTGGGATCGACCCTAGCTTACCGCTAAGACTAACCAGTCCGGTAGTGGGCATAGGAGCGTGTACTGTCCGCCTGGAGCATACACAAGTATTTTGATCGTACCATACGACGAGTGCGTGTCAAGGGATACCGAAGGGATATCCTGAAACGCTATTCTGCTCGATAAATTGCTTTATAAACGGAGGAAGGATCAGACCAACCAATTCACGAACTCAACGAAAATCGTACTTCTACTTGGCAAGCCCCAGGAAGGGCATTTAGCGAGGAGCATTGTTTTTAGGGCGTGGTGTCATCGTCTGACCAATCAGCTCGGACACCAGACCGCCTGAGCCGGCCCATTTTGTCTCGCCCTAAATGGAATGACTCTCTTAGATGCGCTACGCCCCGACCCGAGTCCCACGTCCGATGCGATGACATTCGTTTCCAAATACATTGTCGACCTGGGCCTTACACGGCATTCCGCTACTGGATTGGAAGGTACTTGCTAACTAGATAGCGGACTTCGTCTTCAAACCATTAATACCAAACAAAAGTCTCTTTAAAGGGATTTCAACGTGATAAAGGGGTTACCTTGTTCATCTTCCTCTCCCAAAAGGGTGTCACTTTGCTGATACGCAGTGTCCAAAACAAATTCCATTTGCAACCGAAAATACTTCAACATTACAACACCAACAAACAAAAGTCCTAAAACCAAAATGCTCAGCGTTAATTTGAGGAAAATTATCGCCGTGGGAATAATCAGAAAAACTAAAAGGTGAAGAATTTGGTTGCAGACTAAAAAGGTGAGGATTAAAATCAGAATTTATAAAAAGGTCAGGAATTATTTGGCAATTAACAAAAGTCTTTATTTACCATTAAATGACGTCGTTTTGTTACGAGAGCCACATGTAAGCCACGTCAGCAAATTAAATGAACATGTCAGCATGAGTCCCACCGGAAAATATGACTGTGGGAAAAATCAAATAAAATTAAAAGGTTGGGAATTTAGAGGCAGATTTCAAAGGTGGGGATTAAAACAATAATTTTGAAAAAGGTGGAGAATGTTTTGACAATTAACCCTTTATTATACTAACAAAATTGCCACTCAAATTAATTGCAATTTATTATAATAAAAATTAATTATATTATAAATTATAGTGAGTACTACAACAATCCAATAAGGTTCAACGTTCGACAATAAAAGTAACATCTCCAAATAAATACTCTCTTTTCAAGAATAGTATATCTTACTTTCTTTTTTCGTCCTTCCATGTATAATATATCATTTCTTTTTTAGAACATGAACTCACCACTCAGTTATATCGTACACCTCACATAAATTTAAATTGCTGGGTCATTTTCTACATTCAAATAACATTCACTATCCTTTTTTGAAACTCGTCACAATCTAAAACATATACTATTAGTGGACGAATAAAGTAATAGAAACTAAAAAAACCTTTCTAATGTATGTAACTCACAATCTCAACAATCTAATCATTTCTTGCATTATTGGTGAATAAATCGAGTTATCGGCTTATCACCTCTTTAAAACACTTGATTTATACTAAAAATTCAGTTTTTTCTTTAATCTAACAACCAAATTAATTACAAAACTAGGTTATTGAAATATGAAATAATTTATTTTAATCTTTCAGCCAATTATGATAATTCTACACGCTCAAAAGTTATAAATAATTGAATATTAAATTTAATAAATTGAGAAATGATTAATTTATATCGTGTCCCTGGTTGATCTTTATCCTAATATTCCTTGTGAATATCATGTATGTTAAAGTTATGTAGTATAATATAAATTTTGTCATTATTTATTTTTAGTGAAATTAATTTTTGGATTTGAAGGATAAACTTTGTAGGCATATATATATCTAAATTTTATGATGGGTTATACTTGTTACATAACAATTAATCAATTTTTAATTCTCTGAACTGTCTTAAGAAGACGTGTCCCGGTCCCCCCTCCCCAAAAATTTTAATTTTGAAAACCATTTAAAAAAACAATACCTTTATGAATTTCCATTAGTGTTTAAATAGATAGGAATGGAAGAATGAGGCCAAAAAAATCCCATCAATAGCTCATGGTCTCATGTGCTCTTCGTTATAGGAATTTCTGGATTTTTTTTTTTATCTCATATTATATTATTATAAAAACTACTAGCTCCCACTATCCTTAAAAATAGACACCATTCCCTCATCCGACATTCATTGTTGCCTCAATTGACCGTTCAAATTGATTTCAAATCAATTTTGAATTGATTGAGGATTGAAAACTCCCTCTTTAATAGATAATAGATAGATAGTAGATAGATTGGAAAACGTCACTAGTATATAAATCAACTATAATAGATTTTATTTTTAAACTTTATTTTGTAGAAATAACTATTAGTCTTTAAATAAGAAGTAATATCTTGATTTTGAGCAAGATCAAATAACATACTGTACTATATATGTATTTCAAAATTTTGTTTCGAAGAAACAAGACAGAGCGACCAAGAAATAGCATTGTATTTTTGACCTATACTATATATGCATTTTAGCACAAAGTCGCTCCATTTCAAATCCTTAATAACGAAAAAAATAAAACAACAAACAGAAATTTTATACCCTCTCGCCGACTGACACCACTAATATTAGGAAGCATAACACGTCAAAACTTGCTCATAATTCAACACTGTGAAGACTTACGTAACATCAAACTCAGTTAACCGCTAACATATATCAAGAAATCATACATCAATACAAAACGATCAAAAGGTTACCCGATTGCTCATATTTCTTGAACGTAACCAGCCATGAGTCTGACCCAACCTGCAAGGGTAAAACCTGATCTACCCAAACACGAAAAGGCTGGCCTCTTTTGTCCCCATAGCATGTTTTTAATAAGTCCACACAGTCATGGAGCTTCATCTCAACTCCAGAAGGATGAACAATCACACCAGATTCACTCTGCAAGAGGAAAAATAGAGATGAAGCCTACATCAAGCGATTATGAATGTACATCAAAATAGAAGCATGGATATCTTGCTGATTAAAGTCGGTTGCAAATTCGAATATGTCGAGCTAATAGCAACCCCATTTAAAGAACGAAATATCATTGCAGAACCAATGCAATGAATCAACAACGAAAACACAAGTATTAGATATGCTCATCAATTCCGAACCCATAATTACTCCGTCACAAATTGTAAACCTATAAAAACAAACGCAAAACCATTGCAAACAGTTAAAATATTGCAAAAGATAAAAGGTAACTAAAATGGCTTTGTTATCTTCTTATCAAACTTCAATAGAAAGAAACACCAATTAAAAAGATTTATGCATGAGTCTGCAATTGAATTAAAAACTATAATTGAAAACTAAGTCAAACTTACACAAGCTGCCTTCAGCTTATTGATATAAACTTCCGACTTCAGAATATCACCAAGTCTCCATCGCTCATAAAACAAGTAGAGCTTCACAACTTCATAAGAAGGATCAAAGTTATCCATCTTAGACTCCCATGAGTCTTCAACATCTCTAGGAGATATACTTGGACCAAGGTTAAAGTGATCAATTGCTTGTATAATACCCCCAGCACATCTCTCTTTTGCATGAACTATCTTAAGATTGTTTTCTGCATTCAAAGTGTACCACTGCACTAATTCTTCCTTGGCATTACTGACCTGCAAATTCAAAAAACTATTAGAAAACTATCCCTTGACACAATGACATAAGATAGCTCCACAAGTTTAGGTTACTAACAATGACACCGTGGACATCTGGGATAGCAGTAAATAGGTCAACATCATTTCCAGAGGCTCCACAAACAAGCGTGTTATCAGGCAATTTGCCCTCAGACTTCAACTTATTGTGCAAATAAGCAAGGGCTTGCCCTTTGCCAGCACCTTGAGGCAAAATGGTCAAGTCCGAACCTCCACTGTATATTATTTTCGCATCCAACTGAAAAATCTGCATAAAGAAGCTATGACTATTGAAACCAAAAGAAGAAAACCTCAACTAGATACTGGCATGTAAACTAGCAGAGATGACTAGATTTTTATGGATCTATACACTTGACAATAAGCACAAACTGGAAAAGCTTTGAGCAATAAGATTAAAACCAGGACTGCAATAGAGACCGTTAAACCATGCAAATATGACACAATTATTCGCAAAAGAGAATAGACTCATCATACCCCGCATTCTAGTAAGCAAGTAGAAAGAGATCTTGCAATATCTTCACCCTTGTCATTCTGAACAGAAAAGCTCACTTTGTATGGACGTTCCTCTGTCCCAGGCTGCATGATGAATGAAGGTTGTCACATAACAAATATCCTAAGATAACCCAAGTTAAAACATATTTAAAATAGAATCATCCCCTTTTATGCCAAATATGGAATAACCAAGGCTTAAGATAAATAGATAGCCATACCAAAAGAGTAAGTTCATTGATTTTGCTCGTCTCTTCAAGTACAATACTCCTGTCCCACTTCTGATTTAAAGCCTCAACCCAACCTTTTTCCGGTTCCATATAGTTACCACACATTATTTCACTTCCCAAAGACATTATAGTGATGTCAGGGGTTAGCATGGGTGTCTTGTTCCTCAACTCCTTGTATAATGTGGGAGACCTCTCAGAGCAGAAAACTAGCAATGATTTACTACAGCGGTAATGATACGGCCAATGAACATACGGAAGCAAACCCACGAACACACGTCAATTGAAAAGGTTGATTCAACCCAAAACACAAACTGAATCAATCCACTAATCTTAAACGAGAACTGAACAAGAAAGGAACTGAATACGAAACAAACCCCCAAAACTATCGAATAAAACCCTAGAAGACTACTCGATCAGAAACTATAGCAAATCAACTCCGATTGAGCTGAAATTTTAACACAACTTATAAATTGAACACAGAAAGAACATATCCAAAATTCAGCCAAAACGCACGAGTAGAACTCAAAAACGCTCGGTGCTCAATTTTGGTCCGGTTTAGGGTTTTTAGCAAAGCGATGGGGTTGAATTTGATGGAATCTGGAGTTGGGCGAAGGAATGGATGAATATGGTCGAAGTATGATGGTGATAAGAAGGCGTGGATGACTGGACGAAAAACACAGAACAAGGAAACAAAACAGGTTTGGAGATTTACCTCAATACGGACCCCGAATCGACGAACGATTGAAACACGTATCACGGAAGCAATTCTCCGGCGGCGTAGTTAACCCGAGACCCACACAAGATCACGAACGAACTATAGATTTCAAATTCAAAGGTGCCAATTCGAATCCTACCAAGAGCTAGGGTTTGTGTACTTGAAGAACACGTGAGACAAAGTTGAAAAAAAAAATTTTGATTTAAACTCGTCTACTAACAATAATGTCGAAAATAACATAAATACTAGACTAAGGTTCAAAAATTACAATGCCTTGGGCTTGATAATTTTTGAACTAGGCTAAACTAGAATAAAATTAAATAAATCCATTGGCCCAATACGACTAATCACAAATTGTAGTAATTGGGCTCTAATTAAAATTAAATAAAACAAACTAAACTAATGGATAAATAATGAAATGGCACACGTCCTAAACATGGCGTGGCCACGGCCTAAGTGTCTTCCTCGATGCTCGTCAAATTCACCAACTTGTAGTGTCGGGATTCAGTTCCATCGTTCTCCAATTTCTTCTGAACATAGCACTGGAAATAGCTTTGCAGCTTCTTGGCTCTTAATCTCGACACTGGACCTCTAAGCTGCAACTCCGGGTTTAATTCTTCAGTGCTAGACCCGATCTCATCAGGTAACTTGCTTCCCACAGGGCATTGAATTTAAGCAGGGAGTTGTTCTCCGGATCTTGATGATCAACCTGCAGCATATCATCACACATTAAGTACAGTCCCCTCTAAATGGAATAACCAGTATAACTAGTTAACTACTACAACTCACCATTGTATGATCAAGATCACAGACAATCATGAGGCTCTCAGATAGACGACCCTTAACTTTTCCGAGGCTAGTTTCCCTCTGTAATAAAAACGATAAGCCATTCATATTGTTTGTTAAACATCTCAAGGGAACAGCTAAACCGCTCAAGAAGTAAAAGCAGAAGCAGAACAAGATAAGTAAGTATGTAAACATATAGGAATCCAATCTAACCAAATAGAATTCTGGAGAATTTATTATTCTGTCAATTGCAACAGAAGGATGAATTATCAGATAACTCTAAGTATTTGGACACTACTCCACATTCTATCCTCATTACCAAGATAATGATCAATCTAGATAAGTCATATAAGTTTCCGAGAAACAAATTTCATAACACATGGATTTTCATACACATATACATAATTACGAAGAGATAAAACAAACAGACTCTCATATCACGTCACTATCTCTTAATTAATGCAAAGAATTGTTTCAAAACACTTTAAAAAACAGAGACATACCCCATCTCCGGCAGGGTCGACATCCGCGTCGTCACCGCCGACGTTTTTGATCTCTTCATTCTAGATTCCCTCCTCCTTGACGATGCAGGAAAATTCACCTCTGACAAGCTTTTGAAGCTTATAAAAAAACGACCGATTTGGTAACAGAAAAATTGGCAATAGCTGTGGATTTTCATTTCCTTTAATCAGATACAGTGCAGCGTCGAGATCCTCAGAATCTCTAATTTGAATACTTCGTTCATCAAGTAAACCTTTGATTTCAGGACCTTCTCGATTCAACACAGAGAGGAAATCATCAATTTCCTCGATTAAAGGAAGAGGAGTTATGTCAATCTCGATGCAATAAAATTGATACAGGCACGCTTACGCCTGATCTTCAAACACGAAGCGATCCTTTTCAGTGTAGTTGAAATCACATCCGAATAGCTTCGAAAATCATCGTCGACGGCCGGATCGACTTCAATCACCTTCTGGTGTTTCTCCTCCTTACCTTGTACGAAGTGTTGATACGCCTCCACATGAAATTGCTTAACTTCACCGCGCGCCGGAGTATCTATATTCTCATTTTGGGAGAAGAATCGTTCCAATTTCTCGAACGCTTCCTCATCGGTATCAGAAAATTCGCCATCCGATAATTCGTTCTCCTGCTGCGCAAATTCGTTCTCCTCGACTGGATCGTTCTCTTCGTCGACTGGATCGTTCTCTTCGTCGTTATCTTCGTCGGAGGGTTCCGAATCGGAGATTGGGGCTAACACCTGTACCCGGCGGCGATTGCCGGTCACGCGAGGGCGAAAGCACATTTCGTTTCCCGCTCTTCTCGAACAAATTTCCTTTTTCCTTTTCTTTTTCTCTAAACTAGTACTCGCTCCTACTTCTCAGTTTTGTTTTTGATTAAAAAATAACTAGCGTATAACTCAACAATTAAAAATTATAAAAATTAATAAAATTATTAAATAATACTAATATGTAATAAATTAAAAAAAAATATTTATTAATTATTTGAGTGTTAAATAATTCAATTATGCAATTTACTAAATTCGCTTAGAATTTATATCCCTTGAATATATCTCAAATTCAATTAAAAAGTAATTTTACTATATATTTACGTTTCAAACCCATATAGTTATGTTTGTTAAAAATTATAACTAATATATTCTCATTACTTTCGATAATTGTTAAAGCTCTGTTCTTCTACAAAACCGATATGAGCAAAAATATATTTCTCTCTCAAAGGAAAGCGACTCTTAAACTGATTTTTTTAGGTTTTTATGAAGAAAAAGAGGCAAGGGAAAGAGCGGGTAGTGAGAGAGAGAGAAGAAATATATAGATAGCGAATAATACTACACATGTTAAGATTGTCTATAAGATGAAAGCGACCCTAAATACCCCACATTATGAATTCAACACAAGATTAAAAAAAAACTAAGTTAAACCATCGCTTCACAATCATCCCGTCTACCCCGACGGTTCCGACCTGGAACCGGCCTATTGACTACAATACTAATTTTAAATTATATAAATAATCATCTTCCAAATATATTCACAAAAAAATTAATGATGACATTTGTTTTCTTTTTACCTGAAATTAATATTTAATTATATAAATAATTATATTCCAAAAATATTCACACAATATTTAATAAATAAAAACTTAATTATAAATTGTAGTATTATATAAATAATCATCTTCCAAATATATTCATAGAAAAATAAATGATGACATTCGTTTTCTTTTTTACCAGCTTCGAGAATAACTTTTTTAACTGAGAATAGAACTTCAAAAATTGTTTCACTATGTACTTGGTAGTTTTTCATTTTTACAAAACTTTAAGGGGAATGATTGTGATTCATAAAATTATTTAGTCAATGATATAAGATAAAAGTTGACCATAAATATTCTTAATTATATGAGTTCAAAATTATACTCTCTCCGTCCACGATTTAAAGTCCTACTTACATCAAAATATTTGTCCACGAATTAAAGTCCTACTTACCTTTTTCCACTCAAATCAAGTGGGACAAACTACAACTTCCACTCCCATCTAACTTTTTCCACTCACAATATGTGGGACCTTCATTCCACTCACAACAATTTTAACTCTATTTTATCTTTTCAACTCACAATAAGTGGGATCCTTATTCCACTCACAATAATTTTAACTTTCAATCCACTTCTTCCAATCTCACTAAGTGGGACCTTAACTCTACTCACAACAACTTTACCAGCTTTCTTAGTTTCCGTGCTCAACACCAAATGAGACTTTAAATCGTGGACGGAGGGAGTATAATATATTAAAAAAAAAGTTGTCCTGCAAGTACAGAATTAGCCCATCTACGCGCACGATTATTGGTCGGAATTGACTCGTTGATAAATCGTTAGTAATTTTTCTGCCAATTTTCCTACATATTCTACGTTTTTCAACGTGGACGATTAATCAAACAATTTGAGATGATGTGTTTAGAATTATTCAAACTTGTTTGAAATTTATATACTCGTACTTGTTTAAAATCCGATTAAAAAATTAGTCATTTGTGTTTCTTTCTGAAAAAAATCCATATATTAGTCTACCGCCACAATTCTGCGTCGGAATTGACCCGTTGACCACGACTCTGATTTATAAGTGAGTAATTTATAAAATTTATTTAGAATTTATATAGATCCAAAAATTTAATAAAAATAATGATTATACTATTCGTTATCTTCCTTAATCGTATAGTAATATTCGTTAATTAAAATTATAAATTATGCAATGTTGGAAATCCAACTACAAATAACGTAAAAATTATTTCATGGATGACGATTATAGATTTTAGAAAATACATGAAAAAAAAAGCATAAAATGAAAAATTTCTCGAGTGTCGGTTGGGAATTGACTTGTCTACCGCCACGGTTTCGGGTCAGAATTGACCCGTTGATGGACCCGATACGAGTTCTGGTGTATGGGGGGGGGGGGAATACACCAGATAGGAATTTAAAATCAACCCCCAAAAATTACCACAACTGAGTAAAAAGACTCAGCTGGAATCACAACTGAGTAAGAAATCTCAGCTGGAAGAGTGGTGCCGTGCGGAATGTGGTGGAAACAACAATAACTCGTATAAAACAAGTCACGCTCAGATGCAAGGTCGGTCAACAACCAAAACAGTTGAAATGTAAAGATGCGGTTTTGAGTGCTGGTTAGTTGGTCAGTTGGATATGCAAAAAGTAACTGAACTGAAAACACAACACAAAGGAATTACGTGGTTCGTAGAGAACTCCTACGTCCACGGGGAGTTGTGAATCCACACAACTCAGTCCAAATTCTTTAGGACAGCTACCACAAAGCTTACGCGGGCTTTGCAACCGTTCAGATAAGTTTGCGGGTACTTATCAACCTTACAGATAAGTTTGCGGGTACTTATTAACCTTTTTACTCAATTTCGGGAAGAGCATGATCCTAACAACCTTTTTAGGGGATGTGAATAAGGGTGGGTTTTCCAACTACTAGGATCTAAGAGCTAGGATCTAAGCTTGAACAAATGAAGACTCAAACTAAGATCGAAAATACCAAGATAGATTCTAACTCTCTATGAACTCTCAGCTGGTGATGTTCTTAGAGAATAATTGCAGTTTAGCTTGTGCGCAGTATATCGTCGTTCTTTCGCTCGTCTGTCTCTTCTGTATGTCTTCTGTCTTGATGAATGAATGAATGCCTCTATTTATAGGCGGTGAGGATCAACTAGCCGTTGGAAGAGCCGTTGATCTCTGTTCTTTGAAAGCGATGGCTTGTCTCTCATCTCTGCAGATTTTTCCGATTTGGCAACTGTGAACTTCTGCTTTCCTTCTGAGACAACCTTGTGTTGGGCCAAATGAGGTAATGACAAAACGTCAAACCTTCACGTGACTTCCTATTTGAAATTCAAATTTCAACCTTTGTCTTTCAACATTCGTTAATCGGTTGAGAAGTTTGATCTTCATCTGAGTGGTCTTCAGCTGATGTTCCATCTGATCGCTACCTTCATCTGACATTCTGTCTGAAGAGGAACAGTTGAGCCCTCAGCTGCCTTGAACTTCATGTTGTCGATCTATCAGATGGAGTCTTGCAACTGATGTTCCATCTGATCAGGTGGATTGTCACGAGCAGTTAATTACTCAGATGATTTCTTTCATCCGATGATCTATATCCGATCAGTTGGCTTGAACGCTCAGTTGTCATTCTTATATCTGATGTTCCACATCCGAGTTATCATCTGAAGTTCTATCCGTGTATAGCCATGTTGCCGTCTTCAGCTGGAGTCCTGTAAAGATAAAATCTGAACATTGCTCAAACAGCGAGCCTAAATACTAACTTTAGGAAATGGCAACATCTACTCGGTTGGGGTCAGTTGGTTTTGGAATCAATCAAAACATTACTAAATTTCCCAACAATTTCCCCCTTTTTGATGATGCCAAAACCCTACTGATCTAAACCCTACTGACCTATCTAAAATCTCAGCTGAAATTCTAGACAGTCTATAAGATTAAACATCAAAGGGTTAGCACAATTATAACATGGTATTGAAATAACTTTGCGATTCAGAGCTTGGACAACTGGAAAATTGTACGTTAAGGTGAATCGGATATATGATGAAAGTTTTCATTACAACTGATGTTTACACAGAAATGCACAGAAATCAAATACATCAGTGGCTCAAAAACTCTATCTTCGGCTAATACTTCAGCCCTTACTTGTCGAAAATCCTGACAAAAATTTCTCTCTTGGCATCTGATTCTTTTGAGATATCTACTCCATGTTCCTGACAGACTTTTCTTGCTTCAGCTGCGATCTTCTATCTGTTAGGATTTCTTGTATCAGAAATGAATGGAGGAAGATAAGTAACCTTCTGAGGGACAGGGACGGTATTCACGTCCAGCTTTGCATCAATCATAGCTCGTCTGAACTGGCTGAACATGCCCGGATCCCCAGAGTGCAGCTCGGTTAGGGCTTCTTTGAACGCTCTTCTTGGATCTTCAGTTGCGAACACCTTCCTGTAGTATAAATCATTCACAAATTCTTGTTTGAATGATTCCCAATCATCATTTCATTCTGCCGGCATCCATTTATCAAAATGTTTGAAGCGTCCCTGGAGCTTGATCTTTCCCGGCAGTCTTTGCTGTTTCATTCTTACTTCAGCCTTCACTTGGTGTTTTTCAATGCGTCGTCGACATCGGGAGGCAACATTTCTATCCAAGTTGTTGGTAACCTTGGCAAGCTCTTCCTCGAACTTGTTCACTCTTGTTGCTTGGTTGGCTGCGAATTTCTTCACCCATTCTGGATTCATGTAATCCTTCTCCGGAATATCCATAACCTTAGCAGCAGCAATACACTCTTCGGTTGTAATACCGTCGAGTTCAGCATCGATCTCGGCTGCAATCTCGGCTATGGAGTTGTAGGAAACTCCATACTCCTTCGCCTGCACTATGTCCTTAGCCATTTCTTCTCCTCCGACAACAATGGATTTCAGTTGTTCTTGTTTCTTGTCGGTTGGCTTCTTCTTCGGAGCGGACTTCTTCACTGTCTTCTTCGGCTCGATCTTTTTCAGCTGAGATATCTTTCCGGCTGTCATCTCTTCTTCAGCTTCTTGCATCTCATCTTCCCGGGTCTCATCTTCCCCCTTTTTGGCATCAGCAATAAGGCTTGTGACTGAGCCATCCAGAGAAGTGAGTTTTTGTTCAGCCTGCTGAATCCGGTTGAAGAGTTCATCTACTGCGCATTCCACATCAACCTTCTTCGCCAGTTCCTTATCATGACGCTCTTGATCAGCTTTCTTCATCGTGGCGAAGGTTTCAGTGACTTCTGTTTGGAAAGCGACGAACTCAGCCCATCTTTGTTCGAACCGAGAATCCCATTCTTTGTCTTGCGTCTGTTGAGATTTGGCAAGATTGGATTCTGAGATGGACTTGAACACGTTCAGTTCTGATTTGATTCCAAGAACTGTTGTCTTCAGGTCATTGATATCCTTGCTGGTAGATGTTGAGAGATCATCCAGCTTCATCTTCATCACATCATGTTCTTCCAGCAGCTTCCTGTGCTTCTCATCCTGAGCTTCAATCATCCTCAGCTGTTCTTCTCGGTTGAGCTGGATGTTGGCAATCATCTCCTTCCTCAGCTGATTGACCCTCTTAGCGATCAGCTCGCATATTTCATCTGAGGAGGGTGCTGGCTGTTCAACAGCAACCATGGCTTGGCGATTGGCCAGGTACTGTTGAAGTTCTTCTTCCTCCTGCTTGGCAGCTGCTGCAGCTGCGTCAAGATCATCTACAAAATTAGCAGACTTGGTCAGCATGTTGTCATGGAAAGTGACACAATCTTGTTCTACTGTCTCCCTTGTGTCTCTTCCTTCTGCCTTGCTGACATCCAAACTGCGAGTCAGCAGTGCGATCTTGTTGTTGTACGCAACCTCGAGGTTGGTATAATTGAAGTATTCCCTCAGACGCGACTCATCTGCCTTGAGCTGGTTCCAGCTGTGTATCCGGATGGTATCTTCCTTGACATACCAGTGGTTGAAGATAATTATGAATTGATACAACAGCTCAGTTCCGAGCGTGGCAAAGGTGGGCATGTCGCGCGCCTCGGGGAACATTCCAATCAGCTTCTGAAAGCAGTATGCCAACTTGCCTTCATGTTCCAGTGCGACCGCTCGTCGATCAGCTTCTTCGTCGATGGGGGAGGGAGAGAGATTTTCATAGAGAATGGGTTCAAAGGTTTCCTCAACATTGGCCAAAGAAGAGGTCGCAATGTTGGCATCGAGCGGGGAGCTCGGAATTTCTGACTGGGTTGTAATGTTGGCATCGAGTGGAGAGCTCGGAATTTCTGACTGGTGCTCTGTTGTGATAACCTGGCTGTGCTGTACGGCATCGGCTCCTACCGTGGGGGAGGATGGAACATCTTCAGAATTCCTTGGATGAAGAAGATGCATCCGAGGACATGGTCGGCTCATCTTCTGGATCAGTTTCCATCCCTTCTATTCTATCTGTTCCACTTTCGCGAGGAACAATTTCAAAAGCATCCTTGTCAACCGAGTGACTTGACTCAGATGGCACCTCCTCAGCTGGTTTTGCAACTGACTTCTTGATACGAACCCTCAACTTCTTCTTACGCGGCTCCTCCTCTTGATCCTTATCAGACTCATCTCCTAGTCGGCGTGCAGCTGTCAATTTGGAGGAGTGGCCGGCAGCTGGAGGCAGCTCCTCAACTGTATCTTTCTCCACAGCTGATTTCACAGCTTCCATTTTGTCTTTGGGAGTGTAGACACTCCGAATCACATCAAGAGCTTTCTTGGCTGTTGGGAACAGCATCTGCCTCTTAACTGGTGTCTCCTCACTGTCTTCCCACACCATGTTCTGATCCTTCGTGGCAAGAAGTATCAGGGCAGAGATTTTGACTCCAAAGTTGAGAGTTCCCTTAACACTCAACAACTTTTCCCCGGAATCAGTTATAGTTTCTGAAATCTTCTGCTTCTCCATTATCAACTAATGTTCGAAGTACTTGAACCAGTTGATGTTGTGCTTGTGCTCCAAAGCTATCAGCTGCTTAAGCTTGGGTCGGCTGATATCTCCAAAAGCTCCGCTATATCCAAAGATAACCTTGGATACAACATCGAACAGAAGTCGATGTTCGGGTTTCAACTTTGTTCGCTGCATGTTGCTCCTCAATCTTTCTGCAGTGATGAGAGCATTCTCCAGAAATAGATCTGCATCTGCATCTGTGATGTTCTCGACGGTGTCCGTGGCAGTCAGATTCGGTGGAATGATGGTGCTTAGAATCTCGGAAACCGGTATGTGGAAGGTGACACGGCGGATAGTTCTGGCAGGGACGTCGCGCTGTCGACAGGAGATTTTTGAAACGAGGCATACTCCCTGTTCGTGTTGCAGGTTCATGTAAAATTCTCCGACTTGACGCCTGAGTAGGTGGGTGGGAAAGAGCGTTGCCCACTCAAGATGGCGATTCTCCCTAAGAAGATCGGCGAGAGAGGATAACGCCGGTGAGTCTAGAGCCTCTGTTGACAGAATCTGCTCGAAGTGGATTCTGGATATCATCATGTCATAAGATTCCTCGTACGACGAAGGGACAAGAGCTGGTCCTGATGATGCCATCTTCAGTTAACCAATAAATTATCCAAACTATTTTGGAACCATTTATTCTGTCAACTAATAAATTGGTTCCCTAATAATAATAATTATCTATTCAGCCAATTAATAAATTGACCAAATTAAATTAAATTCAACTATAAAAATATAGCAGTTATTTATTCGGCCGATTAATAAATAAATTGGCCAAATAAAGCTCCTACAAAAAATAATTATCTATTCGGCCAATTAATAAATTGACCAAATTAAATTAAATTAAACTATAAAATATAGTTATTTATTCGGTCAATTTATAAATAAATTGGCCAAATAAAACTGGTGGAACAAAAGATGAGAAAATATACATTGATTTTAGGTATTTATAGGCTTTTCAATAGGTGAAGTTTCATTGAGAAAGTGATGTGGGACACAAGATTTTAGTATAGACATTTAAAATCTAGTATTTTACATTTAAAGATTCAAAAATTTGAGAATTTAGATAAATATGAATGGAGAAATATAAGGGATGCCACGTAGGATTTTTTCAAAGCAAGAATTGTTTTCCTTTTAGTAATATAATGATGACAATCTTTTTATTAAAAGTATGAGTCATTTTTATATATCATGTTCTCTTTATTTTTCTCCTCCTCTTCTCTAAACTATTCTTTTTATAAAGTTCGAGTCGCACTAATTACTTAATATAGTGATATTTATGAAAGAAATAAATAATTAGTGATAATTAGTTTGGATTTTTCGTCTGTTGATTCGTAGTCATTTTTGCCTTGCATAACACTGTTGTTTGAAATCTGAACCACGGTCAATTGAACTGTTTATTACTCCCTCCGTCCAATTTAAGATGTCTGGTTTGGGTGCTGGTGCGGAGTTTAAGAAATCTAATAAAGTGTTAGTAGGTAGAGGAAAAATGACAAGGAAGGGTATTGTTAATGAATGTCATTAAGTTGTTAATTTTTTGCTTATTGTTTGCCTTGTTTGCTTGTTTGCCTTGTTTGCCTGTTAATTTTCTTCGTTACACGGAATCTTGATCTAAAAATTAGATAATTGGATTCCTTAATTTATTTTGGGAGATATAAGACGAAATAGAGAGATTTTCGACGACGGGAAAGAGTTGAAGAGAATTAATAGACGTTTGGGAGATTAAATAAAATAATAGGGATATTTTCTACCGAAAAACTTTTATTTCCGGACATTTTTTGCATATAAAATCTGCAATCTTATCTAGAAAGACTCCTTAATTATTGAGCTTAATCCTCCCCACTCTCACTTAGGAGAGTGAGGATCACTCTCTTTCTTCCTTAGCCAACAAATGGGTTCCCTCTCTCTCTCCAAATCTCTCCAAATCTCTCTCTCTCAAGCTAAGTACATTCCCCTTAATTCAACATTATATTATTGAGCTTAATCCTCCCCACTCTCACTTAGGAAAGTGAGGATCACTCTCTTTCTTCCTTAGCCAACAAATGGGTTCCCTCTCTCTCTCCAAATCTCTCCAAATCTCTCTCTCTCAAGCTAAGTACATTCCCCTTAATTCAACTTTATCATCCTCGTCATAATCTATCACCTTTCTCTCTCATCTAACTCTCTAAACTTTCTCTCTATTACCATAAAGAAAAAGAAAAGGGAAGAAGAACAATTCTCTCTCTTTTCCTTCATGTTTCATTCGAAACATACACCCACATATACAAAGAAAATTTCTTCCATGATCCATACATGAAGCTTGAGGATTCTTTGATGTAATTCTTCACTTCCATCTCCAAAATCATCAAGAAAAGTAAGCTATCATTTTCATCTCTTTTATTCATGCTTAAGACAAGCTTAAAGAAGCTTAATTTCCGTCGATTTTCTTGTTTCCATGTAAGGATTTGATCCTTATTTGATTCTTATACCTTGTATCTCTTTTCATGCAAGGAAAGGGAGTGAAATCCATCTCCTTATCACCCTCATACCCATCGAGCTCACCCACAAGCCAAGGAGAAGTTAATTTAATTTTAAGTATGATTTTTATTCATTTATTTCAAGATATGTATATGTAAAAGTATGATGATAAAAGAAAAACATGCATGATTTACTTTATGCTTAGGCAAACCTTAGGATTATGATGATGAGAAGATGATTAACAAGAAGTTTAAGAACTAATTTAGGGTTAAAAAGATGAAAGAAATGAAAATAACCTAAAAGCCCTAAAATCGATGAATAAGAAAAAAATAGGAAAAATGAGTTATTGATGATTATTTGATGCTATGATGATGATATATGTTTTTTATGATGATTTGAGTGATCTATATGAGTTTGAGAATTTTTGTGAATTTCTATGAATTTTTAAGAATTTTATTTCATTTTAATCAAATTAATTGAGCAAAAATAGAGAAAATATGCTTAAATGATGATTTATGAATTTTATGATGTTTATGATGAATATGAACATGATGAAGCATGAGAATATGAATAAGATGTGATTTTAAGTCATAATATGAATTTTGTGAATTTTTGTGAGAAATTCGATATATATGTTATTAGAAAGAAAATGAATTTTTGATGTTTTTGATGAAGTATGATGATGTTGATGATGTTATGATGTTAAGAATTAATTTTTGAGTGAGTTTACAAGTATAGGAGTTGAGAAATCAAGAGGATATAGTTTTTATAGATTTTATTGAATTTATAGAGATAAAAATCGATTAAAATAGGTGTAAATATATAAATGAGTATTTTGATGTTCTTGAGTCAATATGAAGATATGAAGATGTCTTCTTCATGTTCTTGAAGAAATTATGAAGATTTAAAGATGATATAAAATAATTAGAAATTAATTATTTTATAAAAATTGATATATGTAAAAAAATATATTAAAAATGATGGATTTCATTAAATAAAAATGAAATCAAAGAGTAAAAGAGATGTTGAGCATGTCATGAGTGAATTGAGAAAAAGATAAAATTCCATCTGTTTGTATTTAAGAATTCGATATATATATATATATATATATTAAATTAAAGAAAATGAGAAAGAAGAAATAATAATAATTGAATTTATGAGTGTAATGAAACAAAGAAAGGTATTTCTTTATTGAGCATGTGAAAATTTTGATGAAATAGTGAAGAAATGCATGAATTTGATGATGTTGTTAAAAAGAAAATAGAATATTAATATTATTATTATTTTGAGAAATAAAAAAGGAAATTAGAATAAAGAAAATGAGATTTTATATGAGAAGGTGTCTTAGAAGTTGAATATATGAGTCAAAGAGAAGAGTTATTCGTATTTGAGTTCGTTTATGATAAACGAGAAAATAATTAATATTATTGGACAAATATTAATAATACTAAAATATTCAATTAATTGAATATTTCTTGAAAAATAGAAAATAGTGAGTAAAATGAGTGATAAGTTGATACTTATATTCTTTGAGTATGCTTTGATGATTAATTGATGTTATGAGATGTTAAGTATATGAAGAAGAGTTATTAAAGTAGAAAAACGAGCAAGAATACGTAATATATGAGGAAATGAAATTATTAAATTATAAGTGTTTGAATGTTGATTCTTGATGATGCATGATGTATTGAGTAATTTGACGATGATGTTTGAGTAGAAATAAGCAAGTTTGCTTTTTAAATCATTTAAAAAGGAGTTAAGACGTAGAAGTTATCGAGCGATAGAATTTTGAAATAAAAGACGAGTTTTTATTAAATAAAAACGAAAAATGAGTTTTTAAATAAAGAAAAGATTAAATAATGATTATTTGATGTTGAGTGTTAAAATCGAGAGTATATACGAGTATGAGTTCGTATTCTAAGATAATGATGACGTATTAAGAGTCGAGAAATATTAAATAGAAGAGTGAATATTAAATTCAAATGATAATTATTATTTGAGTTATTATTATATAACGAAATTATTTTCGTTAGAAGTTCAAAAGTTATAAGTTCTTAAAGAATAAGAGTTGAGCAGTAATGAGTTAGCGGTTAACTATGAGAACCGTTTTTAAGTTATAAAACTTGATTGAAATTATGTGATTAAGTAGGATTATATTTACCTACTTACTTAAGAAGTTAATCATTTATATGACGCGAATGCTTGCTCATTGATAAATGTTTGAATAATTGATAATGAATGCTCGAATATAATCAAAATATTTAAGTATATGACATGAATGTTTGATTATGATGTGAGTATTTGAATATGATATGAATATCGAAATGAAGATTTGAATATAACGTGAATGAGTTGTGATGTTATGATTTTCTGAGTTTACATAACTCAAGAACTTGAGAATTATAAGACGAGTTAAATAGTAACTTTGCGTTTTGTGTGAAGAATAAAATGTTAATCTTTAGAACGAGAATTCGAGTTTGAGAAATAATTAGAACCGAGTAAAAGACGATAATCCGAGAACGAGAAACTGAGAAGAATATCGATGTAGAGAAGTAAAAATAAGATAAGAAAGATACGAGTCATGTAGAAGTCCTTCAGCCGAGCCCTAAGTCTATCATACGTTTTTCGAGTCGATATACTCGATCTTATTCGATGTCGTTATTGAAGGGCCGAGCGGGACTAAGAAGTAATCGGAAAGCTTAAAGTAAGCTACCTCGACTCAACATACCAGAAGTGAGGAGGGCTTTTCTGAACCAAAACTCTGATGAATGCTATTACTTATTGAGTAATATTATGTGAGCTTTTTAAATTAATTGACTTGCCATTTATCTGAGTTTGGTATACTTTATCATCTACATGAGTTATATTATCCTGTGTGAAGCAGGAACCCACGTGTGGTTAATTGATTGATGAGGTGATTGTGAGCTTTACTTCGGCTTAGTCGGTCATAGTGTTTGAGAAGGAGGCCTACTTCTCAGCACAGAGTTGATGTGGTAGATGATTTCATACCTATTATATAAAATTGTGTGCACACATCTTTTAAAAGAAAAATATTTTATGCATTCACAAGTAAAATGATTTCAAGTATGCTAACACTTGTGATACAGTGGCAAGGCAAGTTCAATTATATAGCCTTAATGGGCAATGTTTTAAAGTTATTTTTGGCACTGTGTTCACTTTCGTACTCAACCCTGCATGTATTTCTAAACGTACAGGTTAGTTATGGATGAGGATGGCGAGGGTGATTCGTGATGGTGTGTTGTCTGTTTTAAGTCGAGTCGGCATTTACATGTCTTTATACACGTAATTGTCAAGAGCATAAGATGTCTCCGTCGTATTGATAAGCTTTTGATCTACATGTTGATTTGAAATACTCTGATATGGTAATGCTACAAGGAGCTACGTGCTTGAAACAACTTCCTAATCCTTGTTGTCATTCGTTTTATCTTGATTTGGAATCAAGATACTATCGTCATTTTGTGAAACCGTTGTGAATTACATATGCTCGATCCTTGATGAATAATGTCTTGGAAAACTTGAGCTTATCCATTATCGTTTTCAAACCTTATTTCTTTATTCTTGAGCATAAAGTCTTATTGAGATACGTTTATTTGTTGGTTTCACATTCATAAACCAATTGAGTTAGTGTTTGGTTACATATCAAATCGATGTGTGATAAAAGTGACATGTTTATTTGTTGGTTTCACATTCATAAACCAATTGAGTTAGTGTTTGGTTACATATCAAGTCGATGTGTGATAAAAGTGACATGTTTATTTGATGGTTTCACCTTCACACTCCAATGGAGTCTGGTCGTTCCTACACACCGGATTTCGGACTGTGACAGAGTGATTTTAGTGGGTTGGAGGAGAAAGATCATGTTCCCTTGAAGAATCTCAAAGTGGAATTCAGAAGAGATGATGAATGCGGAGGAGGCAGATGAATGCTTCGCGCTTTGTTTCTAGATTAACATTGATAATTGCATTTCTTTCCCCTCTTGTGGTTCAGGTTTTGTGACTGCTTCTTTTTCTCACTCGTCCTCCGTGTGTGTGTGTGAGAAAGAGAGAGAAATGAACTCTAATGTGTTTTTGTATTTTGATTTTCCTACATCATTATCCGGCAACTTCTTTTATTCACACTACCATAGTGTGTTTTTGAGAGAGAGAGAAAAAGGTCCCAGCAGGGGCTGGGATCCAATGAGGGTTGAGTGCCAGTGAGGGTTGGGTACATTGACCGCTCGCTAGATTGCAGCGAGCGCTGGGGTAATGAATTTCAAATCCAACGAAAGTCGAAAAAATCCACCCGAACTTCTTCACAAGTCCCACAAACTCCATCCCAAATCCCTGAAATCCATCCATAAATCCATGGATTTTCCAAATCTATAGACTTCTGAAATTCTTAAAATTTAACAGAAATCCACATCCAATACGTAGAACGTCGACCACACAATTAATTAATTAACAAATTAAGTATATTGACTAATTTAGGATGTACTACTAGAAAAGTACTACTACTACTATTCTCTTTTTTTTTTTCCATTATGACGACCCCACAACATTTGAGATCCCACGTTCATTTTGGTTGATACTTTATGTTGATGGGCCTCCCTGACACGTTAATTAAGTACTATCAAAATCCCAAAAATGAGTTTTTCAAAAAAAAAAAAAAAAAATTCCAAAAATAAAATATCAAAATAAACTAAAAACAACAAAATACAATAGTCGATTTGAAGTGGACCCCGATAGACATCTACAGTTGAGAGACACACGTCTTAAATCGAAACTAGAAAAGAAATTCTCTATTACATACATGCGTATGTATATATGTGTGTGAATTTTAGGATCCAAATCATATAATACAACAAATCATTGGGATAAATATCTTCCATTTTTGAAAGGTGAGCTCCTTTAGTTGGGTTTATCTTTTAGCTAGGCATGATAGATCATAAGTATTAAAGAATTTCGAGAATGGGATGCACAGACCTAACGAATAAGTGATCAATACATTGAAAATAACTCTAATTTGAACAATTTGGAGGGAACAACTAATATTGATTTTTGTTGTAAATACTACTCCCTCTGTCCCAAGATTAATAGTGTAGTTTGGCTCGGCAAGGAGATTAAGAAAAAAAAAAATTAAGGATGAAATGGTGGCGTCCCACATATTTAGTATAATTCTATATAATACTTAATTATTGTTAATAAATTAGTTTATAGATTCATAAAATACTTTATAGATCCAATAAAATGGTGTTAGGTAAGTGGTAGGAAGAAAGAGAGTGAATAATGTAAAAGGTAGGTAATGATGTTGCATGATTAAGAAATTTTACTAGATTATAATTTAGTTTAAAAAAGGAAACAAACCATCAATACTGGGACACCCAAAAAAGAAAAACATGCCATCAATACTGAGATAGAGGGAGTATTAATTTTTTATTTTTTCTAATAATAGGCGCCAATAATCAACACTACTGTTTTTCTTTTTCTGTTCTAGGAAAAGGCGGAAGTGGTGGAATTTAAACTCTAAACCACACCGCTAGAATAAATCAGCACTAGTGATGAAAAAAAACAGAAAAAGAAAAGAAAAGAAAAAAAATAGACGAGGCCATGTGTGGCGCCTTTTTATATAAATAAAATTTAAAGTTGACAGTAGCCCTGGATCGGTACGGTATACCGAAAATTTTTGGTCATACCGTATACCGTACCGAAAGTTTCGGTATGGAAAAATCCATACAGTTATCATACCGTTCCTTTCGGTATACCGAAAATTTCATTATGAAAAAAATTATAACGTTACCATAATGTTTGTCGGGTATACCGTATCCTAGTTCGGTATACCGAAATTACCGATATACCGAAAATCACCTATATACCGAAAATCACCTATATACCGAAAATTACCTATTACGGAAAATCAAATAATTTTATATAATATTTCATTATTGTTAATAAATTGGTTTATAGATTCATAAAGTACTTTATAGATCCAATAAAATAGTTTTAGGTAAGTGGTAAGAAGAAAGAGAGTGAATAATGTAAAAGGTAGGTAATGAAGTTGCATGATTAAGAAATTTTACTAGATTATAATTTAGTCCAAAAAAGGAAATAAACCATCAATACCGGGACACCCAAAAAAGAAAAACATGCCATCAATACTGAGATAGAGGGAGTATTATTTTTTTATTTTTTCTAATAATATGCGCCAATAATCAATACTACTGTTTTTCATTTTCTTTTTCAAGAAAAAGCAGAAGTGGTGGAATTTAAACTCTAAACCACACCGCTAGAATAAATCAGCACTAGTGATGAAAAAAGCAGAAAAAAAAGAAAAGAAAAGACAAAAAATAGATGAGGCCATGTGTGGCGCCTGTTTATATTAATAAAAATTAAAGTTGGCAGTAGGCCTGGATCGGTACGGTATACCGAAAATTTTCGGTCATACCGTATAATGTACCGAAAGTTTCGGTAGGGAAAAATCCATACCGTTATCATACCATTTCTTTCGGTATACCAAAAATTTCGGTATGAAAAAAATCATACCGTTACCATACCGTTTGTCGGTATACCGTATCCTAGTTCGGTATACCGAAATTACCGATATACCAAAAATCACCTATATACCGAAAATACCGAAAATCACCTATATATCGAAAATTACCTATTACCGAAAATCAAATAATTTTATATAATATTTAATTATTGTTAATAAATTGGTTTATAGATTCATAAAGTACTTTATAGATCCAATAAAATGGTTTTAGGTAAGTGGTAGAAAGAAAGAGAGTGAATAATGTAAAAAGGTAGGTAATGATGTTGCATGATTAAGAAATTTTACTAGATTATAATTTAGTCCAAAAAAGGAAACAAACCATCAATACCGGAACACCCAAAAAAGAAAAAACATGCCATCAATACTGAGATAGAGGGAGTATTAATTTTTTATTTTTTCTAATAAAAGGCGCCAATAATCAACACTACTGTTTTTCTTTTTCTTTTTCAGGAAAAAGCCAGAAGTGGTGGAATTTAAACTCTAAACCACACCGCTAGAATAAATCAGCACTAGTGATGAAAAAAGCATAAAAGAAAAGAAAAAAAAAATAGACTAGGCCATGTGTAGCGCCTTTTTATATTAATAAAAATTAAAGTTGGCAGTAGGCCTGGATCGGTATGGTATACCGAAAATTTTCGATCATACCGTACACCGTTCCGAAAGTTTTGGTATGGAAAAATCCATACCGTTATCATACCGTTCCTTTCGGTATACCGAAAATTTCGGTATGAAAAAAATCATACTGTTACCATACCGTTGGTCGGTATACTGTATCTTAGTTCGGTATACCGAAATTAACAATATACCGAAAATCACCTATATGCCGAAAATACCAGTCAGTCATGGGCAGGAAAACAGCCTGTTTTTTAGCGAGTGCACTTGTGAAAAGGTCGATACAGTCTTTTAGTCATGAGCGAAACCCGAACTTAAGGATAGTTCGAGTTCTTCTCGTCGCTCGTCATCTATAAACAACAACAAAGGCTGCTGTGGGGCAGGGGGAGCCACCGTCCAGCCCTCTTCACGAACTTGTACAATCGATGCCACAAAGATAGCCAAGACCCAAACTTCTTAGCTTCAGTGTCGCATCAGTCACAGGATCAGAACCCTTTCCTGCTTTCAGTCGAGCGTATACTAACCTTTCAGTCTTAGGAAAGCTGTAAGCAAACTCCATTCCAAGACTTTTTAGTTTATATATAGTAGAGCATCTTATCCTCTATCCCTATAAATAAAGCACTCTATCCATGGCATGGATGCCTTAACTAACTCAAAAGTAGATAAAGGATGGATACTGCATAAGGCTCTCTCATGAGCTGCTTTAATTGCCTGTTTTAGAGCCCTTTTTCCGATGAATCTCTAACCAGCCCTTACCAGAGATTTGATAATTCCTTAATAAAGAACTTTGCTCAAAACTCTACTACTGAATTATCGATATGGCACTATAGATCTGAATATCTTCTATCCGGATATATTTATCCAATCATAGCTCTATTAATAAGTCAATTCCAAATAAAGGAATATATTCATAAGTAACTGCTTAAATCGATGGATTTAGATCCACCTAGAAATAGACGAAGTTAAGAAGGTTAAATGGAGGGATGGAGAGAGGCCCTCGTAAGAGACGCTCTCAGATGCTTAACACATACCATATGTCCCATAAACCGGACTTGCCTTATTGCTTAAACTGGCCTTATTGCCGGATAAAACAAGCAAAGGGGCTAACAAGGGAACCAGAGCACTGAAAAAGTATTTATTAGTGATCTCGGGTCGACTATTGACAAGTTAGTACATTAGATAATTCAAAAAGTAGAACAACCTTTTTCTTTTAATAAGAATTATCTCATTTCCGGTAAGGGCTAGTAAGAAATTCATCGATGAAAAGGTATCGATTTAGACGTCAAAGACCGGATAAAAGTGTAATTGTAATCCCTCCTCACGATAGATTACAGGGTCTATGGAAATAAAAGCGTGAATGTGTAGCGTGTGTTTAACCGGCAATGTCCGCAGGGCACAACCAGGAATCTATTCATTAAAAGCCAATCCGCCTGTACTATATTAGGGATTCCTGGGTGTGAGATGAACCCGGAAATGAGCAGGGAGGAGATCTTGGTGTTTCTAATTTGTTTTCTACTTGATCTCAAACTGTAAACCAAATCTAAAGAAGTAGCTCTGGAGTTCTTCCTTTTGTTCTTGAGTTCGAGTTTAGTGGTAATCTTAGTTCCTCTGATCTGGGAATTAGTACCCCTTGCACTTCGGACAGCCATCTGTAGCATCATAAGGAGGACCTCCCTTTCGAGGTAGAAAAAGAGTACGGTACATAGGAGGTAAGTATGTAGTACACTCTTGAGGCTCTATTTCCCTTTCCAGAGAAGTATGGAAGTCTAAGACATGGAACATAAACCCAATCTGTATTTTCTTTTTATCAGTAGATGTTCAAATCATTGGATTTGTTGCCTCTCTTGCAGTACTCTATATATAGAAGAAATTGATTGGTTTACACTCATTATTTTTAATTCCTCCTATACGATGCCACTGATTGAGCTCCTTGTTCTGAATTGGCACGTCTCTCTCCTTGGAGACACTGGAAGTTTCTTATCCGTAGTGACAAGCTAAGGCACTGGTAACTAGCCAGTTGCTCATGAGCTAGTTGTACTGGTGTACTAGAAGGACTATTCCCAACTAAGAGTCCGGTGTAAGGTCCGAAGAGAAGAGAAGGTTGTGATGGATCCCTTAGCCGAGGAATCCCAACTCTTTCTTCGACTAACCACCAAGGACTGCACCTATATACCAAAAATCACCTATTACCGAAAATCAAATAATTAACATAAATAAAACATTCATCAATCATCAAAGTCCAAAAAAACCAACATCTCAAAATACATCCAATAAAACTACAACAAAGTCCATAAAACAGTTGATTCCAAGTCTCCAACAAAGTAGAAACTCCTACATTTCAACATCTCATGAAACAAATTAAATCACTTCAAGAAAGTAAAAACTCTAACATCTTAGCCAACTTCAAGCATCTCCAACATCTCAAGAAAATAAACCACCTACAAAATTTGTAATTTATTTAGTTACAACCAATATATGTTGAAATTAATATATATAAACAACAATAATCTTACTCTTGAAGTCACTTCACATAGCCGATAAAGTGGACGATGGGTACATAGAAATAAGAATGATTGTTATGTACATAGATAAGTAATTAGGTATTAATTTAATAATTTTATTTATAAATTATAATATTTACGGTATTTCGGTATATACCGTAAATTTACAGTATATACCGTGTCGATATATACCGAGTTTTCGGTATATACCGAACCTTCGGTATGGTACGGTATACCGCCAGTATACGAAAATTTATATTATTATTGTACCAAAAACGTTCGATACGGTATCATACTGTATCAAAAATGTTCGGTACGGTATCATACCGTACCAAAAATTTCGGTATATTGAAAATTTCGGTATTTTCGGTATGGTACGATACAATAACTTCGGTATACGGCAGATTCGGTATTTCTGTTCACCCCTAGTTGGCAGTTTATGTGTCGAGACAAAATGTTTACCCATTCATAAGTGGACAAAATTTGTCCAGATAAAAACAAGCCCATTCATAAGACTATCTGCAGTAGTAGTATCTCTAAAGAGTGTCCTAAGGAATTTTTAAATTTGTATTTTGCATTAATTTTAATAAGAAAAATTGAAATTTTCATTAATTTAAAGAAATAACTAGTACAATACATTAATTGAAATAAAACAAATAAAAACATTCTGCTCCAACGCTTCGCAAATCCTCAAGAACAGATGCTTGTGCATCCGAAAACGCCGGCGAAAAAGTGTTGGGTCGTACGTCGGGTTGTCGTTGAAGTACGTCGGGTTGTCATTTAAGTAGTCGGCCATCAACTGCTGCAGGGCCGCCTCCTGATCGCGGTGTACGGCCGTCCTCTTCACCTTCTTTTTTTTTCTTTTTGGCGAAGAGTCGAGCGACAACAGCTTGGAGGTTCATCACCATCGATATAATCTCGTCGTCAGTGCCGTGAGAAGAGTAGCCGGTTGAGGAGTCGGACGACGAAGACATTTTTTTTGGCAAAATAATTGAGAGAAAACTAGAGAGAAAATAAAAGGAGAAGATGAATTTGGTGTGGAAAAAATTGTGAGGTGAAGTGAGGTATTTATAGGGATAAAAAAAGAATCGGTTGATTTAGCCGTTTAAACAGTCGTTGGAGTAAAGTAGTCGTTGTTCGATTTTTTTACTTTTTTATGTACGGCGCGTGCAATACATGCGCCTATTTAAAAAAAAATAAAAAAATGGCAGCACGTAGCGCCACGCGCCATCTCGAGACTGTCTCGTCGCCACGAGACGATCTCGAGCCACCCCTCTCCGCAACGGGGTGTCTCGTCGCAGCAGGTGTCTCGAGCCCCCTTCGAGACACACCGCTGCAGACAGCCTAAGTCCGGCTCCAACATATTAATTTTTTTTCCTAATAAAAGTATATATCTTGAATTACTTATTTACCCTTAATTATTTTAACTCTAATTTAACAATTTTTGGCTCCAAAATAGGCGGGTATTATTTCTCTCCTTTGATTCCCGCTTATTTTTATTTTCCTCCTATAATAACTATTATTTATTATACATATATCAATTAAAATTTTGAATTATCCGAAAAAAAAATCACGTAAGATTTTACATATATCTCTCCTTTCAATACTTATGCATATCACGTCCAGCCAAAAAATATATAAAATTTTAACAATATCATAATTTTTGTTGATTATATCCTAAAACTAGATTCATATATATCAGAGGCAATAATACGTAAGATTTTAACAATATCATATTTTTATAATTACTAGAAAGTTCAATTCCACTAGCATATTTTAACCAAATTAGATGATTATGGAATCGATTTTGATGGTTAATCAATAATATATTTGAGAATATAGTGAAATAGCCACAATAGGAATTAAAATCTAATATATAGTCCTCCCTCTTCAAATACACAAATTAAAACTGATGCGTCCAGAAATGCACATCATATAAAAATCAGAACACATAAGCAGATGAAGGTTAACACTCACCTGTTCCACAGCTCTTTTCCGTCCCAGATGGTTGGAATCATCCTCTATGGAGGAGTCCTAGCGTGGCTCTGCAAGAAAAGGAGGGCCGGGGAGGTTTCCCGGCGAACCACCTCCAAAGATTAAGTCAGTATTCTGGGTTTTTCTTTGGGAGGTGAATGTAACAGGAAAAATAAGTCTGAAATAATTGTGTGTTTATGTGTGTGTTGGATTTGTAATATATACTTGTGTGTTTTCTTGAGAGTGAAGTTGTACGACTGCCAACTCCCTTTTTCTTGGTCTTTACACGTTCAGCAACTCTAGTGGCTGTGGTGTGATTGTACTTCCTGATGGTACCAGGCGGGTATTAATTAAAGTGTTTTTCGTCTGTCAGGTATTCAGTTAGGAGAGAGCTCGACCTCAAGGCAGATCTCTGGCTGGATCTGGACGGGAGACCTCCAGGCAGGTCTCTGAGAAGAGATCCCCACGAGAGATCTCAGCTTCTTTATTAGGTCAGCTCCTCGATAAGGTATACGCAGCGATTATGTAGAATACACAGGTCTTCTCGAGACCTGGGTATTTTTTGTCCTTATCATCTACTCCCCTTCTACTCTGGATTTCAGGAGGTCTACTCTTGGGAAATACAGAGTAGCTTAACTCGCACAACCGTTGTGGCGTGCAATAACTTTCAGCAGTTCGATTTTCTCTCACGAAGACCTGCCCATTTCAAATTTTTAAATCAGGTCTCCTTTGCCCATTATTTTATTCGAGCGAAAAAGTGGGAGAGACTCTGCAACTTCCCTTACTTTGTTCAACTGTTCCATCCTCTTTCTTATCATTGGGGTTTCACTCTTATCTTCTTTCACCTTAACCATTTCTTTCGAATTTTTACTGTGCTTCCCCATGGTGCACACTCCTTCCCACTCAGAGGAATACACCACCTTCGATCAACGCGAACCCCCAGCATCCAACACTCAACTGCAACCTCCCTCACATGAGGATTCTCAATCAGACGCATCCACTCATACTCAAGTAAAAAGGAAACAACTCTCTGCTCGTCACTCCCGTCAAATAGTTGTCTGGACTCCTTCTAATCCGGCGCTTTTTTCTAATCCGAACGAAGTCATCAATCTAACCGAGGGTTCCCCTCCCCCAGATCAAGGAGCCAAAGGGATGGATTCATCGGTCCCGTCTGCTGAGACTTCTCCTTCTTTGAAGATTTCTGTTCTTCCCGCTGTGACTGCAAATGCTATAGCAGGTGAATCCTCCCTAACTCCTGTAGAATTAGCGTTGGTAAAGTCAATGTTAAACTGTGATGAGTTTTTCGATGTTAGCATGCCTGAATCACATGACCGCCCCCATTTGATAGATTATCCTTCAGTAGCATTTTGGTTCCACCAAGTAGAGTCAGGTTTAAGATTTCCTCTCCTGATTTCATAACCCAGGTTTGTGACTTGTATAATCTGTGGCTCAACCAATTTCATCCTTCCTTTGTCAAAATTTTGTTGACTTTCTTTATCCTGCTACGTGGTAATGGAGGTGTCCCTACCCCTTCTCTTTATCAAACTGTATACGATGTTAAAGCCAATGGAGCCTTTTACTACGCCAGTGCTAGGCCCAGAGGTCCTGCTCAATATATATGCGTGCCCCATTCAGCGGGAAAAGAGTGGAGAGACAAGTATTTCATTGTTACTCCCAAGCAGGGTCGTTGGCCCTTTGCTTATCCTTTATGGCAAACACTTCGTCTGAAGCACCCCCATCCTGCTATTACGAGTATCGCACCCATTACTCTTCAGGTGTTATCAAAGCTATTTCAGAGGGCATGACTTGCCCCCTTCCCATTCAATTCTCTACTATCTGACCCCAGTGTGCTTTCTTTCTTTGGGCTGGCACCTCGAGGAGATTATTCCTTTTCCATGGATGGTGGGTTCCAACTGTCCTTTCATCTTTTCCTTTTTTGCTTCTCAAGCCTCCCTAACATACATTTCATTCTTCGCACCCTACTTGGTGTAGGGACAAGCTGGATTCAGGACGTGAAGCTTCCTGACGATGAAGATTTTGACTTTGCCATTTTACTGGAGGAGCAAGCTCGTCTGGAATCTCAAGCCCACGATGTCTCGCACTCTACCAATCAGGCTTCCTCATCTGCTACAACACCTGCACAGCCACAGTCAGCTCCCTCCGCTGCTTCGGGGGCCATCATAAAGCCTACAGCTACTAAGTCATTCAATGCAGGTATCCTTTCTCAAAACCTCGGCAAGGACAAGGTTGTTCCCAATGTACCTCCTTCCACCTCTCTCAAGGAAAAAACCAAAGTGGACGCATCCGCTAACCTCAAGAGGCCTCTTTTCTCTCGACCTCCCGCTGGTGCTACCAAGAAATCTAAGCATACTCCCATTTTCAGCGGTTCTCCTCCCAAGGGCACTGACTCGATAGGTTATGCTTTTAGAGGCCAGACTTCCAGCTCTCTTCGCAAGCTGCCTCCTTCCGAGTGCCTCTCTTTACTGAAGGCCATTCCTCTCTCGGAGGAGGAGACGGAAGATATCCCTCCCACTTTGCGCCAACTTCAGGAGAAGAGTGCTCACAATCTGGTGCAGGTATTATTATTGCTGTGTTCTCATGTTTAGAGAATACTCGTCTTTGAATATTACCACATCCTTGCTTTTGGACATCTAATGTCTTTCTTTCCCTTCTTTGACATTTCTACAGTTGATCAGCACTCATGGTCGACTGTTGCAATTTCAAGATGCTACTCAGGAGCAGGAGATGGCGAAATTGAGGGAAGCACTAGTGGCTAGCCAGGTGCAGGTGCAGGAGTTAACCCAGGCAAACGAGGACCTGCAACATCAAAATCAAGACATCTTGGACATCAGCAGCAGGCTTTCCCTGGCCAATGATGATCTGAAAAGGGAGAATCATAAACTACTTATGTCTTAGGAGAAAATGTCCGCCCTATCTACGGAGAATGCATCCATCCGCAATGTCAATGCTAAGCTCAGCCATCACCTATCTCAAGTTAGCAAAGAACTTGAGGGGACCAAGAGCCTTCTCCATGCCGCCAACCTCTCCTACCAGTCAGGCTATACTGAAGGGGTTCACCATTGCCGCAGCTACATCTTCCGGACTTCTCTGGGCCAGCAACCACTACAAATCCTTCATCAAGGCCTCATAGAATCCTTCCAAGCTTCTCCTAAATATCTGCTCTCCATCCGCCAAGATATTGTTGTTCTAGCAAAGAGGTGCGGCATGACAGTGCTAGCCAAGGCCCGCAATCTAGGTTTTAACGAGCCCATAGAGGTAGACCAGATCGTGAAGTACCTTCTTCCACCTCCCTCGTTCAAGGGCGATTCCTCTGCTCCCCTGGGAGCAGCTTGGTGGCTTCCTGTTATGCGGAAGGCGTTTGAGGCTCTCATTGCGCCATGCGACTTACAAGCGGTCTTCTATGATCCACCTGAGCCTATCTATGATTTCTTCCCAAAAGATTTCTTTCCGACTGCCAGGGTATTAGGTATCTCATGCTCTATTCTACTTTCATGCATTTATCTTCATGCCCGTCATTACCACATTTCACCACTTCTTTTAATCCATTTCCATCTCCTTTTCCTTTTTAGATACACCTCTAAACAATGGAGCTCCACGGGCCCTTGGCGATGGACCAGGAGAGCTGGAGAATGCCCCGGAGGATGAGCCTGCTGATGCTGCAAGAGCTGACTCTGATGACGATTCTGCCAATTTCCTAGCTTAGTTGTTATGTAGTTTATGTTTCAAACAATATTTTCATCTGCAATCGTACTTGAACAATTTCTTTTGTACTTCAGTGTTGAACAACTTTAGTACTTTTGTTTACTCTACCAATGCTGCATTTCTTGCTTAGCAGCTTAATCTACTATGTTCATTTTGCTATTGTTTGCCCATGTATTTTTTCCGTTTCTCGTTTCGCATTTTCATTTGCATTTTCATGAGGTATTGCAGGACCCCCTTAGGGGTGTAAGGTACACCCCTACTCCCCCCTACTCTAGATGGTTTCATTCCATTGTCAAACCATTTAGAGTAAGTACTTCGTTTTATTCTCACTATGTATCATGTTTACTGCCTTACCTTGGCTTCATAACACAACGAGATGCAATCAAAGACAGAAATAAAGAAACAACTTTCCAACCTTTATTTACTTACGACAAGTTCTCTTCGTGCCATTACAGGAATACTTGTCTAGCTAAGCAAGTATCCTATAAAAAAAGGTTAGGATGAGACCTGGCACGTAGACCTCCTCCCCTTCAAAACAAAGATTTTCCATAACACATTTCTAAACATAGTATTTCTTCAGGTTGCCAACGTTCCACGATCTTGGTTCCACATATCCTTCATAGCTTGTGAGCTCATATGCTCCACCAGGAAGCACTTTGGTTACCACAAACGGTCCTTCCCAATTCGGTTCAAACTTTCTCACCGGATGCATCGTATCAGCTCTCTTGAGCACCAGGTCGTCCTCTTGAAACCTCCTGGTCTTTACCATCACATCATATGCAGCCTTCACGCGAGCCTTGTAGGCCAGAGCTTGCTGATGTGCCTCTTCACGTACCTCATCGATCAGATCTAAGCTGTCAGCTCTCAGCTCTTTGTTCAGATCCTCATTATAGGACAGGATTCTATGCGTTGGAATCTTTACTTCCATTGGCATGACGGCCTCAGTGCCATATACCAAACAGAAAGGAAACTGCCCTGTAGCTGTTTTCTGTCCAGTTCTATACGCCCACAACACTGAGCTCAGCTCTTCCACCCATTGAGACCTCTCTTTCTCTAGCCTCGCCTTGATACCATTCACTATGGTCCTATTGGTGACTTCCACTTGCCCACAAGTTTCTGGATGAGAAACAGCAGCGAACCTCTGCTCGATTCCTCTAGCTTTACACCAGGCTTGAGTTCTTTTTCCAAAGAATTGCGTTCCATTGTCAGAGACCAGCACTCTGGGCAGGCCATATCTGCAGCAAATATTCTTCCATATGAACTTTATGATACTTTCCTCCGTTACTGAAGATAAAGGCTCGGCCTCTACCCACTTGCTGAAATAATCCACTGCTATAATGATATGGCATTTCTTTCCAGCTGCCATAGGAAGCTTGCCCAGTAGATCTATGTCCCATTTATCGAAGGAACATTCTGCATACTGAACTCCCAGCTCTTCAGCGGGCCTATGAATTAGTGGCCCATGTTTCTGGCAACGGGGGCACCTTCTTACGAAGACCTCAACATCCTTCTTCAAAGAAGGCCAATAATACCCAGCTTTTAGCACTAGCCAGATCAGGTCTCGAAACCCCGTATGACATCCTGCTATTCCCTAATGTGCTTCCTTAATTATCCGCAGACCTTCTGCCTCCGTTACACATCTCAGTAAGGGATGTGAGTAAGCCCTCTTGAATAAATGTCCTCCATCCAAACAGTACTTGGCATAGATTTTCCCTTTTTCAGCTCTCTCCCCTTTTAACAGTTCTCCCGTTCTCAAGAAATGTAGAATAGGTGCTCTCCAATCGCTTTTCTCTTCTATTTCATGAACACTCTTTTCTATGCGGCTACTGGCCATTTTCAACAACGTCACTTTTTCGGGCACCAGCACATTCAGAGAGCTGGCCAACCTAGCAAGACGATCTGCTTGCGCATTGAGGTCTCGAGGTATCTGTTCTACCTTCAAATGCTGAAACTGTTTACTCAAGTCTCTGACCTATTCCACATATCTGATCATCCTATCTTCTTTGATCTCATAATTTTCTGAGACTTGTTGAACTACCAATTGGGAGTCAGAATGAATGACGACCCTCTGAGCCCCTAACTCAGTTACCATCTCCAGCCCTCTGACAAACGCTTCGTACTCAGCTTCGTTGTTGGAAACTCTGAACTCAAATTTCAACGCAAAACTAAGTTCGCTCTAATCCGGCGTTATTATGATAATTCCGGCAACGCACCCTTCGATCGTCACCGATCCATCAACAAAGACATTCCACTCTGGCCATTGCATGGGCTGAGTGGTTTCTTGGATAAAATCCGCTAGGGCTTGCGCCTTAACAGCTGTGCGTGGTTCAAATTCCACATCATATTCCCCTAGCTCCACACTCCATTTCACCATCCTTCCTAAGAGATCTGGCTTGCTCAATACATGCTTAAAGGGGAAACTGGTTCTCACTACCACCCTGTGAGCTAAAAAATACAACCTTAACCGCCTCGCTGCTGTCATCACAGCTAAAGCAGCTCTCTCCACGTCCGAGTATCTGTACTCAGCTCCCTACAAGGCCTTACTGATATAATAAATGGGCTTTTGCATAGAGCCTTCCTCCTTTATGAGGACTGCGCTCAGGGAATGGTCTCCGACAGATATATATAGGTACAAAGTTTCATCTGGGGTATGTTTGGTTAACACTGGCAAGCTTGCCAGATGAGCTTTCGATTCTTCGAATGCTTTCTGACAGCTCTCGTTCCATTCGAATTTACTGGCCTTCTTCAACACCTTGAAAAACGGAAAACTTCTCTCCGCTGAAGTAGATATGAACCGACTAAGCGCGGTGACTCTTCCATTCAGCCGTTGTACCTCCCTTACATTGGTAGGAGCAGCCATTTCCAGCACAGCTCGTACTTTATCCTGATTTACTTCAATTCCTCTAGGGGTTACCATATATCCCAAAAACTTTCCTAATCTAACTCCAAATGTACATTTTGCTGGGTTCAACCGCAAATCATACTTTCTTACAACTGTCAAGACCTCCTCTAGGTCCCTGGCATGGTGCTCTGCCTTCACGTTTTTCACAAGAATGTCATCCACATACACCTCCAAAATCTTTCCTATTTGGTCCTCAAATATCGCATCCATCATTCTCTGATAGGTAGCTCCAGCATTTTTTAAGCCAAAAGGCATTCTCACATATGCAAACGTACCACATATAGTTACAAAGGTTGTTTTGATCACGTCTTCAGGGGCCACCTGTATCTGGTGATACCCCTGGTAAGCGTCAAGCATAGATAGCAACTCACATCCTGAAGTTGAATCAACCAGCTGATCGATGCAGGGCAGCGGGTAATGATCTTTCGGGCATGCTTTATTCAGGTCTTTGAAGTCTATACACATCCGCCAGCTGCCATTACTTTTAGCTACCATTACTGCATTCGACAGCCATTCAGAGTACTAAATTTTAACAATATGACCGGCGTCTAACAACCGCCTGATCTCTTCCCTGATCACATTTTCCTTCTCCGGCCCGAAGGACCTCTTCTTCTGCCTTACTGGCTTCGCTCTGGGGTCTACATTTAGATGATGTAGAGCTACAGATGGGTCTAAATGTAGAGCTACAGATGGGTCTACCCTTTTCATATCTTCTGGGCTGATGCGAATAAATCTGCATTCTTCCACAAGCATTGAATTATCGTCTCTCTTTGTTCTTCAGTCATTTGCTTTCCCATCTTCGTGGTTGTTATGGCATAATATCTACCAGGTCTCATGGAGACCTGGGTCTCATACCTGAACCAAATTATATTAAGAGAAAAGCATTCTGGGTGCCTCTTTACCTGACCTCAAGGAGATTTCAGAACAGATACATGTATTAGATACCCCTTCAGGTATCCTACCAGCACCTCAAGTTGAAATCTGCAGGAGAGACATGAGGCAGGTCTCTTGATATTTAATGAGCCTGACATAGGCAGAGCGCTTTATCCAGTCGGACTGGGAATTGTCGGCTGGTACGCGCACTCGATAACGAATAATATGAAGGCACGTGTAAAGGTAACGATGGCGAGAATCAGAAATAGGCAACTTCACTCTCAAGTAACTCCAGGAGTATATATATCACAGCAGGGCCATCTGCTAAGGGGGTTCACTATCCTTTTCTTCTACCTACTATTACATTCACTTCTTCTTCCTAACCATCGAAAACCCAGAAATCTAACTTGACCGTCGGAGGTGGTTCCCCGGAGAACACTCCCGGCCCTCCATTTCTCTTGCAGGAGTCCAGTAGCAAGTGCTCCAGCCTGAGAAGAATACCCTTGGTGTGAAGAAGGAGAGTGTTGTTTAGGTAGACGTTGAGCCCATTCCAGTTATTATTCTTATTTATTATGATGTATCATTTCTGGTTACATTATCTGGCGCCGTCTGTGGGAACGGAATTTCGCCTGAGAATTTCGTTCTGAAACTCTTATTTATGTGTCCTTTTTTGAATAATGTCGGATGTTGAACTTAAGCTTGAGAGGAAAAGCATTAAGAAACTGGATCTGAGCATTTTAGTTGATTTGTGTTTCTACTTTCAAAGGTTTTTGCTATTTTTTCCTTAAAAAAGTGGGTTAAGTGACTTTGGGCATCCCCGTATTTTGAATCTATTTGCGAATCTTGGTGTAATCTTTTAAACTTGCTTATTTTTGGTATTTTCGAAAGAGTGTTATATTACATAGTATGGTATGGAGCTATTGGTTGAGTAAAAATTGAATAGAATTCCATGTTGAGCAAAGGAATGGTCAACAATATGTGATTCCGAGAAGTAAAATTCGGAAATCCTCATGAATCGAGGAGCCGGAATTGGAAAAAGTATAAAGACTTCAGAGTAAGTCTCACTCAGTCCCCACGAAGATGGGGAACGAGTGTGTAGGGAAAGGAAGTATGGTGCATCATATTCCTTGAATTCCCTGAGTTTCCTCTTTTGAGACCTGATTATGGTCCTATGAGAGGGGTGATGTAGACCTGATAATGGTCCTTGTGAGACCTGATAATGGTCCTTGTGAGACCTGATAATGGTCTTTGTGAGACCTGACGATGGTCCTGACATTGTTCTTTGACTGATAGTTGAAAATTTTGAAATACAGATTCAGTCATGGAAAATACATCTGTCCGAAACCGGGAACCCACGCCTGAAGGGGTGGCTCGAGACGACAGCTCATCGGAAGAGCATGTCGAAGAGGAGAATCAAAACATGGTAAAGGAAGCTCCACCAAAGGTAGCTACGCCTCAGAAAGAAGGGGCCTCCAAATCGACCAGCCCTCAGAAAGTAGGAGGTCATAAAGGCTCAGAAGTCACTAGAGATGAACCTCAGAAACCTACGCAGCAAAGTGTTACCTATGCGGTATCCATGGATCAGCTCAATGCCATGGTAAAGCAAATTGTATCCCAGACCCTAGCCTCGCTAGAAGGTCAAACTAAGAAGTTTGGCAGCATGGCAAAAGGCAAAGCCAAGAAGGTATGAATGGGTCCTGTAAGATCCTGGTGGTAATAAAGACACCAATGAAATAGGTGAAGCCTCACGAACATGAGAATAAGAGTTAGCGATCTAAATATCCCTATTTTCCTTGACAGGGAGAACCTGTGGAGGAGAGTCAGTATGAAAGTGATGGGTATGAGACTCCCTCAAACTGAATCAGAAAATAGTCAGTGAATGAATAAAGAAAGTAGATATTCGTGACATTCCTGAAGTAACTTATTCGTTAACAAAGTTGTGATTACTCATTTTTTGCAATAAAATTTGCAGAAGACGAAGCACGTGTTACAAAACCTTAGGACGAGGGAACTGCTGCTGAGATTGCATCCCTTAAGCAGCAGCTAAAAGACCTTCAGCGCAAGGCTCCCTCACCTAAGAAGTCTCCTAAGAAGTCTGTTAAAATCAGTAACAGCCAGTCTCCTTTCTCAAGGGACATTAGAGAAGATCAGTTACCTCCAAACTTTAAAACATTGACATTGGAGTATGATGGCTCTACCGATCCGTATGAGCATGTAATGAGATTTGAGAATGGGGCAATGCTCCACCAGTACACGGAGGGCGTGAAATGCAGGGTTTTTCTCAGAACCTTGTCAAAGATAGCTCAGCAGTGGTTCTCTCAGCTGCCCCCTAACAGCATAGGCTCATTTAGTGGATTCAAGTCTATGTTCCTACATCAATTCGCCAGTGCCAGGAGGCATGTTAAGACCTCCTCTTCGCTCATGGCGTTAAGGCAGAAACCCTCAGAAAGCTTGCGCCAATATGTTGGGCGTTTTAATGCTGAAGCGTTGCAAGTACCCCTGGCTTCTGATGACGTGAAGGTGCAAACATTGATACAAGGCTTGGCTCCAAGGCCGTTCTTTGATTCATTGAACAAAAGGCCTCCGTTATATTTTGAGGAGCTACAACAGAGAGCTGACAAATATGTTAATCTAGAGGAGGCCCAAGAAGCTAGGAAGGCTAAAGAGGAGTCTCTTAAACCCAAACAGGAGACCTCAGAAAGGAGGTCGTCCTTGGTGGCGAAAGCTGAAAAAGATAGAGGGGGGCAGAGGCCTAAAAGAGCCCCTGAGAGGTTTGATCAATACACACCCCTTAATGCACCTTTGGGGGAGGTCATGGAAGCAGCTGCCAGGTCTCTTCATTTTAAATATCCCAGCACTTATAAAGAAGCTCCGCGTAACCCGCGATCTGAATTATATTGCAAATACCATAATGATTATGGGCATGACACGAACTCTTGTAGACACCTGAAAGATGCTATTGAGCGACTGTTGAAGAAGGATGACACCTTGCTCCAGTTCGTTAAGAAAGAAAGAGAGAAAGGCTACAAGAGGAAAGAACCAGAGCAGAAGAGGCCTGAGCAGAGAGAAAGAACCCCTCCGAGGCGAGAGGATCCTCCTCCAAAAAGAGGAAATATTAACATGATTATGGGAGGAAATGCCAACGGAGATTCAGGTCGGGCTCGCAAAGCTCATGTAAGGGCTGCAAAAGCTCAAGTGAGCAAAGAGGTCCAGGAGTTAGCGGGGACAATAGGCATGGAGATCGATGTGGTGGATTTGTTTCCCGGAGAGGAGATGAGCCCAAAAGTGTGTGTGAGTTTTGGTCCTGAAGACCTGATGAGTGCAGCACCTCATAATGATGCGCTAGTAATTAGTGCAGATATTGCCAATTGGAGGGTGGCACGGATCTTTGTAGACACTGGGAGTGCAGTGAACGTGCTCTTCTGGGACTGCTTTCAGAAGATGAAAATCAACGCCGATTTAGAACCAGTGAACACAGCTTTATATGGTTTCGCAGGAGGAGAAATACAACCTAAAGGGGAGGTGACCCTTCAGGTAACACTGGGTAATGGCGAGACCTCAAATACTCGGATGGTGAAGTTTCTAATAGTAGATACACCTTCAGCATACAACGTAATACTAGGAAGACCTGCTTTAAATGATTTCCAGGTGGTGGTCTCCACCTACCACATGAAAATGAAGTTTCCAGCTCTCAGAGAAGGCCTGGTGGGTGAGGTCTCAGGTGACCCAGAGGTGTCAAAAGAGTCATATGTGAAATCTACAAAGCATCCTAAACAAAAGGTGAGAGGAGCCTCAGTGGCAGAACGCTTACCGCAAGACAAAAATATAAAGATAGGAGAGGTTGACAAAGACCTAGAGCCAAGAATGCAGCCGGCAGATGAGAATTTGATGATGGTAGAGCTATTCCCAGGAAAAACGGGGTTCGCCACGAAGATGGGAAACAAATGACTGAAGAACAGAAGGAGGCAATAGTCCAGTGCTTGCGGAAGAACTCAGATCTATTTGCATTTACTCCGGAAGACATGAAAGGGGTAGACCCATCGGTAGCCCTACATCATCTGAATGTAGATCCTAGGGCGAAACTAGTAAAGCAGAAGAAAAGGTCCTTTGGACCTGAGAAGGAAAAGGTGATCAGAGAAGAAATCAGGCGTCTGCTAGATACTGGTCACATCGTTAGAATCCAGTACTCTGAATGGCTGTCGAATGCGGTGATGGTTGCTAAGAGCAATGGTAGCTGGCGGATGTGCATAGACTTTAGGGACCTAAATAAAGCCTGCCCGAAGGATCATTACCCCCTACCTTGCATTGACCAGCTGGTTGACTCAACATCAGGGTGTGAACTGTTATCTATGCTGGATGCTTACCAGGGCTATCACTAGATACAGCTGGCTCCTGAGGATGTAATCAAAACGGCCTTTGTAACTGTGTGCGGTATGTTTGCGTATGTAAGAATGCCTTTTGGCTTGAAAAATGTCGGGGCTACCTATCAGAGAATGATGGATGCAGTATTTGAAAACTTAATAGGGAGAATCCTGGAAGTATATGTAGATGACATACTTGTGAAAAGTTTGAAAGCAGAACATCACGCCAGAGACCTGGAGGAGGTCCTGGAGGTCGTAAGGTGGTATGATCTGCGATTGAACCCAGCGAAATGTATATTCAGGGTTAGATCGGGAAAATTCCTGGGGTATATGGTGACCCCAAGAGGAATTGAAGTAAATCAGGAGAAGGTTCGAGCGGTGCTGGAAATGACAACCCCTACCAGTATAAGGGAGGTACAATGATTGAATGGAAGAATTACCGCCCTCAGTCGGTTCATATCTACCTCAGCAGAAAGGAGTTTACCATTCTTTAAAGTGCTGAAGAAAGCTAGTAAATTTAAATGGGATGAGAGCTGTCAGAGAGCATTTGAGGACCTGAAATCTCATCTGGCGAGCTTGCCAGTGCTGACTAAACCAGCCGCAGGAGAGACCTTGTACTTATACATATCTGTTGGAAAACATTCTTTGGGAGCAGTACTTATAAAAGAGGAGGGCTCTGCACAGAAGTCCATTTATTACGTCAGCAAAGCCCTACAAGGAGCTGAATGTAGATATTCTGATGTAGAAAAAGCTGCTTTGGCAGTAATGACAGCAGCAGGGAGACTGAGATTGTACTTCTTAGCTCACAAGGTGGTAGTGAGAACTAATCTCCCCTTTAAGCAAGTGCTGAGCAAACCAGATCTCTCAGGGAGAATGGTGAAATGGAGTGTAGAGTTAGGGGAGTATGACATGGACTTTGAGCCACGAACAGCTATCAAAGCACAGGCTCTGGCGGACTTCATCCAAGAAACTACTCAGCCCATGCAATGGCCTGAGTGGAAAGTCTTCGTAGACGGATCGGTGACCGTAGAAGGGTGTGGAGTCGAAATCGTTATAATAGCACCAGATCAGAATGAACTCAGGTTTGCGCTGAAACTTGAGTTAAGAGTCTCCAATAATGAAGCTGAATACGAAGCATTCGTGAGGGGGCTGGAAATGGTAGCTGAGTTGGGAGCTCAAAAAGTTGTTATTTACTCTGACTCCCAGCTGGTCGTTCAGCAGGTCTCAGAAAATTACGAGATCAAAGAAGAGCGGATGGTCAGGTATGTGGAGCAGGTCAGAGACCTGAGTAAGAATTTCCAGCACCTGAAGATAGAGCAAATACACAGAGACCTCAATGCCCAGGCAGATTGCCTTGCTAAGCTGGCTAGCTCGGTGAATGGAATGATACCTGAGAAAGTAACATTGCTGAAAGCAACGAATAGCCGAATAGAGAAAAGTGTCCATGAAATAGGAGAGAACAGCGACTGGAGAGCACTTATTTTACATTTCTTGAAAACCAGGAGATCTACCAGAAGGGGAGAGAGCTGGGAAGAAGAAAATCTACGCTAAGTATTGTTTGATTGGAGGATATCTGTTCAAGAGAGCTCATTCACAGCCGTTACTGAGGTGTGTAACGGAGGTGGAAGGCTTACGGATAATCAAGGAAGCACATCAAGGGATAGCAGGATGTCATACGGGTTTTAGAGACCTGATCCGGCGAGTCCTAAGAGCTGGGTACTACTGTCCTTCTTTGAAGAAGGATGCTGAAGTTTTTGTAAAAAAATGTTACAGTTGCCAAATGCATGGGCCACTGATTCATAGACCTGCCGAAAGGCTCAGGACCCAGTATGCAGAATGCCCGTTTGATAAGTGGGGCATAGATCTAGTTGGTAAGCTCCCTATGGCAGTGGGAAGGAAATGTCACATCATAGTGGCGGTGGATTTCAGCAAATGGGTGGAGGCAGAACCCTTATCTTCGATAACAGAAGAAAGTATCATAAAATTCCTGTGGAAGAACATCTGTTGTAGGTATGGTCTCCCCAGGGTACTGGTATCCGATAATGGGACACAATTTTTTGGGAAAAGGACGCAGGCCTAGTGCAAGGCTAGAGGCATAGAGCAAAGATTCGCTGTCGTCGCTCACCCAGAAACTTGTGGTCAAGTGGAAGTCACCAACCGAACCATAGTGAACGGAATTAAAGCCAGGTTGGAGAAAGAAAGATCTCAATGGGTCGAAGAGCTGACTCAGTGCTGTGGGCGTATAGAACTGGGCGGAAAACGGCTACAGGGCAGTCCCCGTTCTACTTGATGTATGGTGCTGACACCGTTATGCCGATGGAAACCTGAATGATGAGGACCTGAATGGAAACCTGAGAGCTGAAAACCTAGACCTGATTGATGAGGTGAGAGAAGAGGCACTCCAACGAGCCCTAGCTTACAAAGCTCGCATTAAGGCAGCTTATGACGCGAAAGTAAAAACCAGGAATTTTCAAGAATGGGATCTGGTGCTTAAGTGAGCTGATGCCATGCATCCGGTGAGAAAATTTGAGCCAAATTCGGAAGGGCCATTTGTGGTGACCAAAGTACTCCCTGGCGGAGCGTATGAGCTCACGAGCCACGAGGGATATACAGAACCCAAACCATGGAACATAAGTAAATTGAAGAAGTACTATGCGTAGAAACATCTTTTAGGAGAAATTTTGTTTTTAGTGAGCTGAGGTCTACGTGCCAGGTCTCATGCCCGCTTATTTTTGTAGAATACTTGTTCAACTAGGCAAGTATTTCTGTAATGGCACGAAGAGAGCTTGCTGTAAATGAATAAAGGCTGGAAAGTTATTTGCATATTTTTGTGTTTGTTAGCATTTTGACGTGTGTTGACCAATAATGCAACAAAGCTAAGGCATGATAGCGAAATGAGATATCCAGTAAAGTAAATCGAAGTATTTACTCTAAATGGTTTGGTGACAAAACAAAACCATCTAGAGTAGGGGGGAGTAGGGGTGTACCTTACACCCCTAAGGGGGTATCACAATACCTCATGAAAATGCAAAAAAAAAAAAGAATAAGAATAAACAAGAGCAAAATAAAGTGTGCAGATCGATGAAAGCACGGTAGCAAAATAAGCATGAAAAGTTAAGCTCCTAATGCAGCACCAACAAAAATACATAAATAAAGCGGTCATGTTCTGATCAGGGATAGAGTGAAGAAGGCAAAGCCTTAACAAAGCAAACAGAAATATAAAAGTTGTTCAAACATCAAGTACATAGAAACTGTTCGATGGGATACAGAGTCAAAAGCTAGGCTAAGGGTGGACAACATCTTCATTCCCGGCCGGCTCTGGGGAGTTGGCAGGATCGTCTCCAAGCATAGTCTCTGGTTCCCCTTGCTCAGCAGCAGTGGCATGAGAGGCTTCTCTGCCTGAAAGCGAATTTAGCAGAGGAAAGTGTTAGAAAATCATAACAGCAGCAAAATATAGATGCTGATGATGAGATACCTTGGGACTTAGCAGCAGGAAGGAAGACCTCAGGAAAGAAGTCATAGATGGGCGGAGAAGGATCGGAGAAGACTGCTTCCAGATCACAAGGAGCAGTAAGAGTCTCAAAAGCCTGTTGCATTATGGGAAGCCACCATGCCTGTCCAGGAGCGGAGGAGGGATCGCCTTTGAATGAAGGAGGTGGTGGTAAACGCTTCACTATAGTATTCACATCCACGTTTTCCTTAAAGCCTAGCGCCTGAACCTTTGCTAGCACAGTCATAGCACATCTCTTAGCCAGAAAAGCAATATCATTTCTGATGCTCATCAGATATTCAGGAGAAGCTTTGTAGGCCTCTAGAAGACCTTCGTGGAGGATTTGCAATGCTCTCTGACCCAGCGTGGTCCGCAGGAGGAAACTCCGACACCAATGAACTCCTTCTATATAGCCCGATTGGTAGGAAAGATTTACGGCCTGAAGGAGATTCTTGGTGTGTTCAAGCTCTCAGCTGACGTGGCTGAGGTGCTGGCTTAGGTCTGCGTTGACTGAACTAAGAGAAGCATTTTCTTCCGATAGCGAGGACAGTTTCTCCTGAGAACTCAGAAGCTCTTGATTCCTCCTTTTTAAATCATCATTAGCCAAAGAAAGCTGGCTGCTAGCGTCAAGAATGTCCTGATTCTGATGTCGCAAATCCTCGTGTGCCTTAGTCAACTCTTGAAGTTGTACCCGGCAAGCCACCAGAGCATCCCTCAACCTCCCCACTTCCTTCTCGTGAGAATCATCTTGGAATTGCAGCAGTTGCCCATGTGCGCTCATCAGCTGCGAAGATAAGGAAGGGAAAAGAATAGAATTAAGTGAAAATAATGAAATGTTGCGAGAACCTAAGGAGCAGTACCTGTATTAAGCAATGAGCACTTCTTTCTTGGAGTTGTTTCCGAGAAGGAGGGCCAGCCCTTGTTTCTTCTTCAGAGAGAGGGAGGGCTTGCAGTAGGGAGAGGCATTCCGAAGGGGGTAGCTGGCTAAGAGGGCTGGAGGTTTGGCCCCTAAAAACGTACCCCGCTGAATTAACACCACGAGGGGGTGAACTCCCTAGAAAGGGAGTATGCTTGGTTTTCTTGGTAGCACCTTAGGAAGTATGAGAGAGGGGAGGCCTCTTTGTCTGAACAGATGTGCCATCTCTAGTTTTCTTCTGAGGAAGCGGAGGAAGCGGGGCATCAGAGATTGTTTTTCCTTTGCTGGAAGTCTTAGCAGAGATACCATTGTTCAGAGACTTAGTGGCAGTAGGCTTGATAACAGCGCTCGTTGGAGAGGAAGCAGTGACCTGTGATGGCCGTGAGGACAGTGAAAGGGCAGGGGGAGCAGGATTGAGAGGTTGTGAGAGATCAACGCCCTCAGCATCTTGACGGGCTTGCTCTTCTAGAAGAATGGCAAAGTCAAATTCACTGTCATCAGGCAGCTTCACATCTTGAACCCAACTCATTTCTGCAAAAGAAGAAATAAAGAAAGAAGGATCATATCAACTCAAAAAGTAAAGATAAGTAATAAATACAAAGAGTGGAGAAAACCCACCCTCGAGGGAAAAGGAATGATCTCCGCGAGGGGCCAGCCCGAAAAAGGAAAGCACGCAAGGGTTAGACAGGAGGGAATTAAGCGGGAAAGCCTCAGTTTGAGCCTTGGCTGTCAGCATGGATAGCACCTTGAGGTTAATGGGGGAATGGTAATTAGGGCAGGGCGAGGTTGCCTTAGTGAAAGCTTTTGCCAAGGGCAGCGGTTAAAAGGACAATCACCCTGTTTCGGAGTCACCACGAAATATTTCTCCCGCCATTCCTTGCCCAAAGTACGAGAGAGGCATAAATTTTGGGCAGGCCCCCTCGGACGAGCACTGGCATAGTAGAAAGTACCCATAGGTTTTACATCGTATACAGTTTGAAACAAGGAGGGAGAAGGGAAACCCCCATTGCCGCGGAGTAGGATAAAGAAGGCAAGAATGGTTTTGATAGTGGAGGGGTGAAATTGATTAGGCCATAGATTATAAAGGTCACACACTTTCGCCACAAAATCAGGAAGAGGAAACCGTAAACTTGATTCTATTTGATTAAACCAGAAAGCTACCGACGGATAGGTCAAAAGATGGGGACGTTCGTACTCATAAGGTAGCCGAAAATTGAAAAGATCATCACAATTTAACCATGACTTTACTACTTCTAGTTCCGAAAGGGTTAGAGTAGATTCACCTGCTATTGTGTCAGGAGAAAAGACGCGAACAGAAGAGTCCTACGCCAGAGGAGAAACTCGAGCAGAACGAGTGGGAGAGTCAGTTTCCATCGCCTTTTGGCCGGAAAGAGAAGATCCGTCAACTAAGTTTATCACCTCCTTGGGGTTAGCGGAAGTGACCGACCCTGAAGGGACCTGGACGGCTAGGCGACAAGAGCGTCAAGTAGAAAGTTTTTTCCCCTTCTTAGGAACGCGGGAAGAAGTCTCTGACTGCGAATCTCCGTGCAGAGGAGAAGACGGATCCGCGACGGAAACCTGAAGACGAGGGTTGTCGGAAAAGGTGTCTTCCTCAGAATGAGAAGTAGAATGGGCCATGGAAGAAGGGGAGAATAATTGGTAGCAGTGAAATATGGAAGGGAAGAAATGAAGGGAGGAAAAAATGACAAAATCCCTAATACACCGAAGGAAGGAAAACGGTTAGGGAAAAGTAGGGGAAGTTGCAGAGTCCCCTCCCGTTTCCCCATAAAGTAACTTATTTTAAAAATTCAAATAAGTCAGGTCTCTTTCTGAGAGCTTAGATGGAGATCTGATGAACCAGATCCCTCGCGAGAACTCAAAAGGGAAGAATCCAGCTCAACAGGGTGAGAGAAGGACAGCGCTACTCTATATTTGCTAAAAGTAATATTGCAAATTTAGAGTAGGGGGGAGTAGATGTTATGGCATAATATCTACCAGGTCTCATGTAGACCTTGGGTCTCATACCTGAACCAAATTATATTAAGAGAAAAACATTTTGGGTGCCTCTTTACCTGACCTCAAGGAGATTTCAGAACAGATACATGTATTAGATACCCCTTCAGGTATCCTACCAGCACCTCAAGTTGAAATCTGCAGGAGAGACCTGAGGCAGGTCTCTTGATATTTAATGAGCCTGACATAGGCAGAGCGCTTTATCCAGTCGGACTGGGAATTGTCGGCTGGTATGCGCATTCGATAATGAATAATATGAAGGCACGTGTAAAGGTAATGATGGCGAGAATCAGAATTAGGCGACTTCACTCTCAAGTAACTCCAGGAGTATATATATCACAGCAGGGCCATCTGCTAAGGGGGTTCACTATCCTTTTCTTCTACCTACTATTACATTCACTTCTTCTTCCTAACCATCGAAAACCCAGAAATCTAACTTGACCGTCGGAGGTGGTTCGCCAGAGAACACTCCCGGCCCTCCATTTCTCTTGCAGGAGTCCAGTAGCAAGTGCTCCAGCCTGAGAAGAATACCCTGGTGTGAAGAAGGAGAGTGTTGTTTAGGTAGACGTTGAGCCCATTCCAGTTATTATTCTTATTTATTATGATGTATCATTTCTGGTTACATTAGTGGTGAAGCCTGTTTTTTCCGGGAACAGTTCTATCATCATCAGGTCTTCCTGTACTGGCTGCATTCTCGGCTCTAAGCTTTCACCCATACCTTTCATCTTTCTATCTTTATCCTGCAGTGGACGTTCTGCTACTGAGGCTCCTTTCACCCTTTGTTTGGCATGCTTTATGGACTTCACATAAGATTCTTTCGATACTTCTTGGTCCCCAGAGACCTCACCTACCAATCCCTCCTTGAGAGCTGGGAATTTCATTTTCATGTGGTAGGTAGAGACCACTACCTGGAAGTTATTCAATGTTGGTCTTCCCAATATTATATTATACACCGAAGGTGTATCTACTACTATGAACTTTACCATCCGAGTGTTCGAGGTCTCACCACTCCCAAGTGTTACCTGAAAGGTCACCTCCCCTTTGGGCTGTATTTCACCTCCAGCAAAACCATATAATGTTGTGTTCACCGGAATCAAATCAGCATTAATTTTCATTTTCTGGAAACAATCCCAGAAAAAGCACATTTACTGCACTTCCAGTGTCCACGAAGATCCGTGCCACTCGCTAGTTGGCTACCTCAGCACTAATCACAAGTGCATCGTTATGGGGCGTTGTGCTCATCAAGTCATCGGGACCAAAGCTTACACACGCTTTTGGGTTTGTCTCCTCTCTTGAGAATAAGTCCACCACGTCAATCTCCATGTCTATCGTTCCTGCTAATTCCTGGACCTCCTTATTCACTTGAGCTTTAGCAGCTCTCACATAAGCTTTACGAGCTCGGCCTGAGTCTCTGTTAATATTTCCTCCCATAATCATGTTGATATTTCCTCTTTTCGGGGGAGGATCCTCTCGCCTAGGGGGAGTTCTCTCCCCCTGGTCAGGTCTCTTCTGCTCAGGTACTTTTCTCTTATAACTTTTCTCTCTTTCTTTTTTGACAAACTGGAGTAAGGTATCATCCTTTTTCAGTAATCGCTCGATAGCATCTTTCAAATGCCTGCAAGAGTTCGTGTCATGACCGTAATCATTGTGATACTTGCAATACAGCTCAGATCGCGGGTTGCGCGGAGCTTTCTTATAAGTACTTGGAAACCTGAAGTGAGGAGACCTGCAGCTTCCATGACCTCTACCAAGGACGCATTGAGGGGGGTATAATGGTCAAATCTTTCCGGGGCACTCTTAGGTTTTCGCTCTCCCTTATCTTTTTCAGCCCGTGATGCTGTGGATGACCTTTTCTTCGAGGTCTCCCTTTTAGGAATAGGGAGTTGTTCCTGTATCTTTCTAGCCTCTTGAGCCTCCTCGAGGTTGACATATTTTTCAGCTCTCTGCAGCAACTCTTCGAAGAACATGGGAGCTCTCTTGTTCAGCGAATTAAAGAACAAACCCAGTGCTAAACCCTGTACAAGCGCCTGCACCTTCACATCGTCTGAAGCCAGAGGGACCTGTAACACTTCAGCATTGAAGCGAGTCACATACTCCCGCAAGCTCTCTGAGGGTCCTTGCCTCATTGCCATGAGTGAGGAGGACGTCTTTATGTGCCTCCTCGCACTAGCAAATTGGTGGAGGAACATGGACTTGAACTCAAGGAATGAACTTATAGTGTTGGGAGGTAATTGAGAGAACCATTGTTGAGCTACCTTTGACAGAGTCATTAGGAAAACTCTGCACTTAACTCCCTCTGTGTACTGATGCAACATTGCACCATTTTCAAACCTCATCATATGCTCATATGGATCTGTGCATCCGTCATATTCCAACGCCAGTGTTTTGAAATTCGAAGGTAGCTGATCTTCTCTGATGTCCTTTGAAAAAGGAGACTGACTATCACCCGTTTTAACAGGCTTCTTAGGAGATTTCCTAGGTGAAGAGGCCTTCCGCTGGAGATCTTTCAATTGTTGTTTGAGGATTGCGATCTCAGCAGCAGCTTCCTCATCTTGAGGTCTCACAATCTGTGTTTCTTCTTCTGCAAATTTCATTGCAAAATAAATAATCATGATTTCATTAGCGAGTAAGTCACTTTAGGAATTTCACTAATATCTACTTTCTCTATTTATTCACTGACCATTTTCTGATTCAGTCTGAGGGCTCTCATACCCATCGCTTTCATATTGACCTTCGTCTACGAGTTCTCCCTGCCAAAGGCAATAAAAATATTCAGATCGCGAACATTTATTTTCGTATTAACGAGGCTTAAACCGCCTCCTCGACATCTCGTCGTGGCTAAGATCTTACAAGATCCATCCGCACCTTCTTAGTTTTTTTCTTTGTTGTGTAGCCAGATCTCTTATTTTGGCCCCCTGAGGGAGTCAAAGCTTTGGATACAGCTTGCTTCACCATAGCACTGAGCTGATCCATAGATACCGCATAGGTGACACTCTGCTGCGCAGGTACTTGAGGTTCCTCTCTCGTAACCTCCGAACCTTTTCGACCTCCTTCTTTCTGAGGAGTAGTCGACTTAGAAGCCCCTTCCTTCTGGGGTGTCGGCATCTTTGGTGGATCTGCCTTCAGAGTATTCTGATTCTCCTTCTCAGTACGTTCTTCCGAGGAGCGATCATCGCGCACCACTCCTTCAGGTGGGGATTCTTGACCTCGGACTGATATATTTTCCATGATTTGAACCTGCATTTCGAGGTTTTCAAATATCAGTACCTGGCCAAAGCATATCATCAAGGGCATAACAGGTTTCAACACCACCCTTTCCCAAGACCATTATCATGTCTTGCTGAGTATTTAAGGAACTCAAGAAATGCGATTCAACATATTCCTTTTCCCAACCCAGTTTCCCAATCTCTATTGGGGTTGCGTGAGACCTGCTCTAGGGGTCCCACGTTTCCTTTGGTTTCACTTCTCCGTACTACGAAGGTTCTCGAGGTTCTTCCTCATAGCAGAAAATTCTGTTTATCTTTTTGCCCCACTAACGGTTTTAAACCGTATTTCGAAATGAGGAGTTTTACGAAAACACAAGAGATAAATAAGTTTAAGAGATTACACTAAGATTCGCAGGGAGGTTTAAAATACAGAGATTTCAAAATCACTTGACTCATTCCTTTAAAAACAGCAAAAGCTTTTGAAAGTAGAAGCGCAAATAGACTAAAATACTCAGATCCAGTTTCTTAGTACTTTCTTTCTCTTCAAGTTTAAACTCGAACTCGACGTCGTTAAAAGAAGGACATATAAAAGGAGTTTTAGAACGAAATTCCGAGGCAAAATTCCGTTTCCCACAGACGGCGCCTGATGATGCGTCCAGAAATGCACATCATGTAAAAATCAAAACACATAAGCGGATGAAGGTTAACACTCACATGTTCCATAGCTCTTTTCCGTCCCAGATGGTTGGAATCGTCCTCTATGGAGGAGTCCCGGCGAACCACCTTCGAAGATTAAGTTAGTATTCTGGGTTTTTCTTTGGGAGGTGAATGTAACAAGAAAAATAAGTCTGAAACAATTGTGTGTTTATGTGTGTGTTGGATTTGTAATATATACTCGTGTGTTTTCTTGAGAGTGAAGTTGTACGACAGCCAACTCCCTTTTTCTTGGTCTTTACACATTCAGCTACTCTATTGGCTGTGGTGTGATTGTACTTCCTGACGGTACCAGGTGGGTATTAATTAAAGTGTTTTTTGTCTGTCAGGTATTCAGTTAGGAGAGAGCTCGACATCAGGGACCTCAAGGCAGATCTCTGGCTGGATCTAGACGGGAGACCTCCAGGCAGGTCTCTGAGAAGAGATCCCCACGAGAGATCTCAGTTTCTTTATTAGGTCAGCTCCTCGATAAGGTATACGCAGCTATTATGTAGAATGCACAGGTCTTCTCGAGACCTGGGTATTTTTTGTCCTTATCAATAGCCTTTTTTTTGTAATTTGGGACATAAATGCCCTGATGGTCCCGGTAACGAGAAACTGGTATATGGGGGGGGGGGGGGGGTGGGGAATACACCAGGAATAATTTTCCTTTTGCTTAACGTCTTTTCACTGAGTTATTCTGCTCATGTCAGTTTACTCGACAACTGAAAAAGTCAGTTGGAGTATCTCTACAACTAAGTTGGTCAATTGAAGTTGATCACACCGTTGGCGGCTCAGTTGGCTCCTATGCCTGAAGTTCAGTTGAATGCACCAACTGAAGTTTTAATTACTTTTGCGCTGCAGAAGATAGTGGAATTTAAGCTCGTTACAAAAACTGAAATCTTTGTGAAATGGGGAAGGTCTAGTTCTCAAGTTAGTACAGTTTGATAAAGATGCAATGTGTGCAGAGTGTTGGTCAGTTGGTTAGGTAAACTGAATTTAAAATACTGAATGTAAATTGCAGAAAGTAAGTACACAGTATTTTAACGTGGTTTGGAGATCAACGTCCTACGTCCACGACTTCCTTTTCGGGGAAGTTATCCACTAGATAAGCTTACGCGTGCTTACCAAACGCCCCACTTGAATTACAGGTTCCAAGCAAACCTAACCAGTTCGATTCCGGGTTCGAACAAGACCTTACAATACTTTGAGCAAGTGCACAACCTGGGTCTTAGGCCAAGTTGAACTTGACGAAAGGAGTAGTAACTAATAAGTAGCCGCCCGTCGAGACTCGGCAGAAAATAATTTTATATTTTTATCTATATATATGTATATATTTTGAAAATGGTGTTTTTAGTAAATATTAATATTTTATTTCACCAAAAAAAGCAAGGAAATAAATTCAAACATATTACAAATGATAAAACAACCAACAACAAACCATACCATTATAATTTAAAAGAAAAACTTGTTTTTATCTTTCAACGCTTCCCCCTAACTCTCTCTCTAGAAATCATCTCAAAAGATTGACTAATCTATACTAATATAAAAAGAGCATTATTTTACAAAATTTGATTTGCTTATCTTATCCCTATATATTTAAATTCAATAATCAATATAATAAATCATTCATATGAAGTTTATCTTTATATTGAAAAAAATAACGTATAAAGTTACCAATTTGTAAATTACTCTCTTAAATTATGAGTTATGATTCACTGAATATAATTTTTTTTCTCACATATAAAAAAGTATAAAAATTTTATACCTTATTTATAAACTAGTTTCTTTAATTTTGAGTTAGGACTATTAAATATTTTATTCCCGACATATAGGTTGCTTTATTTTTTTTTTTTAATTTTCTTTTTCATTGTGAAATTTTTAGAGTAAACAGGGCATTGACGCCTTTATAACAATCAAGAATATTGTTTTCCCGTCTATCTTAAAAGTGAGTTGTCATAAAACATGTTTGTAAGTGTATTATAATTTGTTAATTATCATGAGATATTGTTACATTCCTGCTTTTATTGAATTAGAGAGGGAAGGACATGAAACTGGAACTTGTGGTCCTTTGTTCAATACGTTTCTTTACATTCAGTGTTATATCGTTAATATTTTAATTTGAGACTTTGAGTGATGATTGATGCTACGTACATGAAACAAAGTTTGATTGTTAAAATTGATGTCCGAATTTTTATAAATTTTATTCCTATGTTTCCAATTTCAATTCCTATTTTAACTATCAATGAAAAAGTTTATTTTGAATAACTATTTTCTTATTTTATTTTGTCACAAAAAAATGGAATAAAAATGTAAAGTTTAGTTACTTAATTTGGACACATAATATATTTCATTTACTTGCAATTATTTTAATTTATGAAAGATCAATAATAATAAATCGATAATACATGTTTGTAAGTGTATTATAATTTGCAATGAGAGGATTTTCAAAGTAGCACTTCTTAGATAGTTTTTTTAAAATCTAGCACTCCTTATAAAAACTTAGCAATTTAGCACTTTCTTACTTTTTTACCCTCCTTTACAATTTATATTCCCCTTCATATCCCCATCATTTCATTTTCATCTTCTTCAATTTGTGACTGAACAAAAACAAAATATTCCACCACCACAACCCCACCACCGCCACCACCCTGCCACCACTTTCCGGCCGCCGCCGCCGCCGCCGCCGCCGGAAAAGAATTTGTGACTGAACAAAAAAAAAACCAGCACCACTTTCCCACTGTTGCCGTCATAGTCGTCGGCGCCGCCGCCACAGTCGCCGGCGCTGCCACCACCAATTTTTTGTGTAGTCAGAAAAAAAAAAAATTTGTGATTGAACAAAAAAAAAAACTTCAACCACCACTTTTCCGCCGCCCGTCGTGCCGCCGCCACTGTCGCCGGCGACCATAAATTATTTTATACGATTTTTGTGAAGTCACAAAATAAAATTGAAAATTTTGTGAAATCACAAAAAAAACTGAAAATTTTTGTGAAGTCACAAAAAAAAGGAAAAATTTTTGAGACATCATACAAAAAAATAGCCAAAATTTGTGAATGCACAAAAAAAATACAAATGATTCTGATATAACAAACCAAGTACAAAAAATTGGGGATCTCAAATCAAATCGAACGCAGCCGGAATGGAAGGCGTGATGCGGCGTCGCGATCTACCTAGCTTTTGTAGAATCAACGACATTAACCATCCCATAATTCAACTAGTTATCAAGGAGGCCACCCACATTCATCTTACGCAGGGCCTCATTTTCAACACATTTCAACACCTCGACGCCCCAATTTTATCACAGATGCTCACCAAAATCTGCCCCAACATCTACGTCGTGGGCCCGCTCCACGCTCACCTCAAAACCAGACGACTCGCAGCAGAACAAACTCCGGCCGCCGCCGCCTCCACCAGCATCTGGGAAGAAGACAACACCTGCACCTCTTGACTCGCGACGGGAATGAGCAGCAGTAACTCCCAGAGTAGAGGCGTCTCATCGCCGGATCTGCAGATTCCGGGAGCGGCGTGCGGTGGAGCTGGAGCTAAGGGGGGCGCTGGTTTGGTGGGTTTCTTCCTCGCGATTCCGGCGACGTGAGCAAGCGGTAGCTCGCGAACGGGGCTCGTAAACGGTGCTCGCGAACGGAGGCGCAAAACGCCGTCCAACGAGCAGCAGCGGCTGCTCTCTCCTTCCTCCTCGACGGCGAATCGCGGCAGTGGCTGCTAGTCCAGATTCCGACGACGTCTAGTGTGTGTGCGCGCGCGCGTTGACAATAGATCTGCGGCGCTCCTCGCCGACATAGAACGCGACGGATCCGGCGGGGTGCGGCGGTTGGGGCTGGTCGAGCATCACCTCGAATCCGATGGTGAAGTTAGTGGGGAGATAGGCGCCGGCGGATGGTGAAGTTGGTGGGGAGATAGGCGGCGGCGGAGGTGAACGCCGCCCTCGTCGGCGGCAGGGACAGAAGGCGGTGGGGAGATAGGCGGCGGGTGAACGCCGCCCTCGTCGGCGGCAGGGAAAGGGCGGCGAAGGGATAGTTTGAGCAGAGAGTAGAGAGATAGGGGGAGATGTAGAGAGAGAGAGGGAGAAGATTTGAAAATATTTGAAATAGAGAGAAAAAGAGTATAAAATGTATACAGAAAGAAATAGTGGATTTGAGGATATGTAGGGAATTACAAATTGGGTAGAAGGGTAAAAAAGAGATAAAGTGCTAAATCACCAAATTTTTATAAGGGGTGCTAAAATTTAAAAAAAAACTATCTAAGAAGTGCTAGATTCATGTATTTTCTCATTTGCAATTATATATTCGGCTCTTCTTTAGTTTAATACCTTATTACTTAGTGATCATATTTGAAAGTTTTGAAAATTACAACAAGTTCATTATAACTCACTTCATCTCAAGTCTCAATTTCTATATTTGGTTGTCCCAATAAATTAGTCTTATATATTCAAAATAGAAACACAATACCTCACAAAAAATAGTAAACACAATCAACATAAATACATATTATGTTATTCAATATTTCTCTTTGATTTTATTATGAACAACTCATTTCTTAACATCCATGTCGGAGCTTCAGAAACTAAATTTTTTGGAATAGATGGAGTAAAAGTTATTAATATTTGTATAAAGATAAAATGAACTATAAAATTATCTCACAAAAAAATATTTATCTAAATCATTCTTATTACGTGCGAATGCACGTAATTTTTGCTAGTATTTAAAAATAGTTGTATATTTTATTGTGAAATTGTTATGTTGTTTGTATTAATTGTAAATCAAACTTATGAAATTAATTTTATTTGACGTATCTAAACTTATGAATGACAATAAATCAAATACTCATTTTATTTCAAATCTAAATTTTTAGAAAATTTTCTACATGTTCTCGTCCTAATCTCGATTAAAATAGTAACTTCATTGTATATACCCATCGCAAACTTGTACAGCAGTACTCGATAAAAATTTGAACACAACAAAGTTACTAGTAACTAAAATTAGTAAAAAAATCTTCTTTTTATATCTCTTTAAATCGTCTTGTTGGTTTATACTAAATTGATATCGCTAATCTTAGCCAAAACACCGAGAAAGATATATTTACATTTTCAAGTTTTTTTCTTTTATCTGATCTGCTGAGAAAATTAATAAAGGTTTTGATTTATTTTCAAAACCCAACTGACCCCAATTGAGTAGATAAGCCCTCGGTCTTGTTTAGCTAGAGCTCTCTGTTTGAGCGTAGGGATTCTATCTTTACATGATCAAACTGTTGAAGACAGCTTAAGACTGGAAGGCAGTTCAAGTTGGTCAGTCAGACCATAACTTAGCTGACTTTGGGACTGAACCAAGCAATTCATGCATGCCGAGCAGTTCTGTCGAAGTCACATGTCCAAAAGTCAAATAAAGAAGACTTGGAAGACGAAGAAAGAAGAAACGCTTGAATTCAAATTCAAATCTACTCGCAAGTACAAGACAAGTTGGAAATTTTCTCAAATGGACCGACCATAGAGACATGCACAAAAGCAAAGCTCGTAGGTGCCATTTCGAGAAAGTTTGCAGAAGAGTAGGTGAAGTGTCATACTTTATGGCAGAGGTCAAACGGCTCTTTTCAACGGCTCTATGACCTCTCTCTCTATAAATAGAGACTTTCACCATTGCGAGAAGACTACTGAAACCACCGCAAAGATTCAAACATTCAAAGCAAGTAGCATTCTCAAGCAAGAAAAACAGCAAGTGTTCGTAGCAAAGTTGTAGAGAGTTTTCAGTCCTCCTCCTTATCTTCCTTCTAGTTTTCTCAAAGTCTTGTTCTTTGATCAAGTCTAGAAAGTTAAATCTTTCATTTTCTAAGTAGATCCCCTGTAAAAGATCGAGTCTCTAACCCTTAGAAAGAGGCCTCAACTTTTCTAAGTGTTAAAGGCTTCATAGTTGAAAAATCCCAATCTCATATTCTTAGGTCCTTTTGAACCCGTAATCAAAGAATCTAGGTCCCTTCGAACCCGCAATCTCAAATAGGTTCTACACTTGCCCGTAAAAGTGTTGTAAGGTTTTGTTTGAACTCGCAATCAAACTGTATAGGCTGTTTGGTGCCGGCAAACCAAATCTAACGTTTGATAAGTACGCATAAACTTATCTAGTGGATTACTACCCCGAAAAGGTAGTCGTGGACATACGAATTCATCTTTGAACCACGTAAAAATACTATGTCATTTACATTCCAATACTTATATTTCAGTTTATATTCTAACTGACCCAACACTAAACAGTTTTTGACAAACTGCACTAAGTATTTTGGGAACTTGATCTTCGCAATTAAAGATTTTTTTCAATAAAGTAAAAAGACTAAAGTCCACTAATTTCCACATTGCAAAACTCTTTTCAAACCTCAGTCAGGACTACACAGTTGACCCTTAGTCAAATAAGTCAACTGTGCACCTAACTGTGTGACAGCTCCAACTGACTTTCACAGTTGTCGAGCATATCGAACTGAGCAGTTCGAATTGAGAAAAGTTTTTAAGAAAAATTGTTACTGGTGTATTACCCCACTCCCCCCCCCCCCCAATACACCAGCTCACTCGTTAACGGGAGCATCATATTCATACATTTAATTTAATATGATATGAGTAGTATTTCTACCAGGCACTAATCGAAGATTTTAGAAAAAATATGAATAAAAAATAAAGAGAATTCCATGTAGATATGTTGATTAAATAATTTATTTAGTTTTCGAAAGAATTTTCGATTACAAATTTTCTATTGGCTCTTAAATGCTAATTTACTTTTTTGTTGCTTTTAATTTAATGATTAGCTTTATTTATAGACTAACTTAAAAAATAATTTTATTTTTCATAACTATTAAATATATAATTAAGAATGAAAACGAGTTATATAATTCATATTAAGAATTTGAGAATATATACCTATTAACAATTGAAATGTATTATATACTATTAATATTAATATTATGAATTAACAATACAATGTTGTAAAGAAGTGTGAAGAATAAAGATAAAAATAATAATAGATATACATGTGATGCATGAAAAATTGTTAAATGAATATAATAAGTAATATACGTGTATTATAAATTAGGGTAGTGCTATTTGGACACATTGTGACCATCCCACACTAGTTAAAAATAATAATACAGTTTTGGGTAAAGAAAATATACCCTAATTGGTGGATAATCTAAACCCTAAAGGGAAATGTGATTATTTCTATTTTTATAATAAACTTTTTTTTTTCACGCGTGTATTTCTAATGTGTCTGAACCTATACTATATTAAAGTAAAATAATTTGCAATACATTTTTCCTCCAATTTTGCGTGCCATATGCAAACAATTGCACATTTTTCAATGCAAATTCATGACTTTACATGTTTTCATTTTTCCATGCCATTTCAATTATTCAAATTCAAATATTAAGTTTTGGAGTTTGATAAATTCCCTCCCATTTTGCATGCTATATTGAAAATAATTGCATACTTTCAAATGCAAATTGATCATGACTTTACATATTTCCATTTTCTCATGTCATTTTCAAATTCAAATATTAAGTTTTGAAGTTTGACAAATGTAGTTTCTATATAATAATGTGTATAATGAATTATTAGTACAAAAATATAGTAGTCACGTTAATTTAATTTTAGTGTTTGCTATATGTATTAGTATATGTAAAAATATTAATTGAGATGAATTTTATTATTTTAAAATATTTAGTTTGTAATATAGACATAATAATACTTAAATAATGCTAATCTATTAACTCTAAAATGTAAAATCGAAATGTTAAATTTTGTCCAGCACAACCCGTGCATATAAATCTAATTATATTGTCTAAATTAATAATGAAAAAAATACGACAATAAAAGAAATCAGAATACAACAACACCAAAGAAGGAACACCATTTATTTTTCCTATTATTAATTGGTTTTCGACTTCTTTCGCATCTAAATGCTAAATATAAATTACGTCTCTCTCTCTCTCTCGCGCGCGTGAATACATAAAAAACAAACTAAAACAATATAAAGCTTGTCACGTGTCATCGCCCACTGTATTTGTTTCCCAAGTATTGTTGTCCATTAATGTACCGACACTATATATGCCGCAGAATCCAATTGCACCATAATTTAATTCTAATTATAGAGAATAATCAATCACGGATTCTTGTTTCTAGTTATAATTAAGAATAATTAACTTTCAAGTGCAAACGCATTTGTTTGATTACAGTATATACAAAGTGATCACTAATCTTGTAATTTCGTGATCATTTCATTATTAACTCTTGCATGGATGGGGTCGAGATTCATTTCCCCAACTCAAAACTGAAGCATTATTAATTCCCATTCTTTATTATAAAAAAGAAAAGAAAAAAGATTAATCTTCAAGTCGACTACTCACTCCAAACTCTCCAACCACAAGTCTGATTCTTTAATTTACAAGAATTATCCCTTTCGACTTGAATTTTCCCAAAAAAATTGCAATTAGTTTACAAGTTGCAAATCGTAGTCCTTACATTAATTTCCACTTTGCAAGTAGCAGATAGACCAAGCGTAAGAAAACAACTTCAATAATTTATCTTCTTCGTTTATCTCATTACTTGCCTAGCTAAATGTGAAAAATTCAATTTAGTTTGAAACATCACACACACACACACACACACACACACACACAATAATATAGGGTATAATTACTACACTGAGTGATGCAGAAGTACAGACAAAACAACATTTATTTTCACAGAATTTGATGTGTATAAATGTTAACAACGCACACACATTTATATCTCCAGAATTTCAAGTTTCAACTCTTTTGAATTCGCTCAGAACAAAGTACAAACTCAACCTCTCCTCTCCTCTCTCTCTCTCTCTCTCTCTCTCTCTCTCTCTCTCTCTCTCATGGCTTCCACCTCTCTCAAGTATATCCAGCTCCTCCTCCTCCTTTCTCTCTCCCTCTCTACAATTTCTTCCGCTCTCACTCCAAACTCTTCTTCTTCCACTCATTCGCATGAATCACTCAACCAACTCTGCAAATCCACACCACACCCAAATGCCTGCTTCGATTCCCTCAAACTCTCCATCTCACTCAACATCTCCCCCAACATTCTCTCTCTCCTCCTCCAATCTCTCTCCGCCGCCTTATCCCAAGGCCTCAAGCTCTCGCCCCTCTTCTCCGCCGCCAACCTCGTCGAGAAACAGCGGGGCGCCATCCAAGACTGCTCGGAGCTGCACCAGACCACATTATCCTCCCTCAAGAAATCCATGTCCCGCCTCTCCTCCGCCGCCGACCCAAAAAAACTCGCCGACGCTCGAGCGTTTCTCAGCGCCGCCATGACTAACAAGATCACATGCTTGGACGGCCTCGACTCCGCCAGCGGCCCCACCAAACCCTCCCTCCTCGACTACATCTCCAGTATCTATATGCAAGTCAGCAACTCCCTCTCCATGCTGTCTAAACTGGGCGTTCAGGGCAACGGTGGCAACCGGAGGCGGCGGCTCCTCGGCTTCCCGCGGTGGCTATCCAAGAGATCGCGGCGGATTCTGCAGACCTCCGGTGACGAGTACGATCCGAGTGAGGTGCTGACGGTGGCGTCAGATGGTACTGGGAATTTCACTACACTTTCCGAAGCGATCAACTTCGCCCCAAATAATAGTATGGACCGAATTATTATATATGTTAGAGAGGGAATCTATCAAGAAAATGTGGAGATTCCGATCTGGAAAACTAACATTGTTTTGCTCGGAGATGGCAGCGACGTCACCTTCATCACCGGCAACCGGAGCGTCGCCGACGGATGGACTACTTTTAGATCTGCTACATTTGGTATGAATATACTTACGTAATTATTTTCAATTTTTAGTTAAATTTAATTTTATCCATTTCTCGAGATTCGGTCATAGTAGGGTCGTATGTCTATATTTATTTTCAGCTGTGTCGGGCGACGGATTTCTAGCACGTGACATAACGTTCGAGAACACGGCCGGAGCAGAGAAGCAGCAGGCGGTGGCCCTACGCATCAATGCCGACCTCGTGGCGGTGTACCGGTGCATAATCAAGGGCTTCCAGGACACGCTCTACGTCCACTCATTCCGACAGTTCTACCGCGAATGCGACATCTACGGAACTATCGACTACGTGTTCGGGAACGCGGCGGTAGTCTTCCAAGGGTGCAACATCGTGACTAGGATGCCGATGTCGGGCCAGTTCACGGTCATCACGGCCCAAGCCCGGGCGAGCCCGGACGAGGCCACGGGGATATCGATGCAGAATTGCTCGATTTTGGCGACGGAGGATCTGTCGTCGACCAAGGGCGTGGTGAGGAGCTACTTAGGCAGGCCCTGGAGGAACTACTCAACGTCGGTGTTCCTGGAGTCATACATTGATGATTTTATAAACCCCATGGGGTGGGCTGATTGGGCCGGTCGAGGTGTTGACACGTTGTATTACGGAGAGTACAACAACTACGGGCCGGGCTCCACGACGGATGGTCGGGTTTCTTGGCCGGGCTTCCACGTGATGGACTATGAGGAGGCGTCGGACTTTACAGTTTCGTCGTTTATCACGGGCCAGGAGTGGCTTGATTCGACGTCGTTTCCTTATGATGATGAGGTCTGATTCATTGTCACGCTTTCAATAATCGTTTACGTGGATGTTTTTACTTGTTGGTTTAGGTGATGGAAGTATAAATGTAAACAAACGAGCCTTGTGTTTAATTTTATCAGTTTTTCTAATGAAAATAGTAAGAGAGTACGGGCGTTGCACGTATGTTTAATTTATTAAAATAAAATATGTTTGATATAATATTTGTAAAGTTATAAAATTATTAATTATTGATTATATATATATATATATATATGTCAATAAAATATTAGCAAGTATGTGTAAAGAGTAGAAAAAATGAAACCAAATTTCTTATAACATATGTACGATGCTCATAATAATAATCTATTACGAATGCATGTATATATAAAAAACGGAGAGTTCCAGAACCTAAATTCTAGATATAACAAGCTTATTATACCTCTTATAATTTTTTTATGTATAAAATTCTAGCTAGTGGGAAAACTCCAAAAAAAAAGGAAAAAAAGAAGAATGATCTCCAATATTTAAGTGACCTATGAAAAAGCAAACATACATATTAGTATATATTTTCAATTATAATGTTGTTAAATTACTGTCATCTTAGTTTATACTCTATTCATTAAATTTTAAAGGTAATTACTATAATGACTTCAATTACTATGAGATTAATTATTGAAAAATACGTGACATTTACCTGTATTCTACACATGATTTTTGAAATTGAAACACAACCCACCACCTGCTCCTCCTTCTACCTCTCTCTCACAACCACCATCACCAATATAACCTGCTGTGACTACCAGCTCAGCCCCTTCTTCTCATTTATATTTCGAAAAGTTATTTTATACAATTAAACTGAAAAAAGTCTTTAATAAATGAATACAAAAAATAATACGATAAAAAATAACCTCTTACAGTCCAACCACTTTCTTTCCCAATCTATTCATTGATAAGTAGGTTACATGCATATGTGTATGGAACTTGTAATTTATAGAGAGTAATGTGTGGCAGAATGTAATTAGGAGAAGATATGAGTTTATAGGTCTTGCTCAAAATGAATCCCTCTAGTTGTATTTTTCTAAATTTTCTAATATTTCTAATTTTGTTAAACCTATCTATATATTATTAAGTTAGTTCAAGTATAAGAAAATATTGATTTATCAAATATTAAATTAATCAATTTTCAATTATGATAATTATTTATCATGATAATCTGAATGTTAGATAAGTTATCACCTTAAACTCTTAAACTATGTTATCGTGTATTATATAAGAAAAATAATTTATTTAAACTGTTACTAAATTAATGAAAACAAACTAATATATATTATTAAAATAATTATGGGTAGACTTCTAATATAATTAGAATTCTTCAATAATAAAAATTTACATAATTGCCCTTAATATAAATATAATAAGAAGGATATATTAGCTAAATCAAATTTTGTAAGAATCCGTTCTTTTATAATAGGTATAGATTTGAGACTTCAACTAACTTAGGTTCCCACATAATTCTTTTTATATTGTTTGGTGGGGGAATATACTTCTTTTATTGTGATGGACCACGGACAACCAAAACAAAGGCGTTGACTAGAGCTAGAGGCTTTTTTAGGACACTTAAATAGGGGGTAGTGCACATTCAGGATACCTCGTTGCGGGCCTTCGATTTTTTAGGACAGTAAACAATTAGTAATCCCTCCGTAGGACATTTTTTGGCCTGAACGGACCCGATTGCCACATGTCTGCCACCTCAGCTTCCAGTCATCCTCCACTAATCCCTCTCTCATCACCTCTCTCTCTCTATCACTACGGGCAAAAGCCTCCGATTCCAATGCGTCGAAGGTGTTCAACAACATTGTCGGGGAATCATCCTCTCCGTCCAGCATCTGCAAATTCTCAATAAATATCGGAATCGAGAAATCATAAGCATTGGGATTCGTCGTATCCAGGAAGGACGGCAGATCGCGGCAACAGCCCCATGTCCTGTACACCAGCAACAACTCCACCGTCTGGGATTTGTATCCTGGGACGCCGACAACATTTCCTCCACCGCCTCGTGCTCGTCGCAATACTCGACCGCTCTTCCTTCGATGGCCGCCCTCTCCGGCGGTGATGGATTTCTCTACGGCATTTTAGCAGACATCTCGCAGGGATTATGCTGGGACTCAATGAGTTCCGTCAAAACCACCGATCTCGTCCCCGATTCATTCAAGCTCAACACTTACTCCCACATCGCCTTCGAGAAAGATTACATCAGCGCCATTCGAGGTTCGTATTTCTCCTAAAACGTCACCGATGTCGTCGACTGCTGGGATATCATCAGAGTGTCCAACACGTCTCTCCTCGAAATAAAGCTTCCGTTTCTATGATTTGACCGCCGCCTCCTCCGTGTACACGAAGGTCATCTCCGGCGATGGCTTCAGCTGCGGCGTGGTTTTAGACGGAGGGATCACTTGCTGGGGCCCAAACTTTGGTAATCTGCGGACTCAATCTGCGACGTAGCTTCCAATGTGGACTCAATCTGCGGCGTCTCGTAGATGTCCAGCGAGATAAAATGCTGGGGCAACAACACCGGCGTTGGCACCCCTCCAGCCGGGATCAGATTAGTTAGTTTGGCGATGGGTCCCGCTATTTTTGTGGTATTCGAGAGGATAATCATGGAGTGGAGTGTTGGGAAAGCTTCAACTCCTCATTGATCCCTAAAGGAGCTAGCTTCCTCTCCATCACTTCGTCGGAGTGGCTGACTTGTGGCATCAGAGAAGGTAACATGCGGGTGGCGGTGTAGAGGGAGGTGAATGAATGAGAATTAGAAGTTGAGAGATTTTCGCCCATAATGTGAGAGAGAGGGGTGAGAGAGGGGTTAGTGGAGGATGACTGGAGGCTGAGGTGGCAGACATGTGGCAATTGGGCCCGTTCGGGCCAAAAAATATCATATGGAGGGGTTACTAATTGTTTACTGTTCTCAAATTGAAGGCTCGCAACGAAGTGTCCTGAATGTGCACTACCCCTATTTAAATGTCCTAAAAAAGCCTGTAGCTAGCGTTGACTATACTTTTTAGTTGTAATTGCTCTAGTCAATGAGTCATCGCATCATTTCAATGTTTCGTTTACTTTCTCTAACAAAGTCATTTTCGAAGCAATTTATTAATAAATACTAACGGAGCTTCAGCAGTTAATTAGAAGGGCACGTAGAATGATTTATAATCAGTCATTTTATTAGTTTCGAAAACTTCTACTCTCTTTGAAATAAACATGACTACAGTCTACGTGTTAATTATAATTATTGGGGCTATAATATCATGATCATAAAATTATACGGGCATGTTTAGTTTCAAGGATGGTATAGATAAGATTGATAAATAGGATATGATTAAAGTATTTGGATTATTTATTATACGTCTGGTTAGATTGATTATCATTTTAATAGGATAATATATATATATATAGGGATATATATATAGGGATAGGATCATATAGGAACTACATTTTATATAGGAATTAGGAACCAATCCAAGCCATCCATCCTACAAGATCAATGAATATGATTTAATCTCATAATTAGCTGGTCAAACCCGCTTTTTTTGGTCAATCCCGTGTCTTTTACTTAAGTAGGGTTAAAATGGTCATTTTCGGTGTTTATGCACTGTAAAATCGTGATGCATTAACTAGTATAAAATGATGCATAAACTAGTACAAAGTGATGCATCAATATCAAAATATACGGTTTTGTGGACAACAAATAAAATTAATATAAATATGTACTTATACAACTAATGCATTATGTATATCGTATTCGTATGCGTATATAGTATCATAATTAATGTATTACGTATATTATTTTCATATTTATTACTTGATGTTCTGGGAACAATGTTATGATGCATTAATACAATGTACGGATGCATGAATATGTTATTATAAATGCACAAAATAGAAAATTATTTATTATCACAAATAATGCATTACGTATGTGACATTTATGCATTACATTGTTTAACTTTGTGCATTATAATGTCCTTGCAATCTGGATCAAACCATGTTTAATCTCCAATATTCTAATATCCTTCAGCAAAGTCTATCAATCCAAACTCTCAGCAAGAAGAAGAAAACGCCCACTGCACTCTCTATTCCACAATAGCCATGAACAAACAATTATAATTAATTTAGAAAAGGAACCATTTAAGATTTGAAAATGTGAATCAATTCACATATCAGCCGAATGTTGCTGACAAAATCCAATAATTAATCTCATATTCCATAATAGGATTCCTTATTTCTTGTTTTTCCCCCTCAGAGCCATAGGAATCGATGCAAACACTGTGTTGTAATTTGGGTTTAGTAGAGAGAGATAGAGAAAGAGATATAGAGAGGGGAAAAAAGAGAGAATGAGAAAGATAATTACGTGGTGGTGGCGACGGCGGTACGTGATGGGAGTGGCGGTGGCAGCGGGTGATGGTGGTGGAGAAGGGAGAAAGAGAATACGGGGGAGAGAGAGAGAGAGAGAACGAGAGGGATGAGTCATGAGAGAGAGGACGATGTCTGTGAAAATATAATCACACTCTTCCACCTGCAAACAAATTCAAACTCTAGCTGCCAATGATGGCGGCGGCGGCGATGTTGTCCGGCAGCGGCGGTGGCGGAGATGTTGTCCGGCGGCGGCAGCGACGACGGCTATGATGGGTGGTGTCGGTGGTGAAGAGAAAGATGGAAGAGGGAAGAAGAGAGAACTGTGATATACGAGAGTGAGAGACATAAATTTTTTCCCCAAAATAACCCTCCATCTTTTGGTTTTGAATCCATGTCAATGTTTTAGATCTAATCTTAACCATACATTCTATACAAATAAATGGTGAGGATTAGTTCCTAGTTCTCATATAAGAATTGGTTCTCACTATATCCACACCCTATATATATATATATATATAGAGAGAGAGAGAGAGAGAGAGAGAGAGAGAGATACCACATAGTTGAAGAGAGAGGAAGATAAGAATTTGAACATTGATGTTTAAAATTGGGAGAAATTTGAGAGCAATTGGAAAAAGCTGAAGAAAAGCTATATTTGTAATCACTAATTGAGAAGAAAAAGGAAAAGAGATATTTGTAATCATGAAAGGAAAAAAATGTTGAACAAATTATCAAAGTTATTGTAGTCTAGTGTCCGATGTTGACGAAGATATATAGAAAAAGGAGTTCATAATTTTGAAATTGAAAACTAATAAGACGATATTTTAGGATTTTAATGCATTCCACCAAATATAAAATTGATATCATGTATGATAAGGCATATCAGTCATACGTTATATTACCACCTACCAAACGATTTCATTATATCAGTCCTTGTTTGCAGCTGCTACACAATGATGAGTTTTATCCAGTGTGTACACCGAAAGTAGCGGCTGCGAATTTTCACGAAATAAAAAAATAAAAAATAAAGATGCTAATTAGAAGAAAAAGTGTAATTAAAACTCAAGGAGTAATCAATTAATGCTTATTAATTTTAATCAAAATTATTAATTTCAATTAATTTTATTAATTATAAATTTATTAATCGATCGCTATTTAACTTTAGCTAAATATTAACCAATTCAATTATATATATATATATATATATATATATATATATATATTGGATATGCATACAGATTCCATATAACCTACATGATAATCAAACATAATTATATATTATTAAATCTTCAACCAATACAATACATCATGATCGCTTATAAAGCGAAATAATCAATTAATTATACACCGAAAAGTCTAAAACTATCCAACAAGAGCGATAAGTGAAGTATGTTTTACATATCAAACATTTTCAAGTCACACTCTCAATTATTACGACATAAAAAATTATGATGCAAGGTACGTAGTTTAATTAATAGTAGCATGCATGCAATGCAATAGCATTGGCGAGAATTAACATGCTAAACCAATTAATGGAGTCCTTTCGCAGAGATTGAGGATGAGCTTGAGAGATAGAGGCACGTTGAGATGAATGCCCAACACATTGGCCTTAATGGCGGTGCACAGACACACCCCCAACTCCAGATCCGCCAGGCCTGCCAGCAGGGTGCAGCATGGGCTACTTTTAGGGTCCTCTATTACCACCACACCACCCAGCAGATTTGCACATACGCCTAGCTTTACGGTGTCTCTAGAGCATTTTGTTGTGTTGGAGCTGGGAGGCTTTGTAAAGCCGCCGCTGCCATAACCAGGGGGTGTTGCAGAGCCGCCGCTTCCTGGAGGCATTGGAGAGCTGCCGTTTCCGGGGGGCACTTGAGAGCCGGGAGGCGTTGGAGAACCACTGCTGATGGGGGGCGGTGGAGAGCCATTGTTGTATGGGGGTGATTGAGAGCCACCACTGCTGGGGGGCGTTGGAGAGCCAGTGCTTCCAGGGGGCGATTGAGAACTACTACGGTTGGGGGGCGGTGGAGAGCCATTGTTGTTTGCGGGTGGTTGAGAATTACCTTTTATGGGGGGCGGTGGAGAATTGTTGCTTCCTGAGCCTGGAGGAGATGAAGATCCGCTACTGTCTGGGGGGCCACCGCTGTTGGGAGGCGTTGGAGAGGCAGAGGAGGATAGGACGTAGTAAAGAATGGTGAGGGAGAGCAGAAGATGGGCTTTCGCCCAAGTTTTAAATACCATATTCTTCTTTGTGGGAGTTATTGATTCTTTCTTTATTTGTATACGTTTTTTGTCAAAGAGGGGAGTGATTGAGCAAACTATTGGTTCTGCCCTTTTATACTTGATGAGAAGCTGCGTCATGCCATCCAATCAATTTTTGTCAATTCTTTTCTTTCTTTTCTTTGTAGAAACCTTTTTTTTTCTTAAATTTCTTGAATTAGTAAAAGAAAAAAGATTGACATCTTATAATCTAAGAATACTTTAGTAATTAATTTAAAGGGTAATGATATTCGGTCACACGCGTAAGAAAAAGGAAAATTTTGTAAAAATATATGAAAATTATCATATTCCCCCCTAAGGTTTATGCTTCCCCAATTAGGGTATATTTCCATTTTCAAAACCTATATTACCATTTTTAACTTGTGTGACCAAATAGCACTACCTTATTTAAAATAGGTTTTATTTCTTTCACATAAGATCTTAAGAATTATATTGCATCTAAAGTTCATTAAATTTGTGATAAATATAATTTTATTGATAAGTATTTATTTTTAAAATCCTCAACTTTTACACGTTAGATGTTCCACCACCATAGCCGAATAAGTGTCATATTTTAGAATTCTATCAAAACTCTCATTTTTGTCCAATTGCAAATTTCTCTATATTGTTTGTTTTTTAATGCAATAGTTGGAAATATTTATCTTGGAACGGTACGGTATACTGAGAAGAGAAGCGTGTTAGTTAAGATTAGCTGGAAAAGTTGGGGAATTGTTTGCAAGATTATATGTAAGGACGTCTCTAAATGATTTTACTACACTAGCTTTGCCCTTATGCAAATTTGTGGCAATGGCTTGTAGTTCGTTTAGGTATAGTGGTTGTATGGGGTTACTCCAATCTCCCATCATCGCCATTTTGATTATTAAAATTAATTAATGAAACAATCCATGCATAAAGGTCCAGTTAATCAACAATTTAGGGGCTAATTAAGTGTCTGGTTTAGTTACCAATATAACCATGTCCATTTTTATTTTTATTTTTTTTTGGTAATCTCATAGTGAATAATCATTTTTTTGGTAAAAATCTATGTTTTTTTTAATTAATAAAAAAAATATATGTTTTTGAATAACTATTTTAGGCCTACCTACATATAAATGGCTCACGTGGACCTTGGTTTCACTCCTAGTTAATTTATGTTTAACGCCATTTTATCATTTCAACTTTTACAAATTTTGGTATATATATCTATACACATCCAAGTTACCAAAATTAACGCTGTAAAATGATAAGGACATTCTTCTTTACTTTTTCTTTTTTAATTCCATGGTCGTAGTTGCTACCTATGGGGCATAATGATAAAAGCCTCCAATCAAACAGTAGGAGTGGGTGGAAGTTGGCAGGAAGGGTGAAGCTCGTCAGGACCAGATTTCAGATTCTTATTTGGTAGAATGGCCTGGAAATCAGCAGGGAGAAAAGAAAACAAGGAAAGAGGGTAACTTGAAAGAAGTAGGAAACGAATCTACAGGACGGTGGGTAGAGGGTGCCTTTAAGGGAAACCGGCAAGGGGAAAAGGCAGAGGATGCCCCTGCAACTTTAAATAGGTTCGACATGCGGTCTAATGATGCTGAGTTAGAGAAGACTGGAGGGGGACGGCAGCTTATTTATTCAGACAGTAGGGAATTTGGTTCTGGATGAGGAAGCGCGTCTCCTTGAGGAGCTCGCTGCATCGGATGTCCATGACAGTGACGAGGAGAAGGTAGAGGAGATAGAAATGGAGCATCCTCCGAAACAGCGGGGGCAGCAGGTGGAGGGACAGAGTGGTGTTGCTCAAACTGTTTCCGATCAGCAAGATAAGAATCTGGAGGACTCCTTCTCGAATGCCTCTTCTGAAACTCCGGATAATTCGGTTACAAATGAAGGGGGCGTTGCCCGATCACCTAAGACGCAAAGGAGGAGAGGTAAGGTAGCTGGTTTTCAGTACTATACGCACACTAAGATGAATCCTCTGAAGTCTCTTTCTCCGTATAAGGAGTCATATTATGTGGAAGAACCTCTCTCCCAGCAGAAGGGGAAGAGAAATAGGAAGCCGAAGATTCCTACTAAAATCTATGATATTAGGAGTAAGCATGTCTTATTTGGAAAAGATCCTGATGATGATAATGCTTTAAAGGCACATGATGAAGAATCGGATCTTAGCTCAGTGGCAGGGACGGCTAGATTATCTTTTTCCTCTTTTCTTTTCTTTCTTTTTAATTAACCTCTTAGGTAACTTTCTTTTTTACGTTTATTGTTTTCCTTTTCTTGTAATTTTCATTTATTCCTTTTTAATAATAATCTCAAATTATGATACCTTCCCTCATGTGCGATAGTTTAAAGAAATCACCCATGAAAAATAAGTTATACTTTTCAAATAAACATGTGAAATTAAGAGCGGAGACTTTTTTACTTTAAAAATACTACTTTACTGCTATGACATTTCGAATAATTGGGGACTACCAAATGCTACTACTTCTGAGCTCTTTTGATAATTTCCCAGTCCAACTCTTTCTGACCACATAATTGATTGGCACGATGATGTTAAATCTACGTTTACTTAATTTTCCAACTCTGGATTTCAAACCATAACAATAAATAAATCGGCCAAAACAATTTGTATCCACTCACTATACTTTTCATAATTGTTATTTAAAGAGTTAATGGCCTATAAATTTCCAAATTTATTGAGTTGTCACGTTTTGCACCAAAAAAAAAAAAATTGTCTCACAAATTTCTGAATTTTTAGTTTCATCTGATTTTGCCATCCGACTCGATTCCCGGCGAAGTCCCAACTGACATGACAATCGTGAATCTGACGTGGAAGTACTTAATTTAAAAAAAATCCATAAAAAATGGCCAATAAATTTTCGTCTAATTTTGCCACCCGACTCGATTTCTGGCAAAGTCCGAGCTGACATGACAGAATTTAAATGATGAAAGTTACGGGTTTGATTAAACAACAACTCGCATTCTTGTTCTTTCAGATTGAGTTATATAGGGCTCCGTTGTAGCATGGGTGACAGAGCAATCCACCACTTTACACGACATCATTTCTTCTTTAAAATAATCCATGAGGATGCCCCCGAAAGTCATTTCGGATCTTCTTCCAAGTCGCCCCGACAAAGGTGAAGAGGTTGGATCCTTGCCTAGCATGGATCAGACCTTGCCATTGATAGATATCGGCATATCTAGGGGTGAGCATCGGGTCGGACCCGGACCGACCCGCTAGGACCGAAGACCCGCTCCTAAAAAAACTGGACCGACCCGGACCGCAGAAGAGGTCAGGACCGACCCTGACCCGGCCCAGACCCGGGGTCCGGGTTCGGTCCAACCCGTAAAAATTGCAGAATTAATGGAGTTTTTTTTTTCCTATTCAAATATTCAAACACCAATTTTCAGCAATAATAATATCAACAATAAAACATCTATTAGTCTCAAATATTCTCAATCCACATCAAAAACATAAATTAAAAGCAATCCATTACATAATATCCACATCATATATGCCGTATATCGGATTCGAATCTTGGGTGGAACCTGTCCGACCTCGAGCGGGTCCCACTGGTCACTCTCGATGCTGAGGCGGAACACATTCTTCATCAGGGGCATGTATGTGAGGTTCATGCTCCAATCGCCATCATTGTCGATGAGCCATCGGAAATCCCACGTTAGCCGCCCGAACATGAGGAAGTGATCCGACCTATTCGAGCGGCGCCATGACGGCTCGTCTTTCACCCAGTCAAGCATGGCAACGACGTGGAGGTCCCGATCCTTGGCGGTGTGGTTATAGAGGAATTTGATCACTAGTTTTACTTAGCAAAATAAACCGCACTTTATCGGGCTATTGTAGCACTAGTAACGAGTATCGTATCCTCAAGGACTATTGGATCGAATTTATATTGGAAACGAAGTTTATGCACCTTCATACTATTCAAGCTTTGCAACCATTATGAATATTGATTAATTAAAGCACTTAAACATAAGAACAAAACAAATAAGCAAGAAAATAAGCAAATTCAAGTAACAAACGATTAATAAACGGATAAGGAACAAATTGGAAATAGAGTTGGTTCTAGGGATTCAATCCGATTCTAGATGGTTTGATCGAGACTTCCTAATCGAGAAGCAATCACAAAACCATTCACTAATCTCTCCTGACAATTAGCAAACGTAGATCAACTCGACGACTTTCTCGGCTAAGACTCAAGACGTCGAATTAACTCTAAAAAGATCAAAGGACTCAAGCTTCCATGCATGCAATCTCACCTCCTAAGTCTCAAAAGCAATACATGATGTGCAATTTGATTTCCATGCATGTAAAAACCTACTAAGAATTTCTACAAATATTTGGCATGCAAGAAAGGTGATTAACAATTCCCACATGAAAATAAGCTCCAAATCCACATTCAATTAGAAGAAGGCAATAAGAATTAACGAGCTATAATCATTCCATCATCAAATCATCATAAATCCCCAAAACCAACGAGGAAATTTAGCTAGACATGGATGAAATTAAAGCAAAACAAAGGGAAAATGATTGCATAATTAAGAAACTAAGAACCCAATGATCAATTCTTCAACAAGTCTTCAAATCCAACCTTAATCCACTAATACAATAATTGAAATGTGTTTAGAACCCTAATTGGAAACTTTTTGAACAAGAATCTAAGCTAAAGGATGTAGAATACACGTTTTGGGGTTGTCCCATAGTATATATAGGGAGGAAAAAGTGCTAAATGAAGTTAAAATCGCGTCAGGGGCAAAATCGTCCAATTTTGGACAAAACAGTAAAAATCGGTGGTCGGAGAGCCAAAATCGGCAGTTCAGGCCTGAACCGCCGAGTGGACCGCCGATTTCAACTTTCTTCTTGACTTCCATTCCAGAGATTTTCGGCGGTTTGGCCGGTGGTTCACCCCTGAACCGCCGGCTTTTGGCTCCAAACCGCCGAAAACTCATGCTGAAGCGCCGGTTCTTGATTTCTTCTCCTCTTCGCTCGGTTTTCCACTTTTCCGTCCCGTTTCTTCATCTCCGCTCTTCAATAGCCCTTCCATTTCGACTTAGCATCCCATGCTTGACCTACACACATGCACAAACTCCACCAAAACGTGAAAGTAATCCAATATAGTGAAAATCATCCAAAACAAGTCACGTTTGGCGGAAAAATAAGGCAATTAGTGCTATGAAAATGTGTTTAGTGGCTGCAAAATGGATGTTTATCAGAATTTAAATTCTTCCATGTCAACTCAGAGACTTCGCCAAAATTTTAGTTGGGTGGCAAAATTAGACGAAACTAAAAGTTTGAAAATTGTGTGGCAAATTTTTTTTTTTCGGTGTGCAAAAAGCGACAACTCAAAGAGAGTTTGGAAATTTACCAACTATTTTTTTTATTTTTTTAATTAAATATGTCCACATCAGATTCACGGCTGCTATGTCAGCTCGGACTGCGCCGAAAATTGAGTCGGGTGGCAAAATCAAACGAAACTAAAAATTTAAAAATTATGAGGCATATCTTTTTTCTAAAGTGCAAAACGCGAAAACTCAAATAGTTTAAAAATATACAAGCCATTAACCCTTATTTAAATATTTAATTAATTTATGTAGATCATATAATTTGCGCTATGAATGATTAATTATTATTTGAAATATATGGAAATTTAGTTTTTTAAGGGATTTTGGCGAATTAAATCACGAACTTTAGGGTTATTTTTTTTTGCAATTTAAATTCTAACTTTAAACTTTGGAGAATTAAATCATAAACTTTTCAATTTTTGCAAAAAAACACCCCTAATATTTTCGGCTCCCGAAAATTTAAACTTTAAACTATGAATTTTTGGATAATTTTGTTAAGGGATTTTGGCAAATTAAATCACGAACTTTAGGTTTTTATTGCAATTAAACCCGAACTTTAAATTTTGGCGAATTAAATTATAAACTTTTTCAATTTTTATAATTGAAGCACCCCAATATTTTTGCCATGGTTAAATTGAAGAATTCATCGTCTCCCAACAAGGGGTCCAACTTTTTAAATACCACAACATAAAATACTACTCCCTCCGTCCCGCGAAAGATGACCTCCTTTCCTTTTTTGGCTGTCCCACGAAAGATGACCCCTTTCCATTTTGGGAAATAATTAATTGCATTCACACTGCTTTTCATTTGCATTCACACTGCTTTTACATTTTTTAATATTTATTCATACTACTTTTATATTGTTTATTAATAAAATACTCCACTAATTATACCACTACTATTTCTTCTTAGTCTCCGTGCCCAAACCAAAGAGGTCATCTTTGGTGGGACGGAGGGAGTATTCTTCTATATCTTCATTTTAAATCACACACTTTTATATACCAAAATGTCTTAAAAGACTAATATACCCTCAACTTAAAAAAACAAACAAAATAAAAAATAAATAAAAACAACAAAAAAACAAAAACTAACCCTACCCAACCCCAACCGCCGTCCCCACTCTCTCTCTCCCCCAATTTGTGTCGGCGCCCCCCCCCCCCCCCCCACCCACTCTCTCTTTCTCCTTCAATTCGACTCCTCGTTTCCGCATCTCCTCCCTCCCTTACGATCTCACGACAGCCTCCTCCTCACGATCGATTGATCGTCGTGACCAGAAGAACATGAGCAATAGGCCGCCACAATCGTCGTCGCAATGAATCACCGTCGACGTCCTCTGGCAAAGAGGAGGAAAATTTGAATTTTCGAGTCTCAAATCTACCGGTTAGTGCCCTTTCTTTTTTCGAAATTCATGCTTAAATCTTCGATTGAATGCATGTTTATTTAGTTCTACATGTTAGAAATTGTTATATGTTAGAGTTAGGATTTTTATGTGGAAGATTTCGACATTGTTTTGGTGTATAGAGTTCGACATTTTTGAATTTGTTGGTGTTGGGTAGTTCGACATTTGTTGTGTTGGTTTGGTGTTCTTATAGGGTCGATGGACGTGGGGAAGACGACGGCGAAGGAATCTGTCGTGCTCACGATGGGCTTCCCATCGGGAGGTCACGATGAGCTTCCCATCGTGAGCTCACGATGACACTCCAACGTGAGCTCACGATGGCAACCTCACAGTGACCTCACGATGGCGAGGGCTGTCGTGACCACGGCAGAACCCTTTGCCGTCGTCGCACCGGTCCTCCTCCCGTCATGACCATGGCCACGGGCTGTCCCTCCGTCCTTCATCTTCTTGTGTTATGTTGGTTTGTTGAATTATAGCACGTTACCACGCACTTAATACTTGGTTTTATTGATTTTGTAGGAACATTATCAATTTGTTAGACCCGCCATGCTCTATTCGTCTCCTAAAGTGAACCTTTACATGAGGGTAGACGTGTTTGATGAAATTAGGAGAGTTTTATTTGAAATTTCCGGTGATCATCAAGCCGAGGCATTCCTAAGAACCGGTGTTGTTGGGTGGTTGATTGATGCGAGAAGAAATCAGAGTGCAAGTAATGCGCTAAATCTGACAATAGCCCAACAGTTGCAAGGGATTGGTGCTAATCGGCTACCAGAGAACGAGCTTTGATTTTATCTTGGTCATACGACCATTCGTATGACGGTAGTGGAATATGCTCTCATCACCGGGCTTCACTTTGGAAACTCTACATTTAATCTACATGCAGTTCATGTACCTCCTAAAACTGGCATTCACTACAGATTTTTCAACGGCCGAGAGATACAGACCAATGAGTTGCGCGACGCCTTTAACAAAAAAGGACTTGGAAGAGACATCGAAGACTATTTGAAGGCGGCCAACTTGCTCATTTACTATTATTTCCTCCTATGTCGGAACAAACCCACCATAGAGGATTGGGCATGGACGTTAGTTGAAGACTTCGAGGCTTGGAATGCCTTCCCATGGGGCTCGTACACATGGGGAGCACTGTGTCACTATGTGTACAACGCCCAGACAGTTCCCAAGGACTACCACCTCTATGGTCCGGTTTAGACTTTACAGATTTGGACTTATGAGATGATTCCGGCGTTGGAAGATTTATGTAGAATCAAAGATCGCATTGAAAGAGTGCCTCGGTGCTTGATGTGGGTCACAAGAGTGATGAAAGTTGATTTCAGTCAATTCTTCGATAATCTACGGGTACATTTATGATCTTATAATGTTTTTCATTCATTCAATGATGTTATCTATATTAGTTTCTAAAATTCTAATATTACATTTTCATTACCTTTGCAGTTTCAGGTATTGGAAAGTTTTGAAGCTACGGAAGCAAAGCGTTATGAGTATTACATGCTGAGCTTTGAAAATGGAGACCCTTTTGATGTTCGATACGTACTTCCTAAACAAATTGCTTCCAGGAATAACCCGACTACAAAGAATACAAAGCAGAAGACTATGGGAAAGTTGAAACAGTTAGCAGCAAGGGCGGTCCGTGGTGACCCGGTACGACAGATGTCGAAGCATCGTCGGGAGGGTACCCCACCACCTCGCAGTTCACCACCTCGTACATCACAGTGGGGGCCCTCGGAAGAGCCAGACAGGGTCTGTTGTTTGCACGGACGACCATGCCCCCTCCATGATGAGGACACGAGCAGCAGAGGGGACGAGATTGAGCACCGGCTGAGGAGCATTTTGGACGACGAATCTGACAACGGCTTCCTTGCTAAACTGACTCGGAGAATAAGTCAGGTTTTTGTTATGAGGCGCCTCCTCCACAACAGTCACATAGGAGTCGTAGGACTGCATTGGACGCTCACCATCACTCTACCTCGGCATTCGACGCTCAGATGCGGGCTGGTAGGATCGACCAGGACTTGGATCCGGCCGGTCACTCTTATGCTGGAGGTCAGACTTCTCTAATTCGGTCACACCATTCTGGAGTTGGGTCCCACCACTCTCACCGGTAGACTTCTCACCACTCTACTTCCCACCACGATGAGTCGGCTCATCCTCACCCTCAAATCGGTGTTTCAGTCCGTGATGAGCCGTTCCAGCAGTTTGGGCCGTTCCAAGCTGATCAGGAGGCGCAGTCTTCACAGCAGATTGGTCAGGACTTGTTTGCCCAGCTCTTTCAGCCGATGCCGATGTCGGCCCCTTATGAGACACTGCAGCAGCCCATTATAGAGACGCCGTAGCAGCCCATTTACCAGACGTCGCAGCAGCTCCCTTACCATACACCTTTGCAGCTGACCTATGGTCCGAGTGAGCATCAAGGTTCTAGCTCACACACTCCCCAACAACACGTTGTAGATGATCCAGTTGACGAGGATGATGCTCAATATGAGGAGTCGGATGAGGGGGGTGGTGAGAAGGCAGGTGAGGAGGTAGGTGATGTTGCCTTGGGTCCTCGGCAACGTAGACCGTCTGCTGCTGTCCGCACCCCTTTTCTTGGTGCAACTCCAAGTAGAACGTAGAAGTTGAGGATGATGTATACTGACTTTAGGAGGCAGGGATATGAGTATTATGTGCATGTGATTGAGACAGGTCATCGTCTAACAAACAAATTATTTGATCTGGTGGAGAATCCGAGGGAGGACTTCATTCAAGAAGTAAGTTAGTAATTTTATATAGCAAGTTTATACTTATATTGAAATTGATTTGAAATTTATATTATCTCAGGTAGTAGACCTCTACGTGCTTTCGGTTCGCACGAGAATCCGAATGCATAACATGACTGCTCCAAATATTGGGCCAACTAACACGATCATCGTCGGCACTCAGTTATTTGTAAGTTTTTAATATATATTCTTTATATTTTATTATAAATATTGAAAAATGATATCAATCTTGTATGCTGTTAATTTGATAGAAAGTTTTGCACGCCGAGCTGTAACTCCTACATCCCGATGATCGAAACTTCATGCACATAAAGGGAAAGCCCTTGTATAAGCTTTGAAAGATGCATCCGGGAGTAGAGGACATTGTGAACGGGCTAGACTATCCAAATTCTGTTCCATGGTCAAATTGCAAACATGTAAGTGTTTAATGAAATATATTTCAAGTTTCTAACCATTCATTAATTTAAATTATTCTATTTTTTTATTGAAACAGATCTGCACTGTGTGTAATGTCTTTGAGAATCATTGGGTCACGATTTAGATAAGTATTGCTGATTGGACGGTTGAGTTGTACGATTCAATGTCACACGAATATGATCAGCAAAGGGTCGCACCTATTGATTACGAGCTCAAGCCCATTACTCGTCTCATTCCTCATCTACTATCTCTCTCAGGCTATTGGAATAACAATTCAATAATGACGAAGTGATATGGTGAAATGAAGCTTTTGAAGATGCCGATCAAAGACCAGTTTGCCCAGACAGATAGTCACAGTTGCGGCCCCTTTGCATGCATATATTTGGATCGTTTGATTAGTAGTAAGCCGAGACACTGAGGGAAAATCACTGAACGCTACATTCAAAGATATCGGTGGCTCGTAGCGACTATGATTTATTGGCTTGCAGTACTTGACAACATCTAGTTTTATGTATGGTGTTTGAAACATGTATTTGAATCTTATTTCCTCGTATAGTTGTTAGTTTATGTATTTCAATAATTTTATGGGGTAGTTTTGTTAGTTTATCGAGTTTATGGTGTTTGAAACATGTATTTGGATCTTATTTTTATGGTATAGTTTCTTAGTTTATCGACTGCATGAATGAAATAGTTTGGAGCAGGTAAATTATCATACATACGGGATGAGGATGCCATTGTGAGCTCACGGTGAGGATGCCATTGTGAGCTCATGATGGAATGTCACTGTGAGCTCACGATGGTGGGCATTCGTGAGGTCACGATACAAGCCATCTTGAGCTCACGATGAGAATGTCACCGTGAGCTCACGGTAGGCTTTATCGTGACCTCACGGCGTTGAACCCCATCGTGACTTTAGGATTTTTGCCTAATTATGGTGTTTTAACCGGTTATATTAATTTGTTACGTGTTAAATATGTTCTACTTAACATTGAAATACATTAACAAATAAAAATTACACATTTAAACACACAATTATAGTGTTGGAGAGATTTGTGACACAACAATGAATATATTACTATATGTTACATATACAATGACTTTTGCATTTGATAAACAATACATCTGTAACATTAACCCATTTAGTGTTTCTTTGATATAAGACCGCAAAATATGATGTGAAAATGTTGTTTAATATGTAATATAACATTTCAAAACTAATTAATCATTGTTTTCGGCGTAATCGATCCGGTTAATTGGTTCATGACGGGATAAAAACATCATCGTGAACATGGTCGTGAACATGTCATCGTGATCACGATGACCATGCTAAACGTGACCTCACGATGACTTCTTTATCTTGAGGTCACGATGGATACCCATCATGAGTTCGCGATGGACGCCCATCGTGAAGTTACGATGGCTAGGCAATCATGAGGTCACGTTGGCGTGGTCATCGTAACCTTTCCAAGAACTCGAAAAAAAACCATTTTCATCAAATTAGCATCAAATAAAACATCAAATTCAACACAAATAAGTCTACGTTCATACAAGTCACAAAATAAGTCCAGTAGTTTAACACCAATAAAGTTCAAACATAACTTTTAAACAAATCTAAACTACAACCAACACTCTTCAAATAAGTCTAGTCGACATCTAGAGCCGTGGAGGGTGACGCACCATCCTGCGCTGCTTTATTTCGGGCCTCAAGTTCCGGCGGCAACCAAGTTGTGTCCCTCAGGATCAGCACTCGGCATCTAATAATTTGCGTTGTCGACTCCATCACCTCAAAGATCATGGCATCATCTACTTTGAGATCGAAAGTGCGTGTGAATTGTTTCCCTGCATACTTAAACTTCGGTTTCTTCAAAGATCCAAGGTACATCAACTGACATTTGGTTCCCTTATGATTGGCAACCATTGGCACATCCGCACGAGGAAGTTTAGAAACAATATGTGCCGGTATATGCTATTATTGCACACAAAGCATTGATTAAATTCTAAAAAAAGTCATACAAAACACATTAATTGTTTGTTTAGTGGTACAAATTCTTACCAAATGCCAAGGAGCCGAAACATGTGACTTGGCTAGGATAACATCGAAAAAAGGTTTGTCTCCTGCTAGACAACACAAGTCTAAACCGGATGGCTCTGTCGACATCTACAACCATCCAAATGCGACAAAACATAAAGCAAACATGAACATCAACCAATTAAATTCAAGAATTTGTCACGTTTTATGTTCAACCAATCACTTTAATTCATACATATGTGGAAAACATAAATCGAACATCAACATCAACATCTTCAACCAACTTCAACAATTGACACATAAATTGAAAAATTCTTACATATCAATAACATCAACGTATTCCTCTAAATTCAACATAGCAAACCAAATTCAAAAACAACAACATATATCGAACATAAAACAACAACAACATCAACATATCAAACAAAATTAAAGAATTCTTGCAAAAGAATACTAGATAACCAATTCATCAAAACATAAAACCAAAGATAGTTTCATAACTCCTTATAATTGGGTGACATTAGGGTCGAAGAAACGTACCTCCAATCGGAAACGAGCGGTGGGGGAGGCGGCGCCGGCGGTGGACAAGAGAAGCGGAGGTGGTGAAGAGGGAGGAGGGAGATGAATGAGATAAGAATTATATATGTTGGGTATTGGGGGAAAAGAAGGGTAATGTACGTTTGGTTGAAATAAAAAGTTTGAGATTCTATCTCACTTTATCGGGAAATCTGGCTTCACCACAATGGGATCACCATCGTGAGGTCACGATTGGAGTGACCATCGTGAGGTCATGGTTGTCCCTCAATCGTGACCTCACGATGGCTTCTCCATCGTGAGGTCACAATGGTTTTGTCATCGTGATCAAGGCAGGGACTCACCAAAAATCATCCATGTATGCAGATAATACATGTCTTAAATATTCTAAACATAAAAATAGATATTAAAGGTTTAAAAGGGTCAATACAATGCCATAAACTCAACAAGTTCTGTTACTCCTATATTTCATCTTCAATTGGGTCAGGACATGCCCTAATATCATGACCCTCACGACGGCAATTGCTACATCTTTTTTTCCTCCGGTGCCGTTGACTTGATTCTACTCCCCCAAAATCATGAAAATTTTGTTCATCCTCTGTTTGTTGGAGAGGGATATTCAAATCGACTCCACCCAGGGGGATAGATGTCGTGCATTTTTTTCTGTTGTGCCCAGATCCACCACACCTTGAGCAAACTTGAGGATGTCGTGCTCTCGTGCCTTCAACTGCTGACCGAGCACGACTCATTCTTGGATAACCGGCCTGACGTACATCTTCTGGAGGATAAACCCTAATTGATTTGATTTTCGTCGGCACATTCCACTCATCGGGGTGTGGTATTTGATTGATATGCTCAGCATAAATTTGTCTTAGGCCATCTTGTTTGAAATATCTATGTACGAAATCGTACACATTCAAACTAATGTCGGCCCGCCTGTTAAAATAGGAAAAATAGAATTACTTACATACAAAATGAATATCAAAATAGTAGAAAATTCTAACAAATAATATAAATTTTACATTATAGTGGAAGCAACAGCATGCTTACATGGAATTCTATCCTCATCGAAGACACGACAATCACACGTCCAATTTTGAAGATCGACTTGATATTGTTGATTATCTTTGTCTATTTTATAAACATGCTCGGTGATTGCTAGAACAGGAAGAGCGAGACTCTCTTGCACTGATAGAGAAAGCTTATTGAATGTGGTGACAGTCAACACATGATCTCTCGATTCAGCATCGGTACGCTGCTCGTCAAACCAATCCTCCAATGTGTGGCAAAATGTTTCAAGTAATGAGCACACTGGTAAATGCCTACTCCACCACAAAATACTGTTCACGGCTTCGACAGCATTAGATGTCAGTAGTCCATAGCGCCGCACAGGACACTTTGGCCTAGCCCACCTCTCTGGTCCAGTTTAAGAAAGTCGTCTATGAGCACCATTAGGACTTACAGTGTATAACAATTCGAAAAAGTTTTCAAACACTTCGTGGCGATAAATATATACTGCTTCATAAAATATTGTGGCCACAATTTTGCCTTATGGGGTCAAATTTTTCTGCAGATGGTGATAGCACAATCCGTGGAATGCATTTGGATAGACGGTTCGAACTACATTCCTAATGCTCTTATGTTGGTCGCTCACTATCAACAAATCTTCGGAAGGATTAAAGCATTTGCATAGGTTATAGAGAAAATAAGTCCACGACTCATCGTTCTCTATCGGACCAAGGCCAATTGCAAGCGTAAACACTTGCTCGTTCCCATCCTTCGTGCAGGCAACAAATAAGGTTACTTTGTTTCTACCCTTAAGATGAGTCCCATCTACTATGAGCACAGGTCTAAGACACTGCTCAAATGCTCTAATACACTGTCCAAGGGCAAGGAACATGTGACAGAACACTCCTTCACTAGTCGTCTGCAAGTCGTATACAGTCCCAAGATTACGTTGTTTCAACAAATACAAATACGACGGAATCTTCTGATATGACAAGGGGAAGTCACCGTACATTCTCTTTATCGCTAGCTGCCTTGTTCGGATGGCAAAATTGTATTGAACGCCGTATCGCATTCGCATCTCTGCCATCATCTCCTTTGGCCTCAGAACGACCTTCTCATCTATCAATTTCTTAGAAAAAATAAAATGCGGCCACCTCGCCACTCACCGACCTTGCACGTGTAGCACGTTTCAAATCTGATCGGCAACTGTGATCCAATGTCAACTTAGTAATCCGAAAAAGAGTTGCACATTCCACATCACATAACCTAAACGTGCAATTCTTTCTACCACTCCTACATAGGTACACTATACGGTCCGAAGCGGAGAGATCGGTCTTACACTCTACAAAGTGCTCCAAATGATACATTCCTATAGCTATCCTCAACTCTTGCACTGATCGAAATATGGACCCTACCTCGAGACTACCATTGATGACGATAGGCTGCTCAATCCACGCCAACGGTATTGCGCTTTCAAGATCTGGATGTGGAATGATCCAATTGCGCTGTGTACGCTCATGCTCAACCTCGTTTTCTGATTGATGGTCCGATGAAAAGTGTCGCTGCCCCATGAGCCTATCCATTTGTGCCGGCTGTCCAATCCAAGCATAAAATTCTTCTTTTATTGATTCAAGCAAATCTTTACTACGATCTTCCTCTTCATCTTCGGATGTAGACACCGCTTCATCCTTCTCATAATCTTCATCATATTCATCATCATCATCATCGTCACTATCATCTTGTGCACCCGATGTGAACATAAACCTCCGGATCCTCTTTAGGGTCCGCTAACCATCGAAATCATTCTAATCGCCCCGCAATAGCACTTTTGCTTTCATGCCGTTAATGGTTGTGAGGTACCATAATACATATTCGGTCTCCTTCCCACCATTCAAACCCTCTCTAATAAGTTTCACAAGGTTAGCACGATTAATTGTGCCGGGGTCGATGTAGACAACAAATAAATCCCCCTTCATATATGTTGATCGCTCTCAATGACCGCCGTGATGTATAATAATACGGCGTAAAGACATCTGAAATTAACAAAAGATACAAAAATAAAGTTTAAACAATCAATTAAAATACTTGTTTAGCACACATCTGTGGTAGTCGATGGTGATGACCATCGTGAGGTCACGATTCGTGAGCTCACGATGGGTATTGTCATCGTGACCTCACGATGGTCATCACAATCGTGACCTCACGATGGTCATCACAATCGTGAACACGGTGTACTTCAGCATCGTGACCATGGCAGAATTCGTGGTGAGCTTAGAACTAGGTATTTCAACTTCTTTTAAGCCCCCGATACCATGAAGTTTTCAATTTAATACACCATTATATGAACAAAATAATATATTTCATGACATAAGATGAAGCATATCTTGTATTGTACTTTGAAAACCATAATTTCACCCTAACAATACCCTAATTTCAGCAGCAACTATATCAAATGAACAAACATTATGCATATTATGCTTACCTTTGTATGAAGTAAGGAACACCACGGAGCCCCCTTTGATGCTTTCGTTCTTCTTGGGCGAGATCTTGGATGCTTGAAATGATGATTCGTTTTTGTTTTTTTTTTTTTTTTTGGGTGTGTATATTGAAGTGAAGAGTATGTTTGTTGATTGTGAGGTTATGAGTTTGAATGTTATTATTCTTCCCCATTACTACCACCACCAACCTCTTACTAACAAAATTTAAGAAAGTGGCTTCATTTATTACCTAGTACACCCGAAAATATTCACCAAATCGAATGTGCAGATGCAATTAATGGGTTTCGCATGCATCTGTCTTGGTCATGATGGGAAAGTTGATCGTGACCTCACGGTGGGAGTGCCATCGTGACCTCACGATGGGAGTGTCCATCGTGACCACCCCATCGTGACCACGTGCGGAGTTAAAATCTGACACGGTTGACTTTGAAACCTAAGAATATTTTAGTACTTTTACAGGATTTTAGTATACAAAAAAGTGTATTTTAAAGAGAGGCTATAAAAAAAATGTGATTTATATTTTGGTTTTTTTTTTTTTTTGTTAATTTCCTCTCCCAACAATATATGATTTGACAGCCATTGTTGTAGCTAGCTAGTGATGCAAACCCCTAAGCTAAGTTGCACGTATAGAATAACTTAATCAAGACATTGATTTATTTATGGTTTACTAGTAATTTTGTTCGTGCCTTACATTTACTTAAAATAACATGATTGTAATATTTAAACATAGATATTGATAAATATATTTCTTATGCATAAAATTAATTAATTTTACTCCATAATTATTAATGGATATAATAAATTTTATACGAACTATATACAACAAATTAAAAAATAACACAACTAAGTTGATTAATTACATTACTATATATAAGTAAAATTATGGACTTTGTTTTTCACCTTATTACCAAATTAATAATTATTTCATATTGTAATAAAATTATAGTAAAATTTACTTAGAATTTATAAGCATATAAGTTTCAAATTTTTAATAACCATGCTTTGAGGTCTAAATCCATAATATTTGTTTGTTAAAATATCAAAACATACATAACAACAATACCACCAGTCGAAAATTAAATTCACAACAAAAAAAATTAAAATTAATTAATTTTATGCGTATGAAATATATTATCAATATCTATGTTTAAATATTTTAATCATGATATTTTATGTAAATGTAAGGCATGAACAAAATTACTAGTAAACCATAAATAAATCAATGTCTTGATTAAGTTAGTCTATACGTGCAACTTAACTTAGGGATTTGCATCACTAGGTAGCTACAACAATGGCGGTCAAATCATATATTGTTGGGAGACGATGAATTCTTCAATTTAATCATTCCAAAAATATTGGGGTGCTTCAATTGTAAAAATTAAAAGTTTTGATTTAATTCGTTAAAGTTTAAAGTTGGGGTTTAAATTACAAAAGTTGAAAAATTTATTATTAATTCGTCAAAATTTAAAGTTCGACTTTAAATTGCAAAAGCACCTAAAGTTCGTGATATAATTCGTTAAAATTCTATTTTTGAATGTTAATTAAATAAGTGTAAGATTATATCCATTGAGCCCACAAGTTATATTTAGACCAAATTTATAATTAAGTTAAAAAAAGAAGAGTTATAGCTTTAGCTTGAGAAATTAGTGTATGTTTGTTTTCATTTCCAGTTCACTTATCCATACTTTTAGTTTGAGAAAACACTTCTCCAATTTCGTACTACGCACACAGAACGTTTTTTATACTTTTTTAAATCATAAATCATTTCCTATCCAAAATAAGGGAAATTTTAAAAGGGTAGAACTCAAAATAGCACTTTTTAAAGATAAAAGATGAATTATAGTCCCTTAAAAAATTAAAATGGTCTTTTGAGTTATTTCATGACATTTATACTTCTTACTTTACCTCAATTCCCTTCCTTCTCTCAAATTCTCACCTTTTCACCTCTTCATTTAATTTGTATCATACACGAAATTTAATTTCTTATATGAACTTTCGGCGAAAAATTTCTGGCGAATTTTTCCGGCGAAAAATTTCCGTCGAATTTTTCTGGCGAAAATTTGAATCATACACGAAGCCTAACTTCATATATACATCATACATGAAAACTTATCTTCGTGTAAACATCATACATGAAAACTTATCTTCGTGTATGATACAAATTTGAATTTTTCGGAGACAAAAATTTTCATGTATGATGCATACACGAAGCCTAATGATGCATACGTGAAAGTCAGTCTTCGTGTATGATGCATAAGTGAAAACTTATCTTCATGTATGATACAAATTTGAATTTTTTGGAGGCAAAATTTTTCGTGTATGATGCATACACGAATCTTAGGCTTCGTGTATGATGCATACATGAATGTTAGTCTTCGTGTATGATGCATACATGAAGTTAGGCTTCGTGTATGATTCGAATTTTCGCCGGAAATTTTTTGCTGGATTTTTTTGCTGGAAAATCTCGCTGGAAGTTCATACATGAAATTAGTCTGTGTATGATTCAAATGAATGTTAGCCTTCTTGTATACTCATTAAGGATATAGTATTAGACTTTTTACAACTCAAAATGCTATTTTGCAACTTTTAAACTCAAGAGGACATTTTGAATTTTTTATTTTAAAAAGGTGTTATTTAACAAGAATTCCTCAATTTTAAATGCAGCACCCATTTTATTCCACATAAACCCTAATAAAATATAATAATAAATTAAATAATAATTGTACAATTATAACCATATACCCCCCTACCCCCTCCCCCCCTCCCATTTTAATACTTAAAATAAGAAAATAAAAATGTATGTTATTTACATAACCACCACCAATTGTCGTTGATTGTTATTGAAGCCATAAACGCATCCGAGTTTTCTATTCTTTATCAACCTCTCCTTCTTTGTCGAATCATAAAATAGTAATTGAGGCGAAAACATGGTTGCAAATCAAAGATGATATGTGTATCTCCCTTCTTAATTTTGTTTTTTTTTCATCCTCTTCGATACTAATTTGTGTAATAAATTGTTTTGGTTGGGGTTTAGGTTCTTTTGATCTGGAGGAAATCAAAGGTAATAAAGGACAACTACTGTGACAATATCAGAAATTGAAGTGGAGAACAAGGGTTTTATCAAATTATGAATAACTAGTGTATAACCCGTCGAAAATCGACGGAAAAATATAAAAATTAATAAAATTATTAAATAGTACTAATATATGATAGATTAAAAAAAATATTATTTGTTAATTATTTTAGCGTTAAATAATTCGATTATGCAATCTACTAAACTCGCTTAGAATTTATATCTCTTGAACACATCTCAAATTCAATTAAAAGGTAATTTTACCACATGTTTACATCTCAAACCCATATAGTTATGTTTGTTAAAAAGTTATAACTAATATATTCTCATTACTTTAGATAATTGTCAAAGCTCTGTTTTCCTACAAAACCGATGTGGGCAAAAAAAGTTGTCCCGCAAGTACTGAATTGGCCCATCTACGCGCACGATTATTGATCGGAATTGACTCGTTGATAAATCGTTAGTAATTTTTTTTGCCAATTTTCCTACATATTCTATGTTTTCCAACGAAAACGATTAATCAAACAATTTGAGATGATGTGTTTAGGATTATTCAAACTTGTTTGAAATTTATATACGCATACTTGTTTAAAATCCGATTAAAAATTAGTTAATTGTGTTCCTTTCTAAAAAAAAATTTGTATATTAGTCTACCGCCACAGTTCTGCGTCGGAACTGGCCCATTGACCATGACTCCGATTTATAAGTGCTTAATTTATAAAATTTATTTAGAATTTATATAGATCCAAAAATTTAATAAAAATAATGATTGTACTGTTCGTTATCGTCCTTAATCGTATAGTAATATTCGTTAATTAAAATTATAAATTATGCAAAGCTGGAAACCCAACTACAAATAACGTAAAAATTATTTCATGAATGACGATTATAGATTTTAGAAAATATATGGGAAAAAAAACATAAAATGAAAAATTTCTCGAGTGTCGATTGAAAATTGGCTCGTCTACCGTCACGGTTCCGAGTCAGAATTGACCTATTGGCCACGATTTTGATTTATAAATGCACAATTAATAACGATTCTAGATTTTAGAAAATACATGAAAAAAATGAATAAAATGAAAATTTTAAAATTAATAAGTATAAATAATGAAAATGTGTCACGTGGGATCCCGAGTTGAGGTACCCGTCAGTTGAGAATTGGCCCGTCTACCTAATTAATTGAGAAATTAGAAATTACTTATTTTTTATCAAAAGAAATAAAAAAATATTAGACTATTTCTAAATTTAATTCAGTCAACCAATAAATTATCCAATCTATTTTGGAACCATTTATTCTGTCAAGTAATAAATTGGTTCCTTAATAAAAATAATTATCTATTCAGCCAATTAATAAATTGACCAAATTAAATTAAATTAAACTATCAAAATATAGCAGTTATTTATTCGGCCGATTAATAAATAAAATGGACAAATAAAACTCCTATAAAAAATAATTATCTATTCGGCCAATCAATAAATTGACCAAATTAAATTAAATTAAACTATAAAATATAGTTATTTATTTGACCGATTAATAAATAAATTGGTCAAATAAAACTGGTGGAGCAAAAGATGAGAAAATACACATTGATTCTAGGTATTTATAGGCTTTTCAATAGGTAAAGTTTCATTGAAAAACCGATGTAGGACACAAGATTTTAGTATAGATATTTAAAATCTATTATTCTATATTTAAAAATCCAAAAAATTGAGAATTTAAATAATTATGAATGGAGCAATATAAGGAGTGTCATTTAGGATTTTTTAGAATTATTTTACTTTTCTCGACGGGATATAAATTTATATTTTTATTTATATAATATATATTTTAAAAAAAAAAAAATTTCGTAAATAATACTATTTTATTTCACCAATGAGAGTAAGGGAAGAAATACAAACATCTTGTAAACAACAAAAATCAATCACATTATTATAACTTTGAAAAAACGTATTTTTCTCTCAACATTTCTCCCTCACTCTCTCTATAATTTTTCGCCAGAGACTGACTTATATTTAAAAATAGTTTTATATTTTATTTAGAAGTTGTTATGTTGTTTACGTTAATTATAAACCAAACTTAGTAAATTAATTATATTTCACGTATCAAAATTTATAATTATGAATGACAATAAATCAGATACTTATTCATCGTGTATTTTTCAAATCTAAATTTGTTAAGTTTTTTTTTACATCTCGATTAAAATAGTGACTTATTGTATATACTCGTCGCAAACATGTTGGGTAATAGTACTCGATAAAATTCTGAACACTACAAAGTTAATATTAACTAAAATAGCAAAAATTCTTATTTTTATGTCTATTTGAATCGTCTCGTTGGTTTATAGTACATTGATATCTCTAACTTAGCCCAAATCCGAGATAAATATAATTGCATTTTCATTCTTTGTTTTTCAAATCTAAATTTATTTAGAATTTTTCTACATCTCCATTAAATTTGTGACTTTATTGTATATACCCATCGCAGACCTGTTGGGGAGTACTCGATAAAAATCTGAACACTACAAAGATAATATCAATCAAAATTAGCCAAAGGCCGAGAAAAAAAAATATGTCTATTTAAATTATTTTGCTGGTTAAATCGTCTCGTTGGCTTGAATTTATTTATTTTCAAATTTAAATTTGTTTAATCAAAATTAGCCAAAGGCCGAGAAAAAAAAAATATGTCTGTTTAAATTATTTTGCTGGTTAAATCGTCTCGTTGGCTTGAATTTATTTATTTTCAAATTTAAATTTGTTTAAAATTTTTCTACACTTATTGTATATAACCGTCGCAAACCTGCTGGCTAATAGTACTCGACAAAAATATGAACTTCACAAAGTTAATACTACTATTAACTAAAATTAGTAAAAATTATTCTTTTTTATATCTATTTGAAGCATCTCGTTGGTTTGAATCGTCTCGTTGGTTCATGGTAAATTGATATCTCTAATCTTAGCCAAAGGCCAATAAAAATATATTTACATGTTTAGGATTTTTTTTTCTTTATTTAGTTATTTATTCATACATTAGATTTAATGTGATATGAGTAGTATTTTTAGCAGGTACTAATCGAAGAGTTTAGGAAAATATGAATGAAAGATATATAGAACTTCATGTCGATATGTTGATTAGATATATTTATTTAGTTTTCGTAGAGATTTTCGGTTACAAAATTTCTATTAGCCTCTGAAATGCTAATTTGTTATTGTGTTGCTCTAAATTTAATTATTGTCGCTATTTGTAGATAAACTTCAAAAATGATTATAATTTTTCATAATTATTAAACAAATAATTAAGAATGAAAATGAGTTATATAATTGTATTTAAAAATTGAGGATATGTATCTATTAAGAATTGAGATATGGTATATAATATTAATATTATGAATTAATAATACACAAAACTTTAAAAAAGTGTGAAGAATAAGATATAAAGATATATAATAATAATGTTTGGTTAAAAAAAAGATATATAATAATAATAATAATAATAATAATAATAGATATACATGTGAGGCAAGAGAAATTATTATACGAATATAATAAGTAATATATGTGTATTATTATGAATTAATAATGCTAAAATTATCAAAATCAAGGAAAATTGAAACAGAGCACCGTGAAGGAGCTCCACTTCTTTTCTTATTATTAATAAGATAATAATAATTGAGATCACTCCCAAAGGCTGCGGCGGCAGATGAAAGCTAAACAAAATAACAATTTTGTTTCACGCGATTCAGTAACTTCCTTTAATATACCATTGCAGACATAAACAAGTTTTATAGAAGAACAAACAGATTAAAAGATAGTAACAATTGAAATACCAACAATTTTGTAATCCTCATACGACTTCTTATGGGGGCTGACCAATGGTGTATTTTTAGGATTGATTTTATTTAATTTTTAATTGAAAGCTATGAAGTTATAATAGTATACTCATTATATATCTTATTATTTTATTTTAATGAAGGCAATGTAGAGGAAAATGGGAGCTATGTTTAGAATTTCCCCAAAATAACTCATAGAAGAAAAAATTACTCAATTTGAATATCTTAGCCCGCGTACGAATATTATATTTTAGAGCCTACAATAAAAACAAAGCCCAAATCTACATATTGAACGACAAGCCCACAAAACCCACTTTTGTAGGCGATTTTCGACAAGAAGTCCAGCCTGTTTGTGAATGTACGGGGGCATGTAAGTGGGTCACTTAAGGGTTATATAATTTTGGTTTAAAATTACTTATTTTTGGAGATTATCTCACAATAAAATATTACTATCTTTTATTCTTATTTTCTAAATTTATTTACATAAAAATTGTCTTTGATTTATCACTATCTCAATTAATTAATATTCTTTTACAGTGACTGTGGGATCATTTCTTCACCCACAACAAACTTAACCATATCTTCTCCACTTACAACCAACTCAATGTCGATTCCAACCCGGAACCGTATACAGGACAAGCCAATTTCCGTTCCAACACCTAGGAACCGTGAATCGGCATTTCCGACGAATTTTCATTTTTTCTCTCTCTTTAAAGTTTTAAATATGTCTCACTCATATTGTCATATTTCAAATAGAAAGTTTTAACTCTTCAAAATCCTTCAAAAATGATAAACTTGCCCACTTTCTATCTTTTTACCCTTATTCTTAATCTCTATGTCGAACAATAACACGACAATTTTAATGGGTCGGAGGTAGTATATGCTTTAAGAAGCGAAAACGACAATTATCTTAATGGTAAATGGAATGAAAAAGGCAAAAAAAAAAAAAAATATAAGGTACGAACATACGGCGGTTCTGGTTCGAAATCGCGGAATCGTGTGAAGATATAAGGTTTTAAGTAATCAGATATTATTATGAATCAAGATATATTTTGTTTTGTATTGATTCTATGCATTACATTGATGATTATAAGTTTGAAATACAATATAGTAATTTATATTTTCAAATATAAAAAAATTCAGACGGTTGGGGCCCTAATACGAAACCAGCCGGAACTAGAATCGTCCAATATGGGCAAGTTCTGAACCGGAACTATGGGCATAGGGGCCGGTTTAGGTTCCAACATCCCCGAATTGTAACCGCCGGTTTCAAGTCGATTCCAAACTGGAATCGGGGCCGTAAGAACACCTCTAATCACATATGGTGCATTAAACATTCAATACTATTAGATCTTAACCATTTATATCGGTGAAATTTGAACTCATGACCTAATTGGGGTAAGCTAGCTAGCCTCGCTACTATAAGAGAATTCAATCACATCTAAAAGATCGAATTTATAGAGAAGTCATTTGGAATCAATATATTTATATTATATGTCAAATACTATAATTCATTATGGAAAATCCAAACCACGTCGAACCTTATAGAATGAGGTCTTAAAAAATAATAATAATAAAAAAAAAAAAAAGACTACCTGCGTTGTTCGATTGATGAACAGGTACAAAGAAACGTGGGAAGATCCATCACATGTGTGAGGTCTAAAACATGCATAGTATGTCAAGTTAATAGTACTAATTAACATATTTTATCAAAAGATAGCATACATATCACCCTGAACTAAGAGCATCCACAGCGGGTATTGAATTAGATATTGAATTTATCGCCGTGAAACGTGATTTTAATGATTTGTAGTGTTGAGTAAGATACTGGTAAAAAATTTTACTACGGGTATTGAGTTAGATACTAATATTCATAATCATTGGCAATGATTGAATAGATTTTATTTTGTTTTTTTTATTTGTAATAAATAACATAAAAAATACTTAATAATTAAATTCAAAAATTAAGAAATGACAATTTTATTCAATTAAAAAATAAAACATGCACTAATTAATAAAATAAAAATACAATAATTAAGAAAATAAAATTACAATAATTAAGAAAAAAAAATTGGACAACTACTCCCACCCAAATTCTTTTGCAAGTTTGGCGCAGACTTTTTGGTGCGCCGCCAATTGACTGGGAGTAAACTCTGACGTGTCTTAGGTATAGACTGAGTACACCCACTTCTCTCTCGCTTCAGCCCTCTCCGCTGTCAAGTTTTCGGCTACGGATGCCAACTCTGCCCTCGCCACCTCCTTTGCCGCTGCCTTGCTCTTCCTCCCCTTCTTGACAGCTTTCACTCCTTCAAGGTGAAGTTGCATCGTGTTTTCATCGCTCACGGATGTTGTGAATGTGTTGCCGCTAGGCGCTAGCAGACGAAGTATAGTCATCGGCTTCATTTATCATCGTCTGCTTTGGAGCTGTTGGCGTCGCCGGGTTGGCAACACGCTGCCCTATAAGGGAAGCTGCTCCGGAACTTGACGGAGTACTGATCTTCGCCCATTATGTACAGATCGAGCTCGTTTCGGCCGCTTCTGAGTTCGTTTTCAAATTTGATGTAGACGTCGGCGAACCGTTGTATCTGTTTCTTAGCGCAGCCCCACGTGCACTTCATCAGCTGTTTCTCACGCGGCGCGGCAGGGTATATGTGCTCGTTGAAGCGGGTTGTTATTTTGTCCCAGAAGACATTATTGGATTGGTAGTTGCTGGTCACCACGTCCAGCTCGAAATCAATGTAGCACCTTGCGAGGAACTCTATATCTTCAAGTGTGTAGTTAGCACCTTGCAGTTGCCTCGATCCAGTGCTTGATGTGGCGGCCTGTTTGCCCTTGCGGCTCGCCTTCCCCTTCCCCTTCCCCTTGGCGAGAAGTGGTTGTGCTTGATGTGATGTGGCGGAAGCTTTCCCCTTGCGGCGTGGCGGTGGTGGTGTTGGCTCCCGTTCCTCCGATTCATCTTGTTGGGAATCTTCGTACGCCTCTTCCTCTTCTTCTTCTGTGATGTCCTCCACCTCAACATCGTTGGCGTCGTCGTTGAGGTTGATACGTCTGATTCGAGCAGCAGCCGATGGCAGCGTGTCGAATGCACGATATCCACCGGGTGGAGTTGAGAATTGGGAGAAGTCGAATGTCGGGGGAAATTGAGAGAATCCTGGTGACTACGAGTAGTCGTAAGACAGAGGGAATTGGGAGAATCCTAGAGACTGCGAGAACCCCGTCGACGAGGGGAATTGGGAGAACCCCGGCGATTGCGAGAAAGGTGCAAACCCGGCAGTTGGGTGAAACTAGAAGAATGGGGGAATTGGGAGTTTGGATTCAGTGGATTGGGAGTTTGAGGGTTCGATGGATTTGAACAGACCCATTGCTGGTACCACGAAAGAGATTGGGATGAAGATTGGAAATTGGTGTGGAGAATGAATGGGATGAATGGGTATATATAGTGAAATTGTATGAGAAAGTCGTTGGGATATAAAATATTTTTTTTTTTAAATCAGAGAAAAAAAAAAAAGCTCGGACCAATGGCGTGTCCCCAAACCACTGCCAACCCGAAGTCAAAGGCGGTGTCTATATATAGACACCACCTTCGATACCGCCGTGCTCGATACCGCCTTCCCCTTCCCCACACCGGCGCTCGATACTCCTTATATCGAGGGAGGCAGTATCAAGGGGGATCGACACCAATTTAGATACCGGTGATCGATCCCCACTACAGGTGCTCCAACCAGTTTCACCTGAACCTACGAATAATTAATAAGGCCAAAAAACACCTTGTAAATTATTTACAAATCAACACTTCTACAAAATTTATTGATTCATGAAATTTATTCATACAATACATAATTAGAGTTCATTCATGAAATTATTCATACAACACATAATTAGAGACTTATGAGTTTATTAATTTGCATTTTCCCCTCGTACAGATCTATGTGTTTTTTTTTTTTTTTTTTTGGAGCCGACAATGTTACTAAATTAGAGAAGCCTGCCGGCCTTAACCTTTATATACGTACGTTGCCAATATACAAAACTGAATTGGAGGAACCAAAATATATTGTACTTTTATTAAAATTGGCCGGTGATCCTATATATATTTGTTTTTAGAATATTACCATATATTTCCTCCGTATCATTTTATTATACTCATTTTGCCTTATTTGGATGTATCATTTTATTAAGTTCATTTCCTAAAATGGAAATGCAACATATAATAATACCTCACTACAACTCAAAAAATTTCCACATACGTCACTAAAAAGCTACTGACTTTCTTCTCTATCCTATTTGATGTAACAAAAGTATCCCTAAAAGTTTATTTTATCTTCTCAATTTTATTATAAACAGCTCATTTTCTTAATATGTGTGTCCAACCAAATGAGTATAATGAAATGATACGGAGGGAGTAGTAAATATTTTTGTTGTTAACTAGAGGTATTGTTTTGCATGTTGCGAGTCAAAATTGCTCGTTTCTACATATGTTATGGGTCTTCCTAATTCTAGATCCTCTGGCTTTTATCCTCTTGTGTACCACTATTAATTTTATAATAAAGTTTATAATAAAATAAAGCATATTATTATGTAATAAATCATAATTTGCATTATTTAAGACTAAAAGTTGAAGTTTGAAATTTGTATATTCACTAAATAACCCAACTCTTGCTAGTATTCAATTTAACAAGCTATAGTTCGATTCATATGATTGATCCTAATTAGTAGTATTCATAAAATTAAACTAAAATATATATATATAGTATACGAATAAAAAATTTGTAGGAACTGATAGTGGATCAAGATCGCCAAGTCCTCGTGACTACGTCTTAAATCAGTCCTGTTTAATTACCTCGAAAACATCTATTTTATGTTATCTTATGCTTATCAGTTTCAGAAATCCAAACAAAGTAGGAAGTTTCATAATCATCACAATGTTGAGATATAATAAATTTATAATTTGATGGTCTTAAAATTAAGACAACTGACTCCATATCAAGACTTGGCATTTGGCGTAAAACATATATATACTCGTATATATATCGCCTGCAGCCGCTACTACTACACAAATCTAGTTTTAATAACGTAAATACAGTTGTCGTAAAAAGGCATGATCATTACAAAACTCCCTTCCTAAATCTCAGTCCAACTTGTGCAAGAAAAATGCAGTGATGATCATTAATCAAACGCCGGCCGGCATGCAGAAAATGAATTCTTTCAAGAACCCCAACTTCACTTACGCCTCATCACACATCTTCGACTCCATCAAAACCAATGAATCCGAACAAGAGGAGCATCATCACCGCCGGAACACGCGCCGGCGCCTCCTCATCATCGTCATCTCCTCCGCCCTCCTACTGCTCATCCTCGTCGGAGCCGTCCTCATCCCGGCCCGCGCCGCGACTTCCGCTTCCGCAAAGGAGAAACAGTCCATCAAGTCCATATGCAACGTCACATTATATCAAGAATCATGCTATTCTGCCATATATTCCCTCAAACACTCCACCAAAACCTCAAGCTCTAATTCCAACAGCGCTAACCAGATCTTCCTCCTATCTTTACAAGTCACATTAAATGAGCTAGTAAGACTAAAATCGTCCATCTATCTGAACAGTACTGGCTCCGCCTCCGCCGATTCAAAGGCGCTGCATGCATGCAGTCGCCAGATTCAAGATTCAGTGGATCACGTCAACATGTCTGTTATCTCTATGCAGCCAGACAACGTCCATCAGTTTCAACAGCATTGGGATGCCGACGTCAGGACATGGCTCAGTACTGCGATAACGGATCAAACGACGTGCTTGAATGACCTAACGGAGTTTGCAAACGTTTCCCTCTCTATCCAGAGAGAGATAGCTGCTTCAATGGCGAACGCCACCGTTTTTACTAGCAACAGCTTGGCAATCGTCTCCAAGATCCCCGCCGCCGTTCGGAGTAGCCCGATTTATGTTCATAGAGAAGTAGTACTAGACGAGCATGAGACGAATTTGAGGCCAAATCTGACAGTAGCGAAAGATGGCAGCGGCGATTATGAGACAATCGCCGAAGCTGTGAACGCCATGCCTAAAAAAAGCAGACGTAGATTCTTCATCTACGTCAAGCGAGGCGAGTACAAAGAAAATGTACTCGTCGGTAAAGATTCTTGGAATCTGATGATGTATGGCGACGGAATGGAGAAGACGATCGTCTCCAGCAACTTGAACATCGTGGAGGGAGTCGGCACTTACGAGAGCGGCACCTTGAGTAAGTCCACTACTCCGATTTCTAATTACAGTTTTTTGCGTGTCACAAAAATAAAATCATATTACAAATTTAATGATATTTTGAGGGTAAAATTGATTACTTACATTTCTTAAACGAAAAAGATAGTTGCATTTTGATATGTAGCTAGCAAAAGATGCTTGTGGTATGTCACCAAATTTTGTTACATATATAGACATGTAACAAATAGTATAATTAATAAATTAACCTGCAATTTTTCTCTAATTAATTAACATGATGAGATTAATTTTTGTCCAAACGAGAGAAGTCTTGAGTTCAATCCTCACACTGTAATGAACCTGCGCAGTAGCAGAAGGTCCTGGCTTCATCGCGAGAGACATGGGATTCAAGAACACGGCCGGCCCAGAGAAACTCCAAGCAGTAGCCGTCAGATCATCATCGGACCGGTCGATTTTCTACCGATGCCACATCGACGGCTACCAAGACACACTCTACGTGCACTCGAACCGCCAGTTCTACCGCGAGTGCATCGTCACCGGCACCATCGATTTCATATTCGGAAATGCGGCGGCAGTTTTCCAGAACTGCAGTATTCAGGCGAAGCAGCCGATGAAAGGGCAGTACAACACTATCACGGCGCAGAGCAAATCCGACCCGAATCAGAATACGGGCTTCTCGATCCAACGGTGCAGCATAAGCCCGAGAGGGAATCTGACGGCCCGGACTTACTTCGGGAGGCCCTGGAATGTTTACTCTACGGCTGTTGTATTGGAAACGAAGATCGAGGGGATTATAGATCCGGAAGGGTGGAGTGCGTGGGAGCCCGGGACTGAAGCGCCGGATTCGATATTCTATGCAGAGTATAAGAATGGCGGGCCGGGCTCAGATTTGAGTGGGCGAGTAAAGTGGCCCGGGTATAGGCCCGGGATTACGGATGAGGAGGCGGAGAAGTTTTCGGTGGAAGAGTTTATCCAGGGGAAGGAATGGCTAGAGGGACTGAATATCGGGTATGATCCGCACATATGAGTTTGCTATTTTTAAATAATATAGCACGTATCGCATTTTTTAGATTTATTTTTCGATTGGGAAAAAAAAATTCCATTGTGCTGTAAATTTTAATTTTTCGTTGAATTACATTTTAATTATCTTAGGAATTTGATTAGATTTTATAGTAAAAATATACAGTAATTATTGTCTGTAAGATATAAATATTGCGCCGTCAAAATGTCCAAATGTTAATTTTTTCTGATTTTTTGTTCTTTATGAAAAAATATAATGAAATTTCATAAATTTGTTGATTATAGATACCGCCCTTCTGGACATTTTTTTGTATTTCACGAAAGTCTCTCTCATGTTCCTTTTAAAATAAAACAATATCTCTCTTTTTTATGATAAAAAATAGTGGGCACACAATATCTCTTACTATTTGAAAAATTAAATTAAAATACTAAAAGAAAAAAACTTACCATGCGGTTAATCGCATGGGAGTGTTGCCCTTACATAAAAGGGTCCAGACCGAATTCATCAACCCCAACACCTTGTTAAATTTCGATTGGGTTGAAAAATAGTACTAGTATATTAGAAAAGTCCACAGGCCGGCCCATACAATTCACAGAAAAACATAACTATTGATTTGGCGCTAGCACATACTGTTTCGTCGTATGCAAATGAGTGCCAAAAAATTAAGAATATAGTAGTTAATTAATAATCATGACTAGTCTATATGCTTTATAAAGTCTAGAATTAGAAGGTTTAGACGAACCCTTGCATTGAAATATTTGAAGAAATTATCCATATTCAACTATCTTGCAGTTAAAGTTTCGGAGGAATTCATTTTCGAGATGAATTTCACTTCTAGGCTTTGTTTTTAACTAATTGTGTAAGAATTTTAATTGAACGTACCGTGAACCTCTATAAAAATGCAATAAAGGATCCAATATAAAAGTCTTTTGGCTTCATCTTTCAAATCCTCTGCACAACCTAAATACATCAATATAGTCGTTTGCTCATCTCTTGTCATCCTTAGTACTACTCTTAATTATATTTATTGTTGTATTCGTTGAGTTTTGCTTGCTTTTTTTTTTTAATGTCCTGCGGAACTTGCAATTGCTACTTTTAGTGTACATTGGGCATTGGGTAAATGCAAACTATACAGGACAGATAAATTACTCCTTCCATTCTCCAATAGATGTTCCATTGTGGAATAATGACAAAAAAATAGTAATTTTGATAAAAAAAATTGTTGGTATTGACCAAAAAGTAGGAATAAAATTGTTGTGTTGACTAAAAAGTAGAAATAAAGTTATTTTTGGTGGGGTAAAAGATGGGTCCCCTAATGGCAAAGGGTAGTAATTTTAGGATTTAAAGAGGGTAATATGGTAAAAAAAAATAGAGTAGGACAATTATTGGTGAATGAATTTTAAAGGGGAAGTAGGACATTTATTGTAGAATGGAGGGAGTATCTTTTTTAACAGTAAATCTATTCGGACATAAATGTCCAGACATAGAAGGGCATATTAGTAATGTTATATTAGGGTTTATCAATTAAAATAATTGTGGTAGTTAGTGCGCTAATACGATTTACTGTATTACCCTTACCGCCATTTTTGGAGAGAGAAGTAATTAATACCACCTTTCAAATTTCAAATTCCTAATTTAATTAAATAATCATATTTTATTTTTCCAGTAAAATGTATTATTAAATATATTAAAATTAGGGTTTATAAATACGTACATATATTTCTTCTTGGCTGACGCAGATATACTGTATTTCTTCTTGGCCGACGCAGATATACTGCATTAGGGTTTTTTCATTCTTTGTCGATTGCAGCGTGGATCTAGGCATATATCATGGAAATAAAACCTAGAAAAGGAGGGCAGAAGCAGAAGTTCTATGTGGTTTTTAAAGGGAGACGCACTGGTGTATTCTCTGATTGGGAAAACGTAGCTACATCTGTTCTTGGCTGTAAGGGAAGCGTTCACAAATCGTTCGACACAAAAGATGATGCATTGAAGGCTTATGCGGACTTCCAATCGAAATCTGGTGCCGATGGTAGTTCAATTTCGTTTCAGAAAGGTGGGGATTTAATCCCTGAAGAGAAAAAATGCGAGTGTGGCTCCAACATCAGACGCAACAAATGTTCTCTAAATGTTGTTATGGCTGAAGAAAATCAAGTTACACTGAAGTATGTGTATTTCAATTTCCTTTTTTTGGGTATGGTAATTGGATTTCTTTCTGCCATTGTTGTTGTTAAAGTTCTTTGAGATTGTAGCAACTTGATTACTGGATTGAAAATCGAGAATTGTTATAAACTTGATATTGAAATCTGTGTAATTGAAGTTTGATCTATGTAAACAAATCTAATTAGAATTCTGAATCAAATTTTTTAATTTTAATTTTGCTGAGTTTGGATTATCAATCTGCCCAATTAGGGTTCCGAATAAAAAAGGTAATTAGGGTTCTGAATTAGACTTTCTAAGATGTAGAAGATGATTTGGGTCTTTATCCTAATTAAGCATGATTGAAACAATAGAGTACAGAATATAATTGGAAAAATTCGTTAATATTTTTTTCTGTTAATTTGTTATAAATTATAGAAGGTGAATAATCAATGGATCCAGTTGATTAGTGTTTGTTCCTGACTTGGATCTAATCCTTCTCCAAAAATATATATATATATATGTCTCGTGTCTTATTTTTCTCAACATGAAACAGAAAGTTGTAAAAGCATTAAGCCATCATACTATATAAGGAAGAATTAACTGAATGAAATTAGTATTAGGTTTGTTTATATACTTTAAAAGAAGGTATAAGGTTTGTTACTTACATAAATTACAAATGCAATTGAAAGACTATTGCTCATTATAAATTTGCAGATGAAAGTCGGCCCATTATAAATTGCATGTGCAAGTGGCCCACATTTATGATTTTATTAAGTTAATTTGTTAAATTTATAATCTGCCAAAGAATGAACTTAAAGAATTCTTTTGACCAATTAACTTACTTAAATTAGTACAAGGTTTCATATTAAATAATAGGTTGTATTTATTAACTATATGCTAAATAATGTTCCAGAATTCCTATACGAATTATACTATTATTATACATTTTCACATTATAAGCTCTAAAATTAATTAATTTAGTTGATATAAATTAATATTATAAGATAAGCTTTGGAATAAGAACTTAAGTAACAAAATTTCAACTACGATAGTAACAAATGCCTCGATTTCATTGACCATTTAATTTGAAAATTTGGCCTTTGAAAGGCAGTACAACAACAACAACAAAAGCAATACAGCAATAACAACAAAAGGAAAAAAAAAAAAAAAAAAAAACACACTTAGAAACTGATGAACTAACTTAGAAACTTAAAAATTTAAGCATCACTATCACTGGGAACATTTATGACCATAGGAGCTTTGGATACACTCCCTTCACCAACAAGAACTCCCACTTCCATTTCCAAGAACAAATCATACAGGGAAAGCAGCGGATCCCTCTCCAAGAGTAAGTTAGCCACATCTTGAGTCTCACAACAATCCACTAAACGACTCAGGAGCTCTTTTTCGAAGCGTTTTGGGGTGTGGGATTTTCTTTAGACGACCCATGGTAGAGAGTAGGAAAGCTGGAAAATTAGGATTTACAAGAGAAGAGACTTAGGTGTGAATATATAAACTTCATGTTGCATCTATTTATACTGATAAACATGATTGTTAAGCTATCATTAACGTCTCAAATCTTCTTTGTTCCGACATCATTAATGCCGCATGGGAATATTACGGCTAGGGTTTATGGGAAAAAATGCAATTAAATAGACTGTAATCATTCCTTAAACCGTCCATATTCCAAATAAACTAAAAAAATTAAATCTCAAGGATTGATAATAAGCAAATCCAAAAATATAAAAAAGCAACAAAATAAACATTAATAAGCATCACTCTATTAGTAATAAGCAAATAAAAAACTATAAAAAAGCAACTAAATTATCATAAATAAACATATCTCTAATTGATAATATGTAAACCAAATATAAATAAAAGCAACTGAAGAAACATAAATAATAATCTATCAAATTGATAATAAGCAAATAAATATTATTTCTAAGTGCGTATTTAATTTTCATTTTAGATATTGCTTATTTGTTTTTTTAAGAATCCTAATGCTTAATTAAAATAAAATTATTGCTTCTTTTTATATATGTTATTGCTTTATACGTATTATTTTATACTAATTATAATATTGGTGTCATTGGTGTCCCTTATACAAGTAGTAGCGTGTAGTGACGGTCAACTATATTTTAATAAGTTGACTTTTTCAATTGAAAAACAACGATCAATTGAATGATGAAATTGAATTCAAAATTGCTCTAATTATAATGTTATAGCTCTATTATGTCGAAATTGGTGTCATTTTGTGGAGAAACGAAGGTAGTTGCCTTATAAACGTACTAGTGCGTTTAAAAGGTCAACTATAAATTACAAATTGACTCGTACAATTAGGAATGTGAAAACTGAAAAATTATGAAATTGACTTTGAAATTGCTCTAATTATAATATTTTAGGTCTATTAGGTCGACATTGGTGTCATTTTGTCGACAAACGAAAGAAATTTCCTTATACAAGTAGTAGGGTGTAGTGACGGTCAACCCTAGCCTATTACAAATTGACTCGTACAATTAATAATGTCAAAATTGAAAGATTATCAAATTGATCATGAATTCATCCTAATTGTACTATAAGAAATAGATTTGGTCGGGATTGGGGTCGTTGGTTCGACCCGAGAGGGTAGTTGCCTTGTAAACGTACTAGTGCGTTTAAAAGCTCAACTAGAAATTACAAATTGACTCGTACAATTAACAATGTGAAAATTAAAAAATTATGAAATTGACTTTTAAATTGCTCTAATTATAATGTTATAGGTATCTTAGGTCGACATTGGTGTCATTTTGTCGAGGAACGAAGGTAGGTCCCTTATACAAGTAGTAGCGTGTAGTGACGGTCAACTATATTTTAATAAGTTGACTTTTCCAATTGAAAAACAACGATCAATTGAATGATGAAATTGAATTGAACGGTCAACTATATTTTAATAAGTTGCACCATAAATAGTTCTATTTTTATTACTTTTTTTTTTAATTTGGTCAAATAATTATTTGACCTAATCGTAATATATATATATATATATATATATATATATTTGGTAATTAAATAACAAATCAGCCATCAATTGTTCGTGTATGGGAAGGGAAAAGCCATTCTGAGTTTTTTTTTTAATTTCTTTTGAATATTTGGAATTTACTAACTAATCAGCCATCAATAACATAATCCTAGATATATCCGTTTAACCTGTACATGGTATCCACGTATAATTAGCGTGCCAAATGCAATGATGATTAGTGCCCTCGATTAGTTGTGACAATTAATTTCTAGGGTTGAGGAGATACTAAACAGACGCGCCAAATCTCCAAATTAATGATAAAAAATCTGTCACAATTTCATTTCTCACCCCACTCTCATCTTCTCTGTAACTTCTTCCCCTTCAACATCATTAACAATGGCGTACGACAGCATCAGTGATGTTATCCAACGCCCATGGTCATATTACGAAGAACAGCGTCTTTGCCACCTCCTCCTTAATCGGAAGGGCAAACTTCACATGAACAAGAAGGAAGTCTTCTCCCAACAGCTTTACGCGGTTGCTGATGAATTAAATGGATTATGCCCTCGATCTGATGGCATGCGGACATCTTTCGAACTTGTGTTGAAGCTCCATGAGCTTCGTCTCCGTCTGAATGAATTCCGTTGGTTCATTTGGAAGAAAGGAATTTCTTACGATGCTCAGAATAACCGAATCACAACCGAGCAAATTTATTTTGACAGAACGGTGAACGTGGGTATCATGTGTCTTCAATCTCATTTAGATTTTAATTTTTGCTTTAATTTTAATTTCGGTTTCATTTATGTGTTCTATTTTGGCAGGAGCCTACCCTCCACTTCATGTTCAGGTTAAGGGGTGAACCAAATTATCATGCACTTATGGATTTGTGCGTTGACGGTCCCCTGGGAAATATGGATTGGGAGTTCTTGATGGCCGAGCATATCGGCGGGAGCCCACCGGAAGCGCAACCGGAGTTGCCAAACTAGTATAATAGGTTGTTTTACTGTAATGCAGTTTATTTTCATTTTATGTTTTTCGTTTAGGTTTATCTTAAGGATTTTATGTGGTGACCAATTGTTCTTTTTCTTGGTTGATGTATTGATATGGACTTGATTTGAAGATGAAAATTATGGTGGTTGTTTTTGCTAATGTTCAGATTAACTAAAAGATGCTTTAATTTCATAAGATTGTTTGAAAAAAAGATAAGGTTTAATTTATATAATTATTAATTAGTTAGTCTATTGCACTAAATTACACACTAACATAGTGAAAATTGGGCCAATTGAATAATTATTCAGTAGTATTGAAAGAAATTGAGTAATTATTCAGCAGTATTGTATTACGATAATTAAGAAATATATAATGATAAAAAAGTGGACTTGATTTGAAGATGAAAACCAAATTGGTTGTTTTTGTTAATGTTCAGATTAATAATTCAGTGGTATTGAAAAAAATTTATATGTGCTTTTCTTCAACAGTATATTGCCTTAAATCCTAGAAATCTATATGTTTTAGATGTTCATGGTGCTGTCAAATTTAAATTTGTCATTCTTGAATCTTGATAAAAGAAACGAAGATATTAAATCTACAAAGATCAATTTAAACATAAGTAAATATATAATGTATGAATAAGACTGTATGTTTGCTACTGCACTCCGGCTGTATTGTAGTAGCATAATTAAGAAATATATAATGTAGATTAATAAAGTGATAGAAGTCACCTTTCAATAAAAAAAATAAATCATCTTGTTATCTATTAGTAAAATAAAAATAGCCCTCCTCAGTCCTCACCACAAAAATATTAAAAATAGTCGAGCAAAATAACATGATAATGGAATAATATTAGTCCAACACAGAAGTCTAAAAAACTTACAAATTAAAGCATCTTTTAGTTTTCTACACCAAATTCAAAAGAAAATGATGATATAAAAAAACTAACCTTAATAGCTAATTAATTGCACTAAATTGCATCCTTAGTCCAGTACGTAGAGAATTTTGTGCACCGCGACTTCTAGAAGTTGTACCTCTACCCCTAGAAATTGCACCTCTAGAACTCAATTTGTTGCCACGAGATCTCTTCTCAGATGCATTCTTGAATCGATTCTCTCTTGGCCTTCATTTCCCACGTATTATCTTTGGATCTAAAATGTTAACATCTTCGCTTTCACTTACAACTGTTTCAAAGGCATCACGTGCATGTGTAGAACTCATAGAAGGATTCCAGCTTTTAAGCTGACTTGCAAGATCTCTAAGCTTTTCTTTGACAAAATTAATCTTGTCATTTGAGTCGATTGCCAAGTCACTGCAATACTGAAATTCCTTTTCCATCTCTTGGTACCTTTGATACTCTTTTGACATTACGGGGTACCCACCTGCAAAGGAAACACTAAAATGTGGCCTATACACATCCTTCCGCCACCTCCGTAAAATATACCTTTCATTAACCACTTCAATATCTAGATGGACTAAAACCTTCAATATGTGACAACAAAAGATGCCCTTGCTCTCAAATTTTCTACAATTGCAGCTAATATATTCTCCAAGGGGACGATATTCAACTATGTAATTGTATTCTTTATCATACCATTCATTCAATTTACCTCTTTCAAAATTTCGTACCTCTCGACTGTAACACCAACGGAGGGCAACATCGTCAGAATAGCTGCATGATATTGTTAGTGTATACAAGTGCAAATTGCCTTTCCCACTTGAAATCCGAAATGCAAACAATGGGTCTCCACTTCGACGAATATTGAGCCATTCGCTCCTTTACAAACTTGTCGGCGACAGCAATTTCATATTGCTCTATGAATGTCTTCAAGGTGCTCCTATATGTGATGTAATGATCAAAGAAAGCATGCATGGACTCACTTCTTTGAGTAGAAGACATACCAGCCCAGAAAATATGATTGGAATAAACTGGCACCCAACTTTCCTTATCACTAAACAATTTCTTCAACCATTTGTGATTTTGGAGCCCATGCTTCACCTTAAAAGCTTCCCACCTCGATTCAAATTCTGATATGGTGCAACTTTCTTTTACCATTGCGTAGAAATCTGCCTTCGCTGCAACCAAATCTTTAACTCCTTTGAATTTGTCGCCTGTCTTCTTTATGATATGCCATATACAAAAGCGATGGATGCTTTGAGGCATGATTTCTCGCAAAGCAATTCTAATACTTTCATCTTGATCGGTCAAGATTGCTGTAGGTGTAACACCCCCCATTGCCTCAACCCAATTCTGGAAAAACCACTTGAACGTCTCAGCAGTTTCATTAGCCAAAAGACAGCATCCGAGTAGGATAGAGTGATGATGATGATTTACGCCGACGACACTTCCGAATGGCATGTTGTATTGATTTACGAGGTATGTCGTATCAAAGCTCACGACATCGTGAAAATCCTCGTATGCAGCTCTACTACGCGGATGTATCCACATTACGTTGCGGAGTCTACCCTCGTCGTCGACGTCAACCAAATAAAAGAAATCTTTATCATTCTTTTGTAGTGTCTTGAAAAACTTTACGATGGCAGCAGCATCACCTTCACCGAGCCTCAACCTTCGATTCTGTTCGACAAAATTCCTACAATCTTTCACTGATGCTCCCAACTTAGATGGCCCGCCAGCTTTTGTTTGCATGAACCTAATAGATTTAGATAGCCTCTGCCCAGCTCGATCATGTGCTTCTAGTTCTCTCTTTAGAGACTCGGACAAGTGCCTATGCGCCAGCATGAACTCAGACATATCAGGCTCAAGCTCGTGATTGTGGTCGTGGAAAACTTTACCCATTAGCCAAACATCTTCACCTTGGTGTATTGCATTTATACGAGCTTGGCAGCCCATCCTCTTACTGAATTTTTTAACCTCTGCCTCCCGTGCCTTTTCACACCTTATACTGAGATACTTGGATCTAGCACTTCTGTTTCTTATCGCAATACCGAATCCTTTCGACTTTGCATAAGCTCTGTAAGATTCGAATAGTTCATTCTCACTTTGAAATAACATTCCAGGCCTCGGACCATTCTCCAACATCTCATTAATCACGCTATCTGCTTTAAAATCATATTGCGCGTCTTCTTCTTGCGGTGTTTGTGGTTGCTCGTGTTGTTCCTCCTCTGTTTGGTTTTGCAAAACTTGCTCATATTCCATTTCATCTTGCTCTTCTTGTTGTTCCTCCTGCATTTGGTTTTGCTCATCACTTGCTGCATCGGAGACATTTTCGTCGTTGGCGGCTGCTGCATCGAAGACATTTTTGTCGTTGGCGGCTGCTATATCGTTGCATGGACTCCTGCCGAAGAGCTGAAAAATGAAATCCTGATGCGAAGCTTCGTCCGCCATGGTTGAGTGATTTCTATTCGAACCAGGAACGCGTCGTTTTTGTTTTTTTTTTTTCCTTTCTGTTTAAGGGAGTTGGAGAGTTGGAGAGTTGGAGAGATAGTATATTGATTACTATGAAAATTGCATGCACATGCCTTTATCAATGATGTAGTAATTAGCAACGGTTATCTTGTCTTGTATTTCAAATTAATTTCGCCAAGTGTGTTGTTGTATCATTGCATGGACTTCACTAGTTAATTAGCAACGGTTATCTTGTCTTATCTCATTTTATTGAAGAAGATCATTGTATATATATAATGTGCTGCTGTATCAGTTTTTGTAGAAGTTAAATTAGTGTTTGTATAAGATCATTGTTTTATTAAGGAAGATCAATGTTTGTATCATCATCATCATCATCATCATCATCATCATCATTATTATTATTATTATTATTATTATTATTATTATTATTATCATCATCATCATTATTATTATTATTATTATTATTATTACTATTAATATTATTATAAAACAAAAGATTGTTACTGATTTATTGAAGATGAAGTAGTGTATAAAGTAAGAAAATTTAATCGTCTATATTTATAAGTAGAAAATTAAATCACAATATATTTTATTATTCACAAATTTACATTTGTGCACATTTTAATTTTCTTGTATTAGTTTATCATTATCACGACAGTGCTAATTGGACGCGTTTAATTGGACATTTTAATTTTCTTGTATTAGTTTATCATTAGTTTATCAAACAGTGGGCAAATATATACTAGTTGGAATTAAAAAAAAAAAGAATATGAGTAAACTGAGTAATAATTAATAGTTGGAGAATACAAAAGAAACGAAAGAAAATAAAAGGGAAACATGGGGGCGGGAATTTAGAGAGGGAAGAAATTAGTGGCGCCTAATCTATTCTTAATTGGAGCCAAAACCGTTTAAGGTTAAAATGGTAATTCTGCTATGGTCCTTTTAATTAATGAATTAAATAAATAAGGCATGCGGGCCGAATTGCTAAACGGGCTAGGCTATGTCTGGACATATATGTCCGATTAGCATCACTGCTTTTTTAAAGTAGAAATATGACAAGCTGGACTTATAAAGACTTTAGTAGAGATTAAATCTGAGACCTTTTTGGCCTCAAACAATCGTCTCTACCACCATGCCATCTCTAAGAGCATTTACATCGCGGATCGAAAGGGGGGTGTCGATCCGGTGTCGATGCCGCTCGACACACCCCCCACATCGACACACCCTGTGTCGAAGCTGTTGTGGGGGGATCGACACCCCCTGTGTCGATGGTGGTGTCGAGAAGGAGGTCGATCGTTCGATCCCTCCTTCGACTCCGCCACGTCAAAAAATGGGGACACGTGGCGTGTCCCCATTGGTCCATTTTTTTTTTTTTAATTTTCTGAAAAAAAAATAATATTAACAAAATTAAATACTATCCAACGATTACATCCCATTTTTTCACTATATATATCCCTTCAACTCATTCATTCTACACACCAAAAAATTTCTTTCTTCATCCAATCTTCCCTACAAAAAAACTTTCATTCTACACACCAAAAAATTTCTTTCTTCATCCAATCTTCCCTACAAAAAAACTTACTCTTTCATATCATACAATTCACTTGTTGGTTCAAAAAAAAAATATGAGTTGGCCGGGTGCGAGCTACAATCCTGAAGAGGCGGAGGCGCGACGCCGCCAACGTTTGCAGCGAGCCAGGGAGCTTTACCAAATAGTGGCCGAGTCTGATTCGTCAAACGACGACGACCAGGATACGAGGGCGTACCTCCACCGGAATCGTGAGGAGGCCGAACAACGCCTCCGACGGGATTATTTTGTCGACCACCTTATACGGGGTGATGTTGTCTTCCGCCGGCGGTTTCGAATGAGCAAGCGCCTATTCTTGAGAATTGCTCAAACTCTTGAGGATCGGGAGCATTATTTTCAGCAACACCCGGATGCCACTGGAAGATTGGGGTTCCACCCCTGGGTCAAGTGCACCGTTGCTCTGAGGCAACTAGCCAATGGTGGAGCAGCCGATCAGTACGACGAATATCTGCACTGTGGCAATTCCACGGGCAATGTCATCCTCAAGAATTTCTGTCGGGCCATCAGATCTGCTTTCGGCGACGTATATTTGAGGCGGCCAAATGAGGCTGACATCGCCCGGATCACTGCATTGCACGAGAGAACGCACGGCTTTCCCGGAATGCTTGGAAGCATCGACTGTATGCACTGGCAATGGAAGAATTGTCCAACTGCTTGGAGAGGAATGTACACTGGACGAAATAAATCTCCAACCCTCGTCCTTGAAGCTGTCGCCTCCCAAGATTTGTGGAGTTGGCATGCTTTTTTTGGTGTCGCCGGTTCTCTGAACGACATCAACGTGCTCAATCAGTCCTCTGTCTTCGCCGACGTCATCAATGGTAGAGCGCCGTCAACCGCTTTCACTGCAAACGGCCGCTCGCACCGTATGGATATTATCTCGCCGACGGCATCTATCCGAAGTGGGCCTCTTTCGTGAAGACGCTCAATGCGCCAACAGATCCGAAGAGACAGCGATTCGCTCGGATGCAAGAAGCTGCGCGTAAAGACGTTGAAAGGGCTTTCGGCGTCCTGCAAGCTCGTTGGGCAATCATAAAGGGCCCTGCTCGCATGTTCTTTCGGGAGCATTTATGTATGTCATGTATGCCTGCATCATTCTGCATAACATGATAATTGAAGATGAAGGACCGAGGGCAACTGAATTCCATGCTGAATCGAGCGCAAGGGGCGATGCAAACGTGAATAGGGCACCAGTCCATCAAGGGGCGCCAGTGCCACTCCGCCAAGTTATTTAGAGACAAGCTCAAATTCAGGATGCACGTGCCCACGACCGCCTTATGGAGGATATGATTGAAGAGATTTTGGCACGTTTTGGTCCACTCCGCGAATAGTTATTGTGTTTTTATTTATTTCCTAATTATTGTATTTTTTTTTAGTTATTGTCTTTTTTTTTTAATTCAATAAAATTGTCAGTTATTAATTTCTGAATTTAATTAAGTTAGTTTTTAAAATATTTATTACAAATAAAAAAAATAACAAAATAAAATTTATTCAATCATTAAAATCACGTTTCCCAGTGCTTAGACCTAGGTCTTACTCAACCTCATTGATGTGGAGAAATCAACCTATATCTAACTCAACACCACCAATCATTAAAATCACGCTTCCCAGTGCTTAGACCTAGGTCTTACTAGACACCTGCTGTAAAGAGATTTATTTGGAATTGAAGGGTCAAAAGGTATAAACATGAATGGGACGAATCTCGAAGTTCGTAGGATTTAGAAATAGACTAAAATAGAAATGACGGTGGTCGTCAAATCGATTAGTAGATAATTAATGAATCAGAGCAAACATCATCACCAATACTTTTGCTAAAGTATTACTAACTTTATCCATCTTCAAATTATTCGGTTCAATGCAACTTCAAATTATTTGATTGTACATTTACCATCTATAACAACACTGTAGATATATTTATAGAGAAAATAATTTGAATATGAAAATAAAATAGTAATTTATAATTTATAATTTAGTGAGAGTTCAATTATATTACTTTACTACTACTAGTAGTAATATATGCATGCGTAGGTAAAGCCTGAAACATTAATTGAGTACATGTGAGTATGCTGGAAAAGAGAATTGAACGAAGCAAAGACGCGCACTTGGATTTCATATAGCAATAGGTGTCGTGTCGATGACGACTACTCACTATCTCAAAATTCAAATATCACGTACGATTGTCTTCAGCTAGTAAGCTCTCTCGTTTCTTCCATTTTTAATTATAATATTCAATTATTGAATACTAGCTGCATTATTTAATGATCTATGTATATGTATGTCGTTTCTAGACTCATCACTTAATATTTCACAGTATAGCTGATAACGAAATAACATACCGCTCGAATCGAATGATAGCTTGCACGAAGTGGGATGTTCTGTTTCTTATCGGATTTAAATAATACTAACTCATAACCACCTCTTCGTGCATTGTATCATTTCTAAGTTTATTTTAAATTGCTAGTAATATCAGATTATCCACATTAACTGATCAAACTATTTTCGAACTTGCTAATGATATTACTTGATTACATGACTACAATTCTCAGCCCATGTTTGCTTGGGCTTTAGTGGGACTTGGATTGTTTGATTTGGGAAGTACGTTAATTATAATCCTTGTTTGAGGGTAATACAAACTTTCAAAATGTTATTTCTCAAATTAGAGTGGTAACAAAAAATTTTCTTTTCGGATTCAATTCTCTTATAAGTAATTTATTTTCATTGTTGTACAAACACCCAATAAAATTAACAGATATTTAAATAAGTGTTTTATTTCAAAATTCTAACAAAAATGATTCAAACACCTCACTTTGTTCTTGTCTTCAATGTCAATTCTTTAATTATTCTGAAATCTCCATGCAATAATTAGGAATGAACTTAAAAGAGTATATTTTCCAATTCCTTCTCCCATACGGTATGGAACACCTATTTTTGTGATGGAGGAAGTTTTGTAAAATATTTCCGACGGTTTGACTTAGGAAGGCATTATTAGTATCACCGCAATATTTAACTCAAAAAGTCCTAAGCTCATTAAAGTAAAAGTGTTTAATTTATATACTCCAAAGAAATGGCAAAAGGAACTACGTTTCATGTACGCGTGGCCAAAATAATGCTCTTTCCAAATTCATTGGCCAAAGACGATTACTTACAATTATTAAGCTACTAATATTAATTAAATATATCGTTTTCGTATAATATAAATAACAATAATTGTATTCGGATACATTGTGACCGGCCACACGCGTAAAAAGAAAAATTAAATTATAAATTGAAATAATAACATTTTTCATTAGGGTTTAAATTTCCCAATTGGAACATATTTCATCTTTTCAAGACCTATATTATTTTTTCTAGTTAGTTTGGTTGGCCAGATGTTCAGTAGAATAAATTATACTCCCTCTGTCCATGAAATGGTTGTCACTTTTGGCATTTAAGTCCGTCCACGAATTAATGGTGTCACTTTCATTTATAATAGTAGGGCTCATGCATATAATACATTATATTTAACCTTAGATCCCACTACTTCACTCACATTTATTGTGAGACTCTTACTTCACTCACAATAATACTCACTATTATCCATTACTACCTACTATTTTCTTAAAACTCGTGTCGTCAATAATGTGACAATCATTTTCAGAGATTGTATATAAATTTCTTACTTGACTTTCGCCTTTGATGAATATAAGGAATTTGAAGAGGCATTCTGTCGATTGATAAATTAAATAGGACCTACAAAATTAAGAATGCCATGATAGCATAAACCCTACATCTCCATTCTCCAAGTTACATTTTCATACACACAACACAACGGCCTAATCCAGTCCACTAGTTTCTAAAGTTGAGCTTTCGAAATAATAAGAAACTATATTTCGGGTAATTAGGTTTATTAAACTAATATTGAATGAAAATGTGATTCGCTATTTTGTGGTAAAACTTATATCAATTTTTGGTACACGTAAATTGACCGGATTATGGCGATTATGCCATAATGATTAAGGGAACCTCCACCACCATTGTCATCATTTAATCGATTGTAATTTTACAACGTGTTGTTCTGATGATTTTAAACATCCCAAAATGTCTTGTGCGGTGCGCCGCTCGGTGCTTACCATATGACGTGTTCTCACGCGTCTAAACAAAGGTTAGAATCGCGTCTTTCATTTTTTTATTATTTTTTCTTTTTTTTATATTTTTCTTTTGTTTTTCTAATTTTTACCAATTAGGAATATTAGAATGTACTATTAGTTATTAATTGTAATTTATTGATCTGTAATCAAAAGTTATTATTCTCCAATGATAGTTATTATAATCTTCAATAAAATTTATTAAATATATCATGATTTTTTTAAAAATGATAGAAATTAATATTAAAAAATAACCTTAAAAATTTTAAGATTATGATACTATTTTCTGTTGTTATCTATAATATTTTGAACCATTTTGATTTAATAAAATATTATTTAGTTAGTAAATAAATCAAATATTATTACCATTTTGGATCGAACAAATAATTGAGCAGATTTAAAATCGATGAAAGTACTTAACGAGGGATCCTTATTTATATCGTTACTAGCGATGGAATTGTTCATCTGTAAAGGGTAACAAATGGACGACCTATATGTATAAAGATGACGACGGACTATTAGTCACTTGGTATTGTGACGAAATCTCACTCCGTCGTCAATCCTATTGCCAACGGTGTTCATGATCACTTTTGCATCGTTAGCTATGTTTAGCTATATATGCCTATAATTTGTTCTAACTACGAATTCGTGTACCTTTTGTAGTGATATATGTATTGTCAATGCGATGTCTTACCAATATTATTCGTTACTGGTCGAAAGATAAATTGCTTTTGGCGGTGCCTATTTATTGTTTCGTGAGCTTGGAACGCGTTAAATTAGTTTAGTAAAGTAATATCAGAAAAAATAATTTTAAAAAACAAGCTCAACTCACTTGCTTGCTCGTTTTATTGCTAGTTAATAAATCAAGCGAATTGTGTTTAATTAATCATAAAATTTTGAATCTAGCACGATCCTTGACATTCACGTAAAATGAGATCTTAACTTTATATTTTCTGATTCGGCTTAATTTTGCAAATCTATAAATAAAAAATTCCTGCGGGCGTTAAGATATTAATTTCATGAAAAAAAACTATAATTATATATCATTAGGCCAAGCCATGTACGTTATAACGAACTAATTTCTTTTACAATTTTAAAGACATTTAGAAAAGAAAAAGAAAATAGAACTAAATTATTAGAATAATTTACCTAATTAATTTCAACCACAAAAACCTATGATAAAGAGTTATAGCCACATATATACACACACGGTCTGTTGGAAAATGCTATTTTTTTCCAAGCTGCAGGTACGCTTTCACAATAATTACGATTATGAATTTATGATCTTGTGTTCATATACATTTGTATATATATGACGTAGACATCATATATAAAGACACTTTTTAAAATAAGAATTAAAACAAAAAATAAAGGATTTAATACTCAATTAATTATTGAGAATGAGAATGGTATTACTTAACTAGAATGTGGATTCCATGTCATGAACTAGACGTCGTAGATTAAGACCTTTTTAGCGTAACCTTTTTGTTTAGTTGTTAATCTGCCACTGATCTACCTCCATCTATTGGCTCCAAATTCTAGTAACATCAATTCCAATAGTCAAATCCAATTTGGACGAGCTCAATTATTTCAATATTGCTTTTTCAGAAAGTTTAAGATTGGTCAATGCAATAATGTACATGCACATATGTACGTAGTTATATGATTCAAAGTTATTTAATTGCTGAAATATAGTACTAACTATTTACCTTTTTTTTTCCTACATATTATTTCTAATGCCACGTATACATGATTCGAACACTCATCTCTTAATTAGAAAGGAACGTCTCTTATCACTTAAGTTGCACTTCGTTGTCATTTATTTTAAATACATTAAATCTATCGACTGATCATAATGAGTCAATTTCGGAAATAAATTAATTAGTCGTACTTTGTACTTTGTAGTGCTGATGTGTTGTCTTTATATTTTAATGTGTGTTAATTAATACCATTAGTTGTTGTTAATTGATATATAAGCGGATTCATAAAAAACAATTTGGAATCGTCTTAGAATAGGAGTATTTGGTTCCCTTGGCGATGACCTAGGCCCAGTAGTAGAGTGGACTTTTTTGAACTGAGAGGTTTCATGTTCAATCTTGACTAACGCTTCTATAGGTTGAACGTGACTCACTTGTACTTGAAAAATATGATTTATCTGTCTTGTGTAGTTTACAGGCTACTGTATAAGAATGGAAGTTTACTCAGTGCATATCGAAGGTAGCAGCTGCGGGTTCCCACGAATTAAAAAAAAAAAAATAGAAGTAAATTTGATAAGGGAGAGAGAAGCTGGGTGTGTGGCTTCAAATTTTGCTTTCATTTAGCGTTTTATCGAAAAATAAAATAAATTGGCACCATTTCCAATTAAACCCTTTAAAAGTACATCGTTTATTTGACATGTGTGTTCGTAAAATTGATACGATCGCAATTAGTAAAGTGCGTGGAAGTGGTGGGCATGTGTTTGGCGAAGAAGATATCTCCTCTACACTACATGCAAAATTATGTAAATATAATTAACTCTCAATTAAAATTAATTAACAATAATAAATTAGAAAAGGGTAATTTTGCTAAACTATGATTTTTAGCTTTATGTAAATTAGCAATTCGTAGAATATCTTGGAGGTTTTTCTGTGTTTTTAAGTTTAATTTATGGTACTTATTACTGTAACGAATAGAAAAGATCATAGTATATTTTTTTGGAGCTAATAGCCGCTCGAAAAGTAGTCACATGAAGTTTAGTTCCAACCAAATATATGAGGCTGAATTTGATTTGCGTCACTAATACTAGACTCCCTAATCATGAATTAGTAATTTAAATGAATTTGTAATTGGCAAATTAATTCAATTAGTACCTGTAGGACAGAGAAATCCTCTTATGATAACGTATGAACCGACTCTTTTTTATACCCACAGTCATATTTTTCTACGATTATGTTTTATATATGTATTATAATATTTTATTTTATGATAGATAAAATCTCCTGTACAAGTCTCCATGGTGCAGATACCCGACCCGCCCTGCCCCCCGCCCCATTACCCATGGCGCGCGCGTGAATCTCACGCACTATAGTTTTTTTTTTCCAGTTTCTTTTTTTATATTTCCAGTTTTTTTGTTTGCCACTTCTATTTTTGTTTGCCGTTTTTTTCTTGTCAAGATTCGAGCGAGGGGAGCCGAAGGCCTCTGAGCGAGCTGAAAAATTCAATTTATTTTCCGATGATTATCTTTATATTAGTAATCGGAGCGAAGACGGAGCCGTAAAATCGGACCTGATGGCTCCGCTGAAAAAAAATCTGAAAATTGAAAAAAAAAAGAGAAAAGTCAATGTCGGGCGTTGACCGGATCAGACCCGGAGCAGGCCGGCCCATCTGCATGGAGCAAATGTCTCCACACGAGACTCACTCTTTATGATAAACATAAATTATACAAAGATCGGTTAATTTAAATTGAATCCAAGTTATTAATTAGGTGTGGTTCACAAATCACATATGAACCATTTCCATTCTAATGAAATGGAAGTTCACCAACAAAATTTGAGAGACTAAAATGGGAGACCAACTTAAGCATGCATCACTAAAGTTTTGAATAATGACTAGTGGACATTATTGTTCTTTTCGGTCTTGGATTATTTTTATAAAACATTGTTTTTCGAGTAAAACTCTTATTGTATGTGCACGAGTTAAAATAGAATGCATTTTATAAACAATTCAACGATTATGAGATCAAGAGCGGTTCTAAGGAATGTGTATGGTGTGCGACTGCTTAGGACCCCGAAAAATCGAGGGCTCCAAATATATATGTATATAGATCCATATATATATATATATATATATATATAGTTGAGGAATTTAAAAATTATTCCATCCGTTCACGAAATGATGTTTTGTTTCATCTCTTATTTGTGTTCACCATATGATGTCATGTTTCGTTATTTTTACCAACATACCCTTATTATTTTATTAAAATCACCATCATTTGTCATTGATGACCCTACCTCACATCAATTTATTTCTTTTTTTTTGTCATCTCAAACAACTTTATTCCTACTTTTTGTCAATACCACCTTTTTTTTGTCATTACCACTGATTTTTTGTCATTATCTCACTGCCCATATTTTCTAACTTTTGCCCACTCAAAACAACTTTATCATTTCTTAATCTTCGTGCCGAACATAAAATGTGGCTTCATTTCGTGAACGGAAGGAGTAATTGTGTAGCTCAGTGGAAGACTATTTTGTTGGTTTGTGTTTGCAACTTGAATCCTCTACTCTCTATTGTCTTTTATTTTCTATATTATTTATCAGATTTTTTATATTTTGATATTTGAAGATAATTATATACCCGTATTTGGATGGAATGAATCAGCATAATGAATATTATATGTTGTTTAACCAATGGAAGAAGTAAAGAATAAAACATAAATTTAGAATAGAAAATCCGAATTGCTGTGTTTGGGGGCCTTTGGGCATAATTCGCTTTTAACTTGGCCAACTAATCCTTATTCTTGTATAATTATTTTTTATTTGGCCGAAACTTAATGACAAAACCCTTCAGAAAATCAGAAAAGAATAGTCAAGACGACTGAAAAAGTAGAAGAAAAAGATAAGAAGACCAAAGAAAAAGACTTTAACGTATCCCACACTCGGGAACAAAAGCATACCTCTCTTCCTCCTCCATTTTCTTCCTCTCTAATTTTTTTCTCGGTCTCTCTTTTGTTCCACTCTCTCAACATTGTCTCACTTTCTCTTGTCTTTGTTTTACATGTTTATAAAATTTGAAAACTAAATAAATTTTTGTTTTGTAATATACTAATATATATATATATATATATATATATATATTTCATTTTAAACTTTTGATACATTTTTAATTATGAATAAAGGGCTCAACCTTAAATTTCACACCGAGCCTTTAGAAGTGTAATCCCGCCGCTGTATGAGATATCAAGAAAAGAAAAGAAATCTCCTGTTTGAGACACACAATGAAAACATAATATTGAAACGCAAAATTAAATACCAAACAACAGCAGAAAGTTCAAGATAAGATAATTCCACACTAACGAGAAAATACTACTACGGGTAACTTACTTAATTTTTACATTTTTATTTTTTCCGCAACTTTCATTCATTTTCTTAATATACGAATTTTACATATGTTGCAACTTTCCCATGATTTTGAAATCTGGTCAAATTAAAGTTGTTGTGACGACGGAAGAAAATTTTTCACATGAACATATTGTTTGACGCTGTTTTCTATTTAAAGCGTTAATTTATTTATTATACGCGTATATCATGTGTTTTAACTCGTAACATCCTCAATAAATTTCTAACTTTTTATATCATGTGTTTTATTAATCATAGGATGACATCGTTTAGCAAAACAATTCCGTATTCTTCAATCAATATTGACATCCACGTCATCGTTGGGACGGTCAAAAAGTGAAAAGGTCTCAATTGCAAAAACTATAAGGTTCATATTTTAATTTTGTATTTTAAAGCAAGGTCATAATGTTATAACAGATAAAATTTGTGATTTATTTTGTCAAATTTAAAAAATAAAATAAAATTCAAAGTTCCAAAATCTAGGAAAAAGAAGTAGAAATGCAATGGTTAGAATAATAAAGAGAATAAAAAGAACATACTAAGCTTAAGCTAAGTAGCTAACATTTAACAAAAGAAAAGAAAAGGAAACAAAACGGTGTCGCATCAAGGCACAACAGCCGCTGTTGTGGAGAGAGGCACAGTAGGGGATGATCTCTCACAAAGAAAGAGCTGAAGTTTTGGATTTGACCCCTTACCACCCAATATCCATAGCCACACAATCTACGAAAATGTATCTGTAGCAATTAAGGCCCTTCTATTTGACTTTATAATTAAGCTAAAGTGCTTATTTTTATTTCTCCTTGCCAATCAATTTATTTGGTTGCTTAACCAACCAGTAGGCGAGTAGCACAACCACTTACTTAATGATTAATTTGCTCTAATTCATAGCCAAATAGGTACACTAATTAATATTCACTTGACGATCGGTTCTTTGTCTGAAATGAATTTCCATTTCATATAATATATAATCACGCTACTGCTATAACATTTGCCGTTTCATTTGTACAAAGCCAAGATGTAAAATCAAATACTATCATTTTTTGTTTACAGATCAAATACTATCAATAGATGGTGTGCTAAACCAACAAAAAAAAATGAAGATATGAAATCAGTACTACAAAATAGTTTGTTTTCAATAATCATATTTGTACACACGAAATTTTCATTTTAAGCACGTTAATTAATCTCAAGGAATGTTTTTTGTTCTTTTTTCTTTGTTTGAAAGTTTTAATTATTTTTCAGAAGACATGAAAATGGCCCATGGGGCCTAATTGCAGCTTATCCTAAAGTCTTCAGCTTCCACGATGCTGGCAATAAGAAAAGTAAAGCAAATACTTGATCGCTATCTTATTTTCTTAATTAATGGAGTAATATTCAAATTAAATATACTTAGAATTATTCACAATTAAAAATTATCAATTTCCAATAAAAGTTTCCAATCTTTAGTAATTAATTAATTAATAATTTATGTTGGCCCGAGCAATCGTTTGGTACGGTCAACCGTACGGAGGCCGCCGCTTGAATTAATCATGATGTGTTTTTACTAGACAAAGATATATCAATAAATATTATGCATGCACGTTAAATTTATCCCTGCAGGATAGGATAATTCCATGTGTATTGAAATTAAGTTTTGATGTGTTCTCAAAAAAGTAAAATAATAAAGTTTTGATGTAACTCATGTGGTCAATAATTTTGCCTTTTAAAACCGGTCTATGTGCTAGGATCTCGAACCCTATGTAGGATAAAGTTTGTTTGTTTTTTTTTTTTTTTAAATTGGAGAGTAATGTATCCTATATTCCTATATGTTCATTTTGAAATTTGAAAGAATTTTTATTTATTTGAGGCCCGATCTGCCTGGATAATCTAGACAATCTGGGACATTAAACCTCACACACACATAACTATAAATTATACAAAGATCAACGCTTCAGATTAGTTCCTAACTCTCACACTCAAATTGATTTTTATATGAACCAATTCTGACACACACACACACACACACATATATATATATATATATATTTGATTGGCTTTTGTATTTTATTATTTAGAGGCAAAAAGTCGAGGACCTTTTTATTCATAGTATAGAGAAACTAACTCATTTTCTGATAAATATGGATTTCCACGTTGTTCCTAATGTGCAAATCAAAATCGCGCGAAGTAGAGCATAAACCTAAAAGATGAAAGAGTCCCATTCAGGAACAAGAATATGTCATCGTGATTTGGGTTGAATTTCGATGAAAGAATTATTAAGAATACATCAATGAGAAGTTAATTCGATAAGTTTATTGACCCTTTTTTATATTAGCAAAGAAGAAACCAAAATTTATCTTTATTGAAAAATCGAAGAAAAAACCATTTTATTAAAAAATTAAAAAAAACTCAAAAAAGAAAGAGAACTTGTTAAACTACATATTGGCGAGAGATCAAATAAAAACGATCGACCTTTAACATAATCCTAATCTTCCTCCCCAATATGATATTATGGTCCCGGTATAGACCGAAATTCGTATGAATGAATCTATATTGTTGATCATTATATGTTTAAAGATCAATATTAAGAGATACATCAACGTGATATGTACAATCTATTAATTTTACGATGCATCTCCCTGGGTATATATCATAATCAATCTCATAAAGAAGCACTTCATAATTAATTGAGAGATATAAATGATATTATACAAATAAACAAGGAAGAATAAGAATAGAGGTCGCCCACAAAGTCAAGTTCTTAATATTAGTATGAATTAGATAAGGAATGTAAAGGAAAATAAACGTGTATGCATAAACAGTTGCTGCGATTAGGACTTTTGTGAATTGTGATTACTACTACTACCACGCTAGTATATATACCCACCAAGAGATATAATTGAACAATTCAACTCAATTATATGATAAGTACTTATATAAGTTTTTTATATAACTAATTGAGGTATTCCACAATTCCATCAAATCTTGTGTGGACTAATAAGGATTAATTAAATTAGCTGGCTCCACTTTTGAATATTAATTATTACGTTCGTGATTAATTCGAGGAGTAATTAATTAGTACATTAATTTAAGTTATTCAAAAATTCAAATTTAACGACTCAATCTATCTATCAGGGAATCCACTCCCGGATAAATAACTAATACTCTGAATAATAGGAGGAAAATCTCTACACCATTATTTCTGACCTGGTAGTGTAGCTTGTTTTAGAGAGAAGTACTATTTTTATATTAATCTTTCTCATCGTATGTCAAGATGATGATAATAATACATTAATACTAACAAAAACGTATCAAAACGTTGACCCTTTTTTCAATAGTAACTATAAAAGAAACAGTTGGCGACACTTGTTATTACTATATATGTAAAAATCGTCACTAAAATTAGCTAGTGATGATTTTAATTTGTGTTTGTGACTGTGTTGCGGCTATGAGCGTAATATCACAAGACCTAAATCCCTGCATTTGGAAACCCACATGGCACAATGGATGTTACGTGAATATACACGTGTAACAAATAAATTTACATGAAATTTTTCATGTACGTCAGATCCGACGGGCACCCATTGAATTTGGGTTGTTGGAACTGGATCTCGTGACATAATTGAAAAAATACATAATTTAATTTAAACTCATGAAATTATTGAAAAAAAATTCAAATATTGTGATCAACAACCATTCAGACGGATTAAAAGCATGCCAAAATACTAGTGATATTTATATTTATATTACTAATAGATACACCGGAATGAATCCTATTAATTTTCGTAATACAAACTCCGACATCTATTAGACAGTTGATGAGTATTGTTGTAGTAGGTAAGCTGTGAATTGTGATGTGTCAATTTGTAATACTATCATAGTACATTAGTAGGAGTATATTGCTATATCATACCTATATCTACTAGCAGCTACTACGGCACTCTCTTTATTGTCCATACTTTATTAATTATTGACATGAAAATAACTCTTCATCCAGGTTTATTATGATCCCTTTTTCTTTTATTGCAATTGACTAAATGGATTTTCAGGCTATTGATATGACATTGAGAAATTAAAGTGATTAGGAAAATGACTTAATTGGCGATTAATAATGATAATTTTAGGTGATAATTACTTGATTTAGATTCAATTAGTTGATGTATTTTGTCATATACAGTAGTTTTCCTTTATCTGGTTCTTTGCAATTATATTATTTTTAGAATTTTTTTTAGAAGATATATAACACATCATGAGATCGAAAGCCTATATCAAAGAAACATTATATGTTATCATAAGTTGAGACTGAAAATGTGGGGGGAATTGAATGTTAAAAAATTAGTATGAGAAAACTGAAAATCTCATAGAATAATAATTGTGAGTTTCCTGCATTACATCATTTCATGGGATGGAAGAAGATAGTTTTAAACAATTTTTCATCAATTTTGAATTAGTACGATTACTGATCAAATTTATTTGAATACGTACATATATAGGTGTGTTGGGTTAATTAAGTTGGAGGTATTAATATATGTCTATACACTGCACGTGCGTGTGTGTAAGTTTTGCCATTTAGTGCAGTATTAAAATGACCTCAAGCTAATTAGATTAAATTCTCTTATACAAATCATATATATACTGGAAACAAAAACAATAAAAATATTTAAAACTGAAAATAAATAGAAGAATTAGGCGGGTTGGCTTGATCAAGATTTGATTAAAGGAAGGTGAGGCAGGCACGCAGGTCCCATAGTCTAGTTTTGTTTAATAGTCTAATCTAGCAAACATACCCTACCATCATTTCCTCAAATAAATATTGCAATCACAGCTAGCTATTACATATACTAAATTAACCTCCCATTTATAATAAAACCTTTTATTTTTACCATTTTACATTCGTTCCGATCGTCTGTGTGACAGTGTCCCATTTTTAATTAAGTAATTTTTCTATTTAACAATATCTCTTATAAAATAAAAACTAGCTAGTATCCTAATAAATATATATTCTAACAAAATCAAAGTTAGGAATTTATACGCCCTAATTGTGGAATAATCAACTTTACTAATTAATTATTACTGTATTAAATAAGAATTGCAAAGAAAATGTAAAAAAGAAAAAAGAGTTATAATCTAAATAATTGCACTAATAAATTCTAATTAATAATTGTGAAATTAAACTAAAACACAGGCCAATGAAGAAAATGAAACAAAATAAAAGTGGAATATATTACTTATATACGTATGAGACGCCAAAAGCCAGATAGAGAATCTTAAGTGATTTTACGTATACATTACTACCGAACGATATGGCATGATACATATGTATCAATATTAGATTAATATATATTTTTGAAATTTATGAATAATTATGAAAGGAATTAATCCGTCCACGCGCGTAACATAATCAAGTTGGGGTTAGTGTGAATAGATTAAAATGTAGGATACAGTAGTATTGAATTAAGCAATGACAAAGGAGCTTTTCCAAACTGGATAAGTGTGTGTAGTGTGTGAGTGATGACATGAACTACGTACCATCCATATGTTCAACAAAATTGACCCCCAAACTAACTCTTCATGCATCATCCTTAAGAGCTCACTTCCTCTCTCTATAAAAACCCCAACTTCCCTCACACACATTCATCAAATCGATCGTATTTGAATCTAGCTACTTAATTATACTCCACACACGCACACACACATACATATTCATCAATCAAGAAATCCAAGATTATATCGCTTTATAATTTTGTATTTTTTTATGGAATCCCCAAAAATCATTATTTTTTGGGTTTTGGTGATGTCAAGTTTGAGCATAGTATGCTTGGGAAATGATGATGTGTTTGATGAGAGAGTGAGAACACAATGTGGGTTCACTAGATATCCTAGTTTGTGTGTCCAAACTTTGACAAGATTAGGGTCACCCGATCCTAATCTTGATTTCTTGTCTGCCCTTGTCAACTCCACTATGTCCCAAACCAATTTGCCCAATTCCAATTTTGAGTCACTTAGCTCTCATTTCATCTCACCTCAGGCTCAAGAAGCACGTTTCGCCATCGGTAAACGCCCCGGCCTATCTTATTTTTTTTAATTATTACCGATCGATGTATATGTAACTAGCTAGCTAGGTTTTATAATATTTCTATTATTTTCTATTTTATCAGATTACTGTCACGAGCTGATGAGCATGTCGCGGAAGAGACTGAACCAAGCCCTAGACGGCCTAAAAAAGTCGCCGGCGAAACACAAGGGCGACATCCAAACATGGCTTAGCGCTGCTCTTACGTTCCAGCAAACTTGCAAGGATTCGGTTGAGGCTCACGTGGCATCAAATGTCTACGTGGATGAAATCTACAAGAAAATGAACTTCCTGTCTGAATTAGGCAGCAACCCTCTCGCCCTCGCCAACCGGATCGTCGGAGGAACGAAGCCGAGGGGGGGCCGTCGTCGCCTTCTAGAAGGCCGGCGAATGTTTCCGGAATGGGTTTCTTCCGGCCAGAGGAGATTGCTACAGAGCCCGCAAATAAAAGCAAACGCGGTGGTGGCCAAAGATGGAAGCGGCAACTATAAAACGGTGTCGGAGTCGATTCAGGCGGCGACCGGTGGCAGATTTGTTATATATGTGAAGGCTGGGACTTATAATGAAAAGATTAATACTAATAAGGATGGAATTACGTTAATTGGTGATGGCAAATACTCTACTATTATCACTAATGGTGGCAGTGTTGGCAAAGGCGGCTCTTCTCTTCGTGGATCCGCTACCTTTAGTGAGCTCGCTCTCTCTCTCTCTCTCTCTCTCTCTCTCTCTCTCTCTCTCTCTCTCAAACAAACAAACAATCAATATTGACGTGTCATATCTGGACTATTCATCTGTCTAACGAATCGGGGCATGGACTTTTCTACGTAGGCAAATCAACTTGTTTCAGCATAAACCTATTTTATTATATAATGACAAAATTAAGAAAGAATAACTAAGGAGATGCCTCCATTTCATTGTCGGTTGTCCAATTTTGAAGCTCTTAAATTTTATACGGTGCTTGTTAATTAGGATATGTTTATGGAAGGTCATACTCATGATGATCATTAATTTTGATATTTATACAAAATTAAGTAAAAGTGAAGATTTAAGTTTTGAGAGAGACATATGCATATTTATTTGATTTGATTATTAAATAATTTTTGTACTATTAATACTGAAATACGGTGACGATCAGCTATCACCGGCGACGGGTTCATAGCGCGGGACATCGGGTTCCAGAACACGGCCGGGCCGAGCTCGGAGCAGGCGGTGGCGCTGACGATCGCCTCCGACCGGGCCGTACTGTACCGGTGCAGCATCACCGGCTACCAAGACACGCTCTACGCGCTCGCCCTCCGCCAGTTCTACCGCGAGTGCGACATCTACGGCACCGTCGACTTCATATTCGGCAACGCCGCCGCCGTCTTCCAGAGCTGCGGCCTCTACCTCCGCCGCCCCCGCAGCGACGGCGCGTACAACGTCATCCTGGCGAACGGCCGCAGCGACCCGGGGCAGAGCACCGGCTTCTCCGTTCAGAACTGCCGAATCACCGTCGCGTCGGACCTCTCGCCGGTCAGGAACTCGTACGAATCCTACCTCGGCCGGCCGTGGAAGACCTACTCCCGCGCGGTGGTGATGCAGTCCAACATCGACGGCGTCATCGCGTCGCGGGGATGGGTGGAGTGGCCCGGCGCCGGCGGCTCCACCTACAAGTCGCTCTACTTCGCCGAGTACGCCAACATGGGCGGCGGCGCCGGGACTTCCGGTAGGGTGAAATGGCCGGGATTCAAGGTTCTTGGAATTCCGGAGGCCTCGAAATTCACGGTGGCGAATTTTATCGGAGGGAATTCATGGCTGCCGTCGACGGGGGTCACTTTCGTTTCTGGGCTTTGAGCGGTTATTAATTATTTAATGCAATCAATATATATGTTTAAATCTATATATAAATATATATGTATATTTTAATTTTTGGATATAAGTGTGAAGCCAAGATTGTGTAATGTAGTGATTAAAGCGTATCTCCAAAAAAAAGGATTGTGATTTAAGTGAAACTTGAGAAAAATGTAAAATCGCTGTATTTTTATTACTTTGCCAAATGTTTGTGATGATGTGGCATTGTTGTCTTCAACAGTTTTATGTGATCCTGGTTAACTATTTTTCATATTTTTCATTTTTGTAGTAAAAATTGTTTATTTTATTATAAGGTCTAATTAATATTAATTTAATTATATTATTCAAACTTAAAGCTAAACAATATATATTCTAATTATAAATAATTAATAATATTAGTAATATCTATTCAAACATAATAATAGTAATATCAATTATTGTATTAGCCAACGTGATTGAAGTATATAGAAGTACAAATATCTCTTTCAAATTTCTTCATCATTCTTTTCCATAACTAAATAGAGGATTTATTCCTCAATCAATTTTTTCCAGAAAGCGTAGTGACATTATTCTCTTACTACGTTTTTGGAACTATCAAGGTTGGAATAATTTTTATTAAGCTAATTCACTACTTATCAGGATCTTGGTTCTAGTTATTATATAAAAAGTGATATTAAATATTTTCGTGAAACCGTCACTCTCGGCAACAAGGAAAAGAAGTAGTATCACCTAATTAGTATTTGAACATTGAATGTCTCTTTCTAAAAAGTAAAAACTAATTGTGTATTGTACTTGTATTACGTTAGACTACTAATTTCTTTGATGTTTTTTTTTTTTTTCTTTTTCAATATATACTGATTATAATTAATACAATCAATACCTATCAACATGAAAGTTGATGTATCAATAAAATAAAAGTAGTTTAAAATAAGTAGTGTTGATATAGCCGTCAGAAACTCACTGGCATGTGCCATGCATTGTGTTAAATTATTAATCCTTAATTAATATTCCTCCATCCACCAAAAATTTGATTATTGATTAAGATGTTTTGCTTAGTATATATATTTTTAAATTTTGATTAATATTAGCTACAAGCAAAAGACACGTCTTTATCGAAGCATTAATATTGGTAGTTGATGCGCTTATCTTCTTACAGTTTAAAAGTTAGTTAAGGTCACAGACTCACAACGTACGGATACCGACGAGTGGTATATTTAGTAATTTTACCAGGTTTAATAATTAAATTGAGTATTAATTTTAGGAGGGAGACTCCGGTGCAACCAGCTGCATTCCACATGCGACTGGGTCGGGTCGGGTTGATCCGATTAATTTGAGTTTGACCCGTTGATTCGGGTTTGACCTGTTGATTCGGTCATTTTTTTTTTCAGTTTTTTTTTTGGCTCTGCCTTTGGTTCCGATTTTACGGTTCTGTCTTCGCTCCGATTACAAATATAAGGATAATCGGCAGACAACATTTTGGACTTTTTCGGCTCGCTCCGAGGCCTTCAGCTCCCCTCGCTCGAATCTTGACTAAAGAGAAGCAAAAAAACGAAGATACAAACAAAAATAAAGGTGGAAAAAAAAAAGTAAATTAAAAAATAAAATAAAAGCTGAAAATATAAATAAAAAGAAAACAGAAAAAGGGTAAAGGCAGAAAACAGGAAAAAGGAAAAAAATTGAAAATATAAATAAAAAAATTAGGCGCGTGTAATACACGCGCCCGCCGCATAGCATACGATGGGTCGCATATAAGTTATTGTGTAATTTTAGATACGTGTGCAGAACTGGGTACATGATTATGAGAGTTGTGTGATAAAGATACTATTAATACACACAAACACAGTGACGAGTTAAACTTTTGATGGGGGTGCAAAATTAAAGACACATACAAGAATTTGAACGAAGTATTTACCTTAAAAACAAAAGGTAAAGAACACGAGAGTTGTCTTAATTTGTATCTTCTTGTCTTATCCAAAGTTCATAAATTAGAATCAATTCGATCAAATATATGAAATTTAAAAGAGCCAGAAGCTTTGCTCTTCCTTCCATGTCGATGTAAAGTAGAAAATTGAGCGAAATTAAGTGCTTACGTCACCTCACCCTCACCGCAAGCACACAAGACCAGGGGCGGATCTACGTAAGGCGTGGGTTGGGCTCTAGCCCAGTGCAAGTTTATATTTTTTATATATTTTTGTGAGTGTATTTTAATATATGCAGCTTAGCCCAACGGTAAAAATGTTCTATCCCTCCTCAACCGCCAGAGATCGAATCCTAAAGCCTTATTTAAATTTTTAAGCTTTTATTTGCTCTTCACCGCTAAGAGTTGCACGCATTTAAAATTCATTTAAATATTTTATAATATATAGTTATGAGATCTATTTTTAATGCAATAATCGACTATTTCTCAAAATTCATCAACATGACTATGTAAAACGATTTCTTTAGATCATTAGTTTTGTTTTCCTCAGGGAAGAAAAGGGAATTTATTTTTCTCTATTTAATATGTTTTGCTTTAAGTCGATGTTATGTTATGTAGGTCTAACCCTCTTAAAGCTAGATCCCTTCATTTGTTTTAACACCGACATTTTTCATCTCAATATATAGTTATGTTCATATAAAAACACTCATTGTCCTAAAAAATGAGAATTGATCCCATCCATTAATTTAGGAGGGATGGATGGTTAAGATTGGACTGGATCAACCCGGGTCAAACCGGGTCAACCCGTTGACATTTTTTTTAATTTTTTCCTTGTTTTTTATGGTCATGCCATATACACCGCACCATGCATTCATATGCACCACACTATATAACAAGATGCACCACTAAGTGCATTGAGATGCAACATATTTTCGATGTTTTTCTATTTTCTTTTTTTTACGGTCAGACCATATGCACCACACTAGATAATGAGATGCACCACTAAGTGATTGAGATGCAACATTATTTTTGATTTTTTTCGGTTTTTTTTTTTCAATTTTCAGAATTATTTGCCCCCTTTTTTTGTTTGCCTCTTCGTTTTTTTGTTTGTCGCTTCTTCTTTGGTTAAGATTCGAGCGAGGGGAGTCGAAGGCCTCGGAGCGAGCCAAAAAATCTAAATTGTTGTCCGACGATTATCCTTATATTAGTAATCGAAACGAAGGCGGAGCCGTAAAATCGGAGTCGAAGGCGGAGCCGGGGAAAAAAATATGTTAAAAAATCATAAGCATCTCAATGCACTTAGTGGTGCATCTCATTATATAGTGTGATGCATATGAATACATGATGTGGTGCATATAGTCTGACCGTAAAAAAAATTGAAAAAAAAGTCAACGGTTTGACCCGGGTTGACCCGCTTTGACCAGGATCAAATCTTGATTATCCATCATTCATAGATGTGTGGTTGAGATTAATTCTCATTTTTTAGGATAAGTGGTTTTCACTATAATGCATCTATATATATATATATATATGTGGAGATGATCATATAGGAACTGCTATTTATGTGAGAACTAGAATTCAATCCAAGTCATTCATCCTACAAGATCAATGGATATGATTTAATCTCATAATTAGCTGGTCAAACCCGCTTTTTTGGCCAATCCCGTGTCTTTTACTTAAGTGGGGTTATAATAGTAATTTTCGCCATTTGCGCAGTGCAAAATCGTGATGCATTAAATAGTATAAAGTGATGCATAAACTAGTGCAAAGTGATGCATAAATGCATATTGTTTATAAAGAACAAATAAAATTTATAAAAGTGTGTAGTTATACAATTAACGCATTACATATATTGTATTCGTATTCATATTCATATACGATAGCATAATTATTCCATTATGTATATTATTTTCATATTTATTATTTGATGTTCTAGGAACACTTTTATAATACATTAATACAATTTACGTGATGCATCAATATGATACTGTAATTGCACAAAATAGGAAAGGATTGATTATCATAATTAATGCATTACATATGTGATATTTGTGCATTACATTGTTTACATTTATGTATTAGAGTTATTCACCGCAAATTAATGTACCAACAACAAAATCTTTGTTCATCTGTTCTAATTTTTGCATCTAAAAACTTAATATTATATCAGCATAAAAATCAGAGAGAGAGAGAGAGAGAGAGAGAGAGAGAGAGTTGTGGTGGAATTGTGGCAACGTGCAGCGGTTGTGATACGGTGTCTAGCGGCGGCGGCGATGGTTACAAATCAAATTCGCTCCAATACATGAAAAAAAGCAGACCTCAATTCGCAATGAATACCACAATCAAATCAAATTATCAAGCGCTCAATTTGCTCCAATGGATATGACGAAGAAGGACAGAGAGAAACGAAAGAGATTGAGATTGAGATGGATAAGAGATTCAGAATTTATTTTATTTTGGCATTTACAATGGATTTGGTGAGAAAAGGCGAGAGAAAGTAGTGGCGGTGCTGATGGTGGCGGTGCTGGTGGCGGCCGGTGGTTGAAGATAAGGGGAGATGGATTGTGTGTCTGGCGTTAGAAGTGAGATAAACGAAGTTGTTCATCGAGAGATGAGAAAGAGTGATGTATGAAAATTTAATTTACCAATTTAACCCTCCTTCCTTATTTTTTGAATTTATGTTAAATTGTTAGATTTAATCCTAGTCACATATTCTTAGCAAATGAGTGGCTAAAATTAGTTCCTATATCTCATATAAGGATTGGTTCTCACTAGATTCACACCATATATATATATATATATATATATGAGAGGATTGTTAAAATAGCACCTTTTTTCTATCACTTTTAAATTTTGGCACCTTTCATAATTCATTATAATTTTAGCACTTTGTGACTTTTTTACCCTTCTTACTAATTGAAAATTACCAAAAGACCAAGTAACAAAAATTATTTGGTGATTTAATAGTTTTTTACATTTCTCTACTCCAAACTCAAACCTTTCCACCGTCACTACCACCGCCTTTCGGTTGTCGCGCCACCACCATCGCCGCCGTCGCCGGCAGTGGTCACAAAAAAAAAATTGTGACTCACCACAAAATAAAGTGTGACTGACCCAAAAAAAAAAAAAAACTACCGCTCCGCCGCGATGTTGCCGGCGGCGGTGGTCACAAAAAAAATTGTGTGACTCACCAAAAAAAAAAATGTGACTAACGATGGTTTTTTTTTTTGGGTCAGTCACACTTTTTTTTGTGGTGAGTCACAAAATTTTTTTTGTGACCACCGCCGGCGGCAGCGGCGGTAGAGTGACGGTTTTTTTTTTTAGGTCAGTCACATGTTTTTTTATTGGTTAGTCACACAAGTTTTTTTGTGACCACCGCCGGCGGCGATGGCGGCGGCAGAGCGGCGTTTTTTTTTTGGGTCAGTCACACTTTTTTTTGTGGTGAGTCACAAATTTTTTTTTTTTACCACCGGCGGCGGCAGCGATGGTGGTGGCGCGACGGCCAGAAGGCGGTGGCAGTGACACTTCATGTTTTATACTACGTTAATTCACATTTTATAAAAATGTTATCGACAATACAATTATTCACGTTGAAAACTTTGTGAAAATGGATGAAAGAGGGGCAAAAAAGTCCAAAAGTGCTAAAATTATAAAGAATTATGAAAGGTGCTAAAATTTTTAAGTGATAGAGAAGAAGTGTTATTTTGGGGGAAATTCTCTCTCTCTCTCTCTCTCTATATATATATGTATGTATGTATATATATATATATATATATATATATATATATATATATATATATATTTAAAAAAAACACTGCATGCATATCTACTTATCAGCCCACCCCATTAACAAATCATGGATCTGTCCTTGTACAAGACCGACGTTGGGCGACGAATACACTGCTAAGTCGTGGTTATTTGGAGAAGAGAGGGGCCGTCATATTAATCTAGGGATCGATCGAAACCCCAATTTATCAATACAAATATTTAATTTTTTAATCATAATTTAAATTGTGAAATTACTAATACCCAAACTCTTTGTTCGAAATTTCAGGAGGGCCCAGTGATTCCCCGAGGCCCATAGTGCTTCCGTCGATGCACACACACAAAGAGCGAAAATGAAGAGGGTATCAATCTAAGAACATTTTTAGTAGATTTTTTAAAATTTTGCTTCTAAATATAAAGTTTCCCATATATTATTTCTAGCCATATTTTACAAATGCATATGATTGTCATCTTATTTTGTACTAATTGTTTTATAAAATTTATGGATCCAACTCAATTTGAGAGATAAGAATAAATTTAGGTAGGTGTTAATTTAAGCACCTAATTTGAGAGATATGTCGATAAACTTTTATTTCAGTTTTTATTATGAGTGATATTATGAAATAGCCATAATGAGAGCATTACAATATAAATTATAGCCCACCTCCTTCAAAAACATAAATTTTGGCCATTTTTTCAATTTGGGACAAAAATACCCTTAATAAAATGCGGAGCGGGTCGGGTCAGACGCGGGCGGGCGCGGGTCGGTTTGGGCCGGGTATCAGGCATATGGTACTTTTGGTACAAATTTAGTTTTATTAGTACCAATTGTTATGGTACTTTTGGTACAAATTTAGTCTTATTAGTACCAACTGTTCTAGTACATCTGGTACAAATTTAGTCTTAATAGTGCCAATTGTTCCAGATTTGGTACAATTGGGATGAATTATCAAATTAGTTCCAGATGTTCCAAGTTATGACGCGGTACTATTGGGACGAATATTCTAATTTGTTCCGATTGTTCCAAATTGTTCCAAAAATACACAACTTGCAACATAACAAACAACAAGAAGAAAGCTGTGAAGGAATTCGACGAAGCAAAATCCACAACATTCTTTAATTTAAAAGGATGAATTCAATGCACACAACAGGTGACAAAATCTAATTGAATTATGAGTAGCAAGCTTCCCAATTCATCGAAGAGGGATACCACTTGTACAACCTTTTCTGCTGGAGGTGAAGGCCCAAGGCCTGACTCATCTGCGATGGCGATTTCGGCCGTTTTTGATTGAAATAGAAATTGCTAACTCCGCCATTGTTGCCGCTGCTGCAGCTTTCGAGCTCGGACTTCAAGGTATGGGAGTAGATTTTGAGCTTGTTGAGCTTATTCTAGAGGTTGGAAGCTTCGTGAACGGAGATGATGAGAGGAGATCGATGGAGAAAATCATGCCCAAGATGTGACAAAATAGAAGCAGCAATAGCCTCTGAAATTCGCGCAAGCAAGGGTAGGCTAAAAGCTCCAAAATCTGCCGGCGGCAGAAACTAGGGCACGCGACGGTGCCGCCCAAAAACCTTCAGAAATTTGTGAGATCACCACCAATCGACTCGCTCTGATGTGGGGAAGAAGGTTCTGAGGTCGGCTTTTAAATTTATTGGCCGGAAAAGGGGTGGCGGCGCCAACAGGTTGTAGCCCCCAATCCACCGAAATCTGTGAAATCAACCACCAATCGACAGCGCCACCATCTTCGCCGTAAGGAAAGTTCCCAATGAGAAGAAGAAAGAAGAGAAGAAAAATGAGAGAGAGAGAGAGAGATGGTGCACGCTGCGAGAGAGAGAGAAGAGAAGTGAAAATGATAGATGCAATATGATAAGTTAAATTAAGCATGGAGTCGAGTCAACAGGTTTAGAGTTTGCTTTATCGAGGGTATTTTTGTCTTAAATAGTAAATATTGGCCATAATTTATATTAATGAAGAGGGTGTGCCAAAATTTATATTTCAAGGTTCATTATGGTCATATGATATGATATTCTCTTTTATTATTTAGTCTAAATTTAAAGTTTAAAATGATTTTATTAAATTTGTTGAGGGTACACTAATATTAACTTAATATAGGCATGAAAGTTATGAAAATACTTTAGACAAACACGCTTTATGAGAATTTGGAAATATTATGTCGTCTATCAATTCTTTTGTTTACATCCATAGCTTCGATTTTATTTATTTGTTCTAGAATGAAAATTTTATTCGGTCACACTATGCCCGACCACACACGGTAAAAAAAGATTAACTGTAAAATGAAAATAGTCATATTTTCCTAAGATTTATGATTCCCCAATTAGGATGTATTTCCTTTTACAAACCCTATATTATATTTTTTAGATTGTGTAGCTGGCTACAGTATGTCCAATAGCACTACCCAAGAAAATAAAGATTATTTCAATTTTTTTTGAAAATTCTTGTTCATTTTATTCAAAATTTCTTATAATGTTAAAATAAATACAATTACTTTATCATACATACCCAATTGGACAATAAGAACAATATAAACCTTGTAGTTGATGTTGATGATCAGTAAATGTGAGGTAAAGAATTTAGGGACAGAGCCAGCAATTGATACAGGTTTAGATCGATTTAAAAATTCAAATACATAACAAGACACATTATGCATACTACTACTCCCTACGTCCTGCCGAATACGACCTATTTCGTATAGGCACGGCCGCACGGAGACTAAGAAAAATAATATTGAATATAAAAAAGGTGTTTAGTGTAGTTTATATGCAATATTTTAATGCTACTAATAAAGTTCATTTTAATGTTTACATAGTGTCTTCAGAGAGTAGGTGAGAGCTTATTTAGGTTGTGAACAACAACGATCGCCAAGATCGCGCTCGCTCACATGCCCTGTCAGAGTGAGCTTGCGCGCTCGCTAGGGTTGCAGCGGCGAGCTCGCTCTTATTATTATTATTTTTTCTGTTTTGTTTTATTTTTATTTTTATTTTATTTTTACATAATTAAAACTAAATTATATTAAACTGCATAACTAAATCAAAAGAAACATAATTAAAAAAAAAAACCCTAAGAAATACAATGACATAATTAAAAAAAAAAACCCTAAGAACTAAAAAAATCGGGCACATCCTTCACGAGTTGTCAAACCGCCAAATGCTTGAACGCCTCGCCGTGCATGGACGCCCATTCACCAACATCTCCTGAGTGACGCCGGCCGGAGCTTGATTCCTGGTAGTCTGGTACATCGCGTTGAATAACCTGCAATTGGTCTTAACTCGGGACCAGTGGTGACGCAACTGCGTCGAGTTGCGCTCCACCGAGTACTATGGGCGATTTGCTTTGTAGCGAGTCACCACTCTCGTCCAAACGGCTGCGTTGCCGCCGCCGCCATTGTGGACGTATAACCAAGCCCGAACCAATTCCATGGTTTCGCCATCAGTGTATGGATGAGGAGCCATCGTCGGAAAGATTGCCGGAGATCGCCGATAGAGAGAGAGGGCGAAGGAGAGGTGTGCTGTTTGAGGGAGGGGAAAAGGGTATTTATAGGGGTAAAATGGAGGATTAATTTTTTTTTTTTTGAAATTTAACCGTTGCGATCGCCAACGGCCGCCTGGTGATCGTTGTGCGATCGCCACGTGTCCGCAAAGGCTGCCAGCGCCAGCGATGAGCGGCAATCGCTAAAGCGAGCGCCACGCTCGACAGTGGTTCAGTCGGGGTGCGATCACGCTCGCTAGGGCAGCGAGTGCGTTCGCACACGCGTCGTTGCCCTAAGCCTTAACAACATTAAATATAGAGTAATTATTTCCTTTAAAGGAAATAAACCAAATAGAATGAGACGTCCTAGAATGAAAAATATACCGTATTCAATGTGAGGGAGGGAGTACTATAAAAAACCATAAAGAAGCAAAAGACATATGGGAAGAGACTTTGGGAAAAAGCCCCTTATTGGGTAAGATTAATCATTTTGTTTTGAACACATGAATATTTAAAATAGGGAACACCATTTCTCAATTTATTATTATGATTATTATTTATGAACAAACCCACCTATTACAATTAGCAAATTAGCTAAATTTAAGAAAAAAACTTTACCATGAAAATGTGGGCAAGCATTATTACTAAACAAAAGCTCCCATTTAAATTGGGCCTTGTTTTTATTTGAATTTTGAATTAGCCCAAAGTTGAGGCCCAAAATCTCCAAGTTTATGAAGATGAAGGCTTCTTACCCGAGAAGCTTCGTGCCAAAATTTCCCTCTCTTCATTTGGCGCCTTCGCAAACCTTTTCAAATACGGTTCTCTCTCTCAATCTCTCTCTACACACACACACACACACACACACACACGCACACTTTTTCGGAGGGGGACGCCATTTATGGATCTGCAGGCAAAGAACAGGATGTTGCAGCAAGAACAACCAGAGGAATCGGAAGAGATTCAGCACGGGCCTTTCCCCATTGAACAACTACAGGTCCACCATCGCCATACATTTCCCTAATTATTGCTTTACCTTTTTTGGGTTTTTGTATCTCTTGGTAATACTTGTGTCGGTGGGACTTCTCTTTATTCATCGAAATGCAAGTAGAAATTTTGAAGTTCCCACCTTCTTTTATCCTCTTTTCTTCTGTTTTAGAATTTATCTCTTAATGGGATGATCGATCTTGGTCTCCTCTTTAAGAAAACCCTATTCATTTCGGTGATGTCCAATATCCTTGCAATTCAGTTTTGAGCATTCGAATCTCGTAAAGTTCATTTCAAGAAAAAGAAGTTTTTGCTATTTCTTGGGTACTGAGATATCTTCGTGTCAGGATTGGGAATTGTGTGAATTCTTGAATTATGACTGTCTTGGATTCCATCAAAATGGATATTTCGGTTTCTTTAAAGTATTCATGAAGAGGGACAGATTCTTGTAATTCATGTTATCTTGGTGTGTTGTCATAGTTGATTCTTTAATTGGTTATTTAGTTGCGAAATGCCTTAAAGCTTTTGAGAATCGAGTGGAATAACTATTTGGTTGCTCTCATAACATTCAAAATTTTATGCCATGAGACTCATTTAGGATGGGGTGATCATTTATCAAATCATAAATTGAAAGGTATTCATTTCTTACCTGAAACGATATCAGATATATTGTGTCAACTCTGTTACAAGAAAGCAAATTTCTCTGGTATATGATCGATTTTATAATCTTTTTCGTGTTATATGGATGCATATGAATAGATCTTTATGTAATATGCTATGCTCCAAGGACTGACGTAGCAATACCTCATTCTTTGTTCTACGTGTATTTGCTTACTTGCCAATTTCCTAAGTAAACAGAACTACCTTTGCACATTGACTTAATGTTGCAAGGGCTACTGCTCTCTTTAATTTTCATAGAATTATATGATCATTCAAATGTTAAAAACTTGTTTTGTGCTCTGAATGGTGCCTTTCTATTCTTTTAAGGCATCCGGAATTGCTGCTATTGATATCAAAAAGCTCAAAGATGCAGGATTGTGCACTGTCGAGTCAGTGGCATACTCCCCAAGAAAAGAGCTGCTTCAAATAAAAGGAATTAGTGATGCAAAAGTTGATAAGATCGTTGAGGCAGGCATGTTGCTTTGTACAGAACGTGACATTATTTTGAATCAACTACTGTTGAGTTCGACACATCTTGAATTTATTTCAAAATTAGCAACTTTGTCTTACACCATCTGATTAACAATTTAACAGCTTCAAAATTGGTTCCTTTGGGCTTTACAAGTGCCACCCAAATGCATGCTCAGAGGCTTGAAATAATTCAAATAACCTCTGGATCTAAAGAACTGGACAAAGTTTTAGAAGGTTTGTTTCGAGTGAGCATAAAATAAATGTATTGTCCTGTAACTGCACATCTTTATAATTTTTCATTCCACAGGAGGGGTTGAAACAGGATCTATAACTGAACTCTATGGGGAGTTCCGTTCTGGAAAGACTCAACTATGCCATACGCTTTGTGTCACTTGCCAAGTAAGATCATGTCAACTGTTATGTATACTATAACTAGTGTGCAAACTGTTCAATTTGAGCAATATTCATTATGACTTGTCAATAGTGCTAAATAACTGAATATTTAGATGATATTGGTGAAGTAAATTTGCTTAAGTCCCTCCTTTGGGGCTGTCTAAGATTCCTTGTTGCCCATTCTATATTCATGAGTCAGTGAAGTACTAAGGCCATTATTTTATAAATTTTTCTATTTTTCCTGATCAGAATATGTATAAACTTACTAATTTGTGTTTGCAATTGTTTCTCAGCTTCCATTAGATCAAGGTGGTGGTGAGGGGAAAGCTATGTACATTGATGCTGAAGGGACATTCAGACCACAGAGATTACTTCAAATAGCTGACAGGTCAGTACTTTTTGTGGAGAATAACACTTTGTCATCTACCTTTTTACTCCTTAATTACTCGAATGCTAAAATATGTAGGTTTGGGTTGAATGGTGCTGATGTTTTGGAGAATGTGGCCTATGCCCGAGCTTATAACACTGACCATCAGTCTAGGCTTCTGCTAGAAGCTGCGTCAATGATGGTGGAAACCAGGTATTTGCTTACTGAGCATACGTACAAGCCTGAGCCCGGCTGTTTTTGTCATATCGAACAGTTGGACTTGGACATAGACTTTCATTTTATATAAATGCGACATTTTGCTTAAACTACAGTTCAGTTATTAAGTAGTAGATATAATTGAATGATCTATCTCGTTAAGTTACCGACTTCTGATGGTCATGTGCCTGTATTTAGTGTGAGCTTCTTCCACTGATTATTTAAAATCCACTTCCATCTATGCCCTTTGGCATCAAGCAGTGTCCCTAAGCCCTAAAGCATGTGTTTTATGTCCTTTGTTGTAATTAATAAACTACGATAAATGTTTTGATGATATAGGTTTGCCCTCATGATTGTGGATAGCGCAACTGCTCTTTATAGGACAGATTTTTCTGGAAGAGGGGAATTGTCAGCAAGACAAATGCATCTTGCAAAGTTCTTGAGGAGCCTTCAGAAGTTAGCTGATGAGGTGAGTTTCTCTATACTGAGACACAGACACACTTAGTAGGTTCATAACTCTTTTCTTGTTGTTTTGCAGTTTGGTGTTGCTGTTGTTATAACTAACCAAGTTGTGGCACAAGTTGACGGCTCATCTGTTTTCGCCGGTCCTCAGATTAAACCCATTGGTGGCAACATTATGGCGCACGCTACAACGACAAGGTTGAGTTTCGTAATTTTTCGGGGGCGTTTACTTTGGACATTATGTTTGTTTTCTGAATATTTATTTGACTTTGTGGTGACAGACTAGCTTTGAGGAAGGGAAGGGGAGAGGAACGTATATGCAAAGTAGTGAGTTCGCCGTGTCTCGCTGAAGCTGAAGCCAGATTTCAGATATCTACAGATGGAGTTACTGATGTGAAGGATTGAAGTCTCTCTGTGTATCTGTAATTGTAATTGTATATCAAAACAAGAAATCACTGGCTTTCTTCACTTTAATATCTTTTCAAAATGATCATTTTTAGGTACTTTATTGCATTACTTATAGATGCTGATTCTCTGAAAAAAACTAGACAAAATAACAACTGGAGTTGCACAATGCAATTGAAAAAGGAACAAATTTTCTTTTGAACATGTATGAAATGAAGTTCAGAAATCAATTAAGCAACTTATCATTAAGAAACTATTATTAAGTTACGTCTTGGAATAATGCATTTTACACTTGATTTCTCATACTGAGATTCTAAAAACTATATACATGAAAGAAAAAATGACGTGACGGCATAGAAAAAAGGAGCCTTTTCTGTATCCAGATCTACAAACGGGCACAGACGAGAGGCAGCTAAAGGAAAGAATTGACACAACGCAGAAAGGAAGTCTTCACTGCTTTCCTTGCGAGTTTTCTTCACAAATGTCTGATTGGGAACTGTTTGGAAGGATTGTTGATGACAGCCACTGATCTGGAACCATTAGAAAATAAGCAGACATAGCTTTCCTAAACCTTTTCTTGTACTGTTTTGGAGAAATTATTGTGGGAGAAGCATTTTTGGGGCCTCCTAATATGCCCGATGCCTTCACCCAGGTCTCGAGATGCTTGTCCCATGTATATTGCCTCATGAAATCGATAATACCCAGGACCAGCTCGTGTTTTTCCTCATCAACACCAACAAGAAGCGAGTAGTCCATCACGTCTATTGACTGCAGCATCATGAGATGGAAGGAATCAGTAGTTAATTGAAAACTTATAAATGTGTTTCCACAAGTGCGAGTGGTGCTTTGGGATGAAATTTGTTTTTCAAAATTGAAAAGCAATCTGAAGCTTACGGCAAGAAATGAAGTGTCATTCCACACAGCTCTCTCTAACAGACGTTTTGCCTTTGTTCCCAAGAAAATGGGAGAAGTTGGCATAGCTTCTAACAGATTCTGATCGAGCAAAACTTTATTGTTTCCACTTGAATCTGGGTTATATCTTGATCGAGCAGAACCTTTAAGATCATAAAGTCGGGTGATATTGCGTCTGTAAAGAAGATTCTCCATCACCAAAACATCCATTCTCGACTCTTTTCCTCCTTTCAAATGCTTTGATGTGACCTTCATGCCAACAACCAACAAAAAGATTAGCTTATGCAAGTTTGTATAAGAAGAATTACTAAGAGTAAGCACAAGCACTAATAGTCTGAAAAAGTAGCAACAATATTTAGAAATTATGTTTTTTCTTTTCTTAATTAGAATAGATATGCAACTTCTGATGCTACGTATTCATGCAGACAATTCTAGAAGAGATTGTCTGAAATAGAATAAGGGATTAAACAAGTTGACCCAGCTAGTACCTGGTAAATGCCTAAGATCTTAGCTAGGCTCGTCGGGCATCCAACATTTATCGATTCAGACAAGTACTTGAAATAAGACGGCGCAAACTTTATAAATGACTCAAGCTCTGTCTTAGTCACTTGTTTGATTATAAATCTGTCATCCAATGTTTTGGCGAAAAAGACATTGCTTTTACCACCCTGTGCACCCCACTTCTTACAGCGACTAAGAGAGCGAATGAAATTCAACTCACTTGAACAGCAAGTTTTCCTCAAGGCCTCAAACTGCTTAGCATAATAACAAGTTACAGAGTACTTCACCTTCCCAGGGGGACCATCATCGGTGAAAGATATTCTGGCATGCAAAGCACTTGGAAATAGAAGAGAGTCCAAACCCGAAAAACTCCGCGAGCTAGAGGATAAGATGCTCTCATCAGCTGAACCCTTCATGGCATCAGAATTTGAGTCATCAAAAGAATTGAGTGAAAACAAATTAACTGGATCTAATAGTGAAAATGAAGATGAAGATTCCAAATAATTTTTCTGCTTTTCTGGTTCTTCCATAAAGTTCTGATACTCTGGTGACACCAAAGTATATGAAATGATGCTAGTAGGTTCATCGTCATAAATTGGCACAATAATGTCGCTACATGAAGTAGGTAGCAGCAGTCTAGCATCACCCAGATGTATCAGTTCTCTAAATGATGACATATAAACAGGATTATAGTCAGCAATCTTGCCAAATTTCTGAGCAGCTGTTGGAGAATTTTTGTTGAAGAGTGACCGATACAGAGCTAAAAAAGGTATACTCAGCCAACTCCTTGGATTTTCAATGTCATTAGGCCCCTTTGCAGGCAATCCCGAACGTAAAGGATTAGTTTCTTCGCCTAAAAACCTTTCACTTTTACACCTGCTTACAACTGGTCCTGCAGTGGCTGAACCAGAAGACTCACGTAGGAATGTCTTAGGAGATGTAATGGTCTTCTTGTCTTCAGAATATACATGTTCTGGCTGTTGATTCCCTGTCCATGCAGTATCTAAATTATCAGATATATTTTCCATTACCCGGAACTGCCCCTCTGATTGAGCCCTTCGCATTGTATCAGAAGAATGACATGGCTTGGTAACCTCTTTATTGCTTGAGGCCTGATCTGTATCTATTCCTTTATGAATCTCATTTGGACAGACAATCCTGCAATCTTCTGCCTCATTGGGCATTACATAAGGCATCATATGAGCAAAAGAAGCATCCCAACTTGTGAACCCTTTACTCGACCTCGAAGCCACTTCCACCTCCGACCGCTTCTCCCTATGACTGGCAGGCTTTATATTTGAACTTTGAACTTTATATTTGGAAAGATGCATAAACCGCTGGTCCCAGACATAAGCATGAAAAACTAGCTGCCTTTTTATTCTGTTGATCTCAAGAATGTCCATCTCTGGTTGACCATGTTTGACTTCCTTTTTAAGCACACGCCACAATGATTCCTAAACAAAGTTCATCATCTCAGAAACACAAAAAAGAAAGGAATTCTAATTCTGTCAGCTATAAATGAATCCATCAATAGACAGTTCAATCACATGACAAATGTCACATTGTATCACTGGATGCAGAGAACAAGAAAGGCATTACTACTGAACTTAGCATAAAAATTACTAATATAAACCAGTTAGTTAAAAGGGAATCTTAATTGATAATCACAATCATTTTCTTTTATTTAAAAAACCGAAAAATGTAAATTAAGAATCAAACCTAGAGAACTAATCATTTACCAAACTCACCACATAAAGAAGCCACGCTTTGATTAATTTATCTAATTCAAGGATGGATGAAGAGATTTAGTCATTATCTAGGGAGACAGATAGTGCTAACAAGAATGTCAAGAATAACCTCAAATTCTTTTATTTCCTTCTGAAGCATCAACTCCAGTTCAGCAATCAGTTTTCTATCTGCTGTTTTCCCAGCATCATCCCCGACTCTGTCTGATATCTGATGCAGCACTTCCAGAACCTCACTGAAAAGGATATACGCCCTGCTACTGACCTATAGGTGCATCAAATCCAGCTATGAAATTGTAAATTACAGAAACCAATAACCATATTCTCCGTATTATCTTACCTCATCAAATTCTTTCTGTACCCACTCCTCCTTGTAATAGTTGAATTCAAGGATTGAGGGAGGGAGATAAACAGAATGAACATTAATTGGAGCATACCGGAAGCATGCGACCATCCTCCCAAAACTGCATATAAGACAACTATTTTAATAAGATAGAGGCAATAATAAAAATAAATTAAGTTAATGAGAAGAAAGCACCATTTGAATGTTGGATTAAAGCTGTTAGAGCAATACTGAGAAGTAAGATGCATTATCCAGTCTTGTAATATGATTCTCACTTAATAATGCAAGAATTCTAACATCTTGTAGAAGATAGAACACACAGGACATCCGAACTACACTCCTCTTGACAACTAACCACCCCATTTCTCCAGAAAGGAAACAAAAAACAAAACATGAAGTCAGATTCAATGAGGCTATATCCACTATAGTGATGTTTGGACATGAGAGCACAAATGGACTTATCATTGGCTTGATTTCAAAAACCTAATCATCTAACAAGACTCTTTATTTTATTTCCTCGAAATACTTACTTTTCAGCAGAAAATACGTACCCATAAAACCGAAGGCAGTCTCTATGAAGAGAATGGCCACAGCTTGCAACTCTGCTTGCAGCAGCATGGTTTGAAAAGCTGAGTTCCAAGAATTTTCCAAAAGATAAACCCCAGGCAGCATCTGACATCACAACTCTTTTTGTGGCTGGAGGAAAACCATTGGTTCGCGGACATCGTAGGCATCGATGCCACATCCAAATTTTTCCTTCCTTCTCGCCTGACAAAAGAGAATCTTGAAGCTTTCTCACCGAAATGGTAAGGCTGCCTTGTTGATGAGTATAGCAATGAATATGGGCTTCTGATGGCATTTCACATGAGTGACATAGGGAGCCCTGCCAGAAAGTTTATAGACCAAGATGAAAAATCATCTTGAAAGAGATGTAGTAATATTAGAGTGTACACGAAAATACTGTACCTGATCAAACAAATGGTCTCGGAGAAATCGACCCAAAGGTTTATCAAAATTTCCATAGTATTTAATTCGAAACAGATGAGCACGCTCACATACACTTCCTTTCAGCACACATCTCGTTGAAAGAGAGACCAAGATGCTCTGATGATCGGATGGTGAGGGAGGAAACTCATCTCTCAGTGTTTCCAAGTCCCGAGAGTGACCCATGTCATGCTGGCCCGAGAGCACTGAGTCAGATTTGTCCAAGTTCAAAGGTACTCTATTTTCATCACCAGGAGAACAATTAAATCCTTCTCCTAGAGCCTCGGACTCAAATAAATGGTTAGAATTTAATGCATCATTTCTCTCCGGATAACCCAATCGTTTAGCATCACAGCATCCACTGGTATCCAGCCTACTTTTGTCCCTAGAACAAGGACAATCAGAGAGCTGCTTCTCCCAATGAGAATCTAATAAGTCAGCACCAGATGTGACATCACCCACATTTGTAATTCTAGATTCAGCATTTGGAACTTGAGCAATAAAAGCTTTAGAAAAAGTAGACTCTGACTCAGACATTGAAAGTACTGATGACAGTCTGTCATCCATGGACGGGCCATTTCTAGATTGAAATGAATTGCTGAGCTGCTGTTGAGCTTGAGTCTTTTCGGTGGAAGAAGAATTATAGCCAGGAATCATCGAGATGGACCTATCAATGCCAGGGGGTTTATCTGGCAGAGCAACCTTTATTGGAGATTTCAAAGGGAGTTCCGGCAGAGAAGCACCTTCATCAGCAAGAAATGAGGTCTCCAGTGCTAAATGATAAGCAGCAAATACACCATAATGAACTACATGTTTGACTTTCTTCAGCTCATCCCCATTGGCACCCTTGAGCAGAATCTGATTCCCAAAACGAAATAAATTAATACTCAACTGAAAAGTACCTAAGGACAGGTTAATGAATAGGAAAAAGAACTCGAGAACTCCAACTCAAAGATCAATCAGTTAGTAGGAAATTACATATCCCAATTATAAAAAAATTAGAAGGAAATAGACAAGAGTGACTATCAATAGTGACTAACTCTCTCCTCAACCACATGATATACACGTATGTGCATGTGTATCTTGCAGAAAACTTTGAGATGACCATTGCTATAAGTCACCAAATGAAATATACAGAAGTTGGTGCATAACTATTGATGTGATATCCAGTACTATGGTTAGACAGGTTGTATAGACACTAATATGATTTGCTTTGTCTGCTAGCCAAAGGGATAGTTCTGTCAAGAGAAACTTGATCTCATCCACTTGTTACCTTGGAGGTTGAAATTCATCCATAAATTAACCAATCTTGCTCAGCAATATGTCTCATTCAAAATTCAATCACTATTTCATCTTAAGCACAGTAAGTGTAATAATACTATTCAAGTTAAGAGGTGCAATCTTATTCCCAAAAAAAAAAAAAGTTAAAAGAGGTGCAATCAGATTTTAATGCTCTTCAGTTAAATATTGCAGGACTACTAGGTCTCGTAACCTAAATAATTAAAGCTACATTTGGCTTAAGTTGTCAAAGATATTAACAACAAGAACTGCTTTATTTGGCACACCCTTTGGTCTTTTTCTTCATGACATTATTATAAATAAATTATTCCTGAATAACATGTGCTTGCAATCCACTAAAGTCATCTGACTTACAGTACATCCCAATGGGCGTGGGCAACCTTCAAAAAACATCAGTGTCTTTGTTAACTTCTTTCCACTTTGCCCAGCTGAACCAAGATCTTCAACAAACTTCTCTACATGAAATGAATCGCAGTATCCAAGTTTTGGTGCAGAAAGACTGTCAATTGAAGGAACTATTTGGGCCCCAGTGCAGCGAGCTATGCGCTCTAAAAGTGGTCTCTTAATGTTAAGAACCAGAGATATGTTCTTGGCAAGAAGATATTCTTGTGCATATCTTGATACTGATTTTTCTACCAAAAGAATGTTTGGGTGGTGTGCCTCAATTTTAGCTACAGCCATTTTCAAATGATCCATTTCCTGCAATAGGAAGGCAATTCCTTAGTAGTCAAGGAGATAATTCCTCATTCATCAACGAAACAAAGAATATTTATCTTTCAGGGAATTATGGTGTAATGACAATATTTAACTCAAGCTATAGAGTTCAGTCATAGTCACAACCTGCTGTAATAAAGTATCAAAACTCGATAAGTGATTAGCAACCCGCTGGTACTCCAGGGCACCCCCAAGCAGCAGAAGTCGTGCTCTATCAATTTTTGATTTCATCCGTCGATGAGCCACGTTTTTCTTGCAAACGATCCCTTTAATCACCATACTTGTGAGGAAGCAGTAAGAATCTCATCAGCATTTATCAGACACAATGGAACACACCGTGCATGCATTATGTTTTTTTTTTTTTTTGAAAAAAAAAATCGGAAAAAAGGCATGCATGCATTATGTAAGGAATGCAGGATCAAAATTTTCTTGATCTAGGGAGTTTGATAATTTCTTTGAAATTTATTTATGAGGTTAGCCTCTTTAGGAAATATGAAAGCCAATATGATTAAAAAAAGATTAGCAAAACAAAGAGCACAAATTCAATCAATAAATCCACTACAGATTTCTTTTCCACTAAGGATGTTATAGTGATGTTCATTCAACATAGTAAGGATGTTCTAATGATGCTCATTCAACATAGTAAGGATGTTCTAGTGATGCTCATTCACAGATAATACACACTAAAATCATGCAAGCTAACAACTACTGCCAGATTGGTAATGGGACAAAATCAAATAATGGTGTACTTTAACAAACATCGCCACTTTCAAAATCAAGACCTACTAAATTAAGGGACAAACCTAAGATATCCAGCAACCATTTAAATAATGGGAAAATAACAATCATGTTAAAACTGTAATCGTGATCGACTGCTAGGAGTACTTAACATATTTGAGTTAGAAAAAAAAACAAAAAAACCAAAAACATAAAAGTGATATACCTCCATTACTGCATCAGGTCTAAGCATTTCCATTTTCTTAATGTGTAGAGTCCTTTCTAGTTTACTTAGGAGGTTAATGTATTCAGGAAATAGGAAAGTAAAAAATATCAAAAAGCAAATCACAGATAACTCAAGCTATAAATAACCACCACCACCACCCCCCACCCCAAAACACCACCCACAGATAATGAAGCTCTAGTAATGTTGTGATGTTCACTAAAATATAGTATTAGCTAAAATCATGCCATCCAATACATTTACAATCTAGTGAAAGTTATCTCTCAGTGAAAAATCATATGACGGTGTACTCTTACAACATCATCACTTTCAATAAGAGAGCCATCTATTTTAAGGGGTCAACCCTGATAATATTTAGCAACCATTTATATTAAGGAAAAATAACGATCTTATGGAAACTATTATGGTATATCTGGATGCATAAAGCAAACTAATATATTCATTGCACCATCATGTCTTAAATAAATAAGTAGAAAAATGGTGTAATTCCTAAATGAACTGATGTGAAAAATCAAATAAAATACCTCTCACTGAGGTTCCCACGAGCTATGCACTTGACTTTAACATATCCACCAGGATCCATTCCTCCACCCCGGCTTGTATCTGGCTTTAAAAGACTAGCAGCTTCCCAGGACAACTTTGTAATGATGTCCAACCAATTCTCATGATCTGGAGCAGGAAAGTTCTCAGCCTGCAAAAGTTGAGATATAAGAGCTCTGAAATGCCCCTCGACGACTCTTTTCATCGCTTTCCGGTGTTCCTCATTTGATTTATCCCTATTTCTAAGTTCCCCTATTACAAAGCTACTTGACCGTAGGTAACCCCACTCTCCTGTGGCATCCTCACCAGGATCATCATCATCATCAGATACAAAGACTTCCCTCTCGTCCTCTTCATCTTCAGGCTCTGGAGGAAGCCAGATAAGACCATTATTCTCATAATCCACAGCTTCAATATCTCCACCATCCATCACATGGAGAGGAGTTGATCCAAATTGAACATCATCATTTTGAACATCTGCTTCTTTCCTTACTCCATAGTCCAATGACCCTTGCGTCTCAAAATTCTCAGGCACCAGGTGAGTGCTTTCCTCATCAGGTTGTGTTTCACGAGGGTCATAGATGTGATCAATCTGGCAGTAGTTGTTGCTGCCACAGACCATGTCAGGACCTGCTATAGTTATTTCAGAATGTGATCTGTGGATAGGGTAGTCATCATCTTCATCATCACTCCTGTGAATACGAATAGCATAGTGAAGAAGACGTGAATTTTGATTAACAAAGTAGTAAGCAAAACTATGTCAGAGAAAACAAATATAAGTGAATAGCAACATGCCAATATATATCATGACCGGAGAAATCGTTAACTAAAGACACGCCACAAAGCTAGTGTAAGCAACAATCCCAAAACAACAACTTCAGCTTGACAGGGACTCTCAAATAAAAGATATGATAAAATAATCCCGATGTATTCCGAAGAAGTCCATTTTTGCAACTCGATGGAACATCCAAGAAAAGAATTTCAGACGCACTAGTATGGTTATATCCCAAATGGATCTTCAACAATTTAAGTTATTTTAGAAGGTCATCGCCAGAATATTAGAGAACGTATAGATTTTAAGAAGGTTGTACCAAACCCCAAAAGACCAACTTATCCAAAATATTAGCTGGGCATGGTGGGTTCCACCTTCTTTAAACTTCACTATAATTATTTTTTAGATGCTGGAAAAGTAATTAGTAAGTTATGGACAACATTAAAGCTTCACCATTGGCATTATTCCCTGTTTGCGTTCTGAAAATGATAACAAGATTCCTGTACTCACTTTTGGGCAATTCACTTGAAGATCATTTATGACAGTTTTGGGGACCAAATAGATGCACTATTGCAACTCTACAGGCAACCAACTATGTCGGAACACCCGCAATTTCGTGCCAACCTCTTAGGTTCAATATAATGATATGTTAATATTCGAGAGATAAATGTTCCCCACCCTTAGGAAAACTTCTCTTCCAGGAAAATATTATGAGAGAATGGGTGAACAAAAAAACCTCAACTAGGGCTGTGATGAAGCTGATAAACAATCCTAAGATATTTCACACACAAAAAAAACAACCATGTATGAAGCAAACACCTATAACATACCACCGGGAACATCAACAAAACTCATTGAAGAGAATGTAGAAAAAGAAAATAAAGAGGTAACATGGAAAACGGAAAATTTGCTTAATATATGGTATCTAATCAAGATGTGGTAAGTGAATCAAACATAAAGAAGAAAAGGTAATGTCATTTTCTCATTATGTCATGTAAAAAAGGAGGACGACTTTCTGATTGTACCTGCTGCAAGATCCTAACTGCTCGCGGAAAGGATCCATAGAATCAAGATAATCTAGTTTTTCAAGGCTCCTTGCCCGGTCTTGCTTTGGTGACTTTGAATGCATCTCTGCAGATGGACGACGACTCCGGCCATCACCACATGAAACATGCTGGAAAGGCCCTGTTGAGAATTCAGTAGAACCGGCACTGCCGCCACTGTTACAAGTGCAGCAACTAGATTGAGTGCTGACCAAACTCGATGAGGAGGGAGATGGAGTTAGTCCAGGACTTGACTGCACTACGTTACTGCCAGTAGTTGATTGCTGCTTCCATTGCTTGAAGCAGTAATTACAAACTTTAATCCTATCCTTATCTTCCCGCCCGCTCTTTGGCTCATCAGGAAGTGCAGGGATACTGTTAGTAATGCACCTGCCACAGAAAACCCGTCCACACAGCCGACAATGATGCTTGCGGTTGAAAATAGTAAATAGGGAATCACACTCGTAGCACACCCTACAGCTCTCATCGGGCATCCAGAAATCTCTCGACATGTTTCCAGGGTCCGCCATCATTGGAATCCATGATCTCAATATGTCAACAATCTCAGACAATTTATTATTATCCGTACTGCCCATGAACGCATATAAACATCAAAGCTCATGGTTATGAATCAATCATCAGCCACTGCCAGCAGGCTAGCTACTAGAATTCCTAAAACGCCATAAAAGAAAATAAAAATAAAAATAGAAACCGAAAAAAACTAAAAAATTACAGCAATTACCAGGACATCAGGAATAACATCTCGCGCATAAAATCCAATAAAGCACCAAACGATACCATTTAGATCGAAATTACAAAGTAAAACAACATCACGCAACTTCTTCAGTAATTCCAACTGCCAAACACCGTAATTGGATAAAAATCTCGAGGCTAAACTAGGGAGAAAAACAATAAATGCAAGTGGGCCAAAACACAGAATCAACAAAATTTCCAATAACAGCAGGTTCTACTAATTTATGAACTTGAAATAATCACCAACTCGGAGTATTTATTAACATCAAAATACGCACCTATAATTTTCTTTCTCCTTTTTTATTTTTGGAAAAAAGATACTTTAATCTGAATCGTTACGGAAGTTCGGCAAACTTAATAAATTCTATCAAAAACGTTGCTTACTTATTCACCTCAATAAATCCAGCGCAACTCTCCACACTGCCGCATGTGAGCGAGCACCTGTTGCTTATAGATGTATCTATCTAATCAAATTCCAACCACAATAGTAATAGAAAAGTATTCATACAAAATGCTAACCTGGAGATTTTTTAGAAGAAGAAAATATATGAAATTTGTGGTTGAGGAGCGTCGAAAATTCCCCAAAAAAAGAAAAAAATGAAGTTTTCTTTGGTGTTGTAATTGGCGGGTGGCTGGAATTAAACTTCAATTGTTGTAAATTGTAGAAATAGAATGGATTTGGAAAATATGAGAGAGAGAGAGAGAGAGAGAGAGAGGAGAGAGAGAGGAGAGAGAGTGTGGGTGAGTGGGAGGGTCACGAAAATAGTATGAGTGCAAGGATGGCGACGCAGCTGAAAGAGAAATTAACTCTAAATACCGATTAGGATTAGTTAAGGAAAATTGAAGGACTCCTCCTTTGACTTCAAAATTGCACACGTCTGTTTCGACTTCCACGTGTACTCCCCATTAGATATGATTCCCTCCAAAATAAATATTCATATACAAAATTCGAAATGTATATGTTAGAATCTAGGTACACGTAATATTAAATATTTTATAATTTGAACCTAATAGTTAAGTGAAGGAATGTACAACTATATGTGTTAAAATATGAATTTATCGTGTTTGCTAGCATCTGTTAGAATTGGTGTGGTTGGACATGTTATCAAACTATTAGCTACCGATTCAAGCTTGTTCACTAAAAAGTTGTTTAAAAGTGATCAAACAAATACTATCTCTTATTGCATCATAGTTTTTAAATCACATATACTTATGTCGGTGCAGTGGCGGAACTAGGCCCCCAAGGGTGGGAGGGGCAAAATTCTTTGCCCGACTTTTAAAAATTTTTGGTGGGGCAAAACCTTTATAATTTGAAAAATTACACATAATTATAATAATTTTATGACTAATTATGGATTATTGAAGAAATTTGAGGTGGGGCAATTATAAATGCATGTGGTTCCGCCACTGTGTCGGTGTCATTGGAACACATAAATTATATTTTACCCAATAAGTATTATGATGACTAAGGTGCGAATGTATTCTAAGTTATTCTATAAAAGAATTTATTTAAGATAATTACTACTACTATTTACTAAATAATTATAATCTGCATATTACTTTAAACGTAAAATCTTGTATACGCATGGGGATGCGTGCCAACTTTATTTTTTATTTTTTATTTTTTTTTAATTTCCATAAATTTTTTGTCTCTTTTTTTTGTTTGTCTCATCTTCTTTGATTAAGAGATCGAGCGAAGGGAGCCGAACTCAAAGCGAGTCGAACGATTCAAATTGTTTTCACTACGATTATCTATATACTATTAAAATTGGAGCCGAAAGCGGAGTCGGAAAAAAAATAAAAAAATTGAAAAAAGAAAAAAAAAAAACTGTGTTGACCGGGTCGGGTCAACCCAGATCCGGTCTCATGGGAAGAGACCGGTCGCATGCAAGTCCTCCTATTGTAAAATATCTCAATTTATATGAACAAAATTAATAACTTCAATGAAAAAACACCTAATTAAATTACATAGTGTGTAAAATTGAAGCCACGTCACAAATTACTTGAAGTTAATTAGTATTTCTAAAAGAAGAATAGCATGTCTCACAGATAACTTTTTTTTTTTTCTTTTTCTTGAAATAACTTGATATTTTAAATAACACAATAATATGTTTAGCGTGCGCATGGATAATTATGAGCGGAGTATTTTAGAAAATAATATATTTAGCATGCGTGATATTTTGTGTTTAGGCTGAAGTTGATAAAATTTTTGGTAATGTGATTTAAACTTTAGGCTTTTAATTACGATATCAGTATGTCATCTCCAGATGACCAAGTTACTATTTATACTCATGGGATTAACTAATCTAGTGCTAACTAACGTTCGAAATGTATAGGATTTTAAATAAGATCAAATTTTATGAGTGTTGGTGATGCTAAGGCAAATTCGATTTCAGAATACTCAACCTTTAATTTATTGTTTTCTAAGCACTCTTTATCATTCAGATGCACGATATATATGTCCTACTTAAATATATACATTTTGCAAAAAATATAAATATATATATATATATATATATATATGGTAGGGATCTCGTGAGAATAAATTTTTTTAATGAGAACGTGAAAATGATAAATTTTAATGCATTTTTATCACATCGAAAATGCATATATTGCAAAAATGTCATGCATACATATTCAAATGCATAAACTGCAATAATTTAATGCATTAACATCATAATGCATAATTTACAATAACTTAATGCATCATTAAATCTGAGTCATTGATTTAGAAAGATCAATGGTCCAGATTTATTCTCATTTCTCACTTAAGATAGCATTCTCACATGATCATCTTCCTATATATAAATACTTAAACTAAAACAAAATGTTGGATCATATTCATTCTTAGTGTTTACTAAGCGGGATTGCGAATATCTATGATTAATTATTTGGTGGATTATACGAACGATCCCTTCAGTCCCTTTGGAATGGAAATATTATAATACTCTTCAGGAGTGGATCCAGAAAAATCTTCCGTATGAGCTATATTTTCTATATTTCAAATTCAAGGGTATGGAAATTATTTTTTATGTAATTCAATTTGGTGAATGGGGTTTTTGTACAATCATTCAAACAAAATATTGATATTTTTTACTCACTCCGTTCACAAAATGGTTGTTATATTGTGGAAGGCACGGATTTTAAAAAAATGGTAGGTAGTAGTAGATAATAGTGGGTATTGTTGTGAGTGGAGTAAGAGTTCCACAATAAATGTGAGTGAATTAGTGAAAATAGTATAAGGTTAAATATAATGTATTATGTGTGTCCTACTGCTATAAATGAAAGTGACAACTATTTTGTGAACAGGCTTAAATGACAAAAGTGATATCCATTTCGTGGATAGAGAAAATATAAATTATACTGTAAAAAAAAAAAAAGAATTGTTTAGTGGGGGTTACACTGTAGAGCCCCCTTTGGTTCAACTTGGATGGGCCACTAATAGTCTCAAATACATGCAATAAGCATGTACTTTGGGACATTCAATGATGTAATCGTAAAAACTAATACCAAATGAGCCTATATTATTTTAGCTATGCAGACTTATCTCGCTTTAGTAAATACTCCTAATAAAATCAAGGTCCAAATAGTTTGCGGCTCATGAAAACGAAATACTACCAACAAATAGCGAAAACTGCAAATAATGAAATGAAGTTTCATAAATCGCAATTAATGAGAGATTAATGCAACTCCAATTTACCGTCATTTTCATTTAAAGGACGCATCATGAAATTCGTACTTCCACCTCGGGGAAAAACCGGTTCAATTTTTTGATGAGCAGCCAACCGGTTCATGCTTAAATTGGTAGAAATTTTAATCGGATATTACAATAAAAATCTAGACTAAGATATTTGCCAAATATCGTCGTTTATAGTCTTTAAAATTGACACGTTCTTTTTCACAATCATATACTACCATTATTATTTAACAAAAAAAAAAGACGTGTTTCTATTCCCTTTTCCTTTTTATTATTATTGTATGCCTAACAAAAAGAACATTTAGTGGAATATCGTAGCATTAATAATGTTAAATTAGGCACAACAAGGATTTAGATAGAAAATTTCATCTAATTATTTCCTAGAATTATAACGTGTAAGGCAAAACCTTTTGGGCTTAATTATAGTTCATACTCCTCATTTGGAAGGGTAAAGAATCAAGTCATGAACGTTTGTCCAAAATGTGGATTTAAATTTTCAAATATGCTAATATGTTAGGCAAGATTACACAATTAGATGAACTTATGATGGAATTAAATATACATCGGAAAAAAGAAGAAACGGCAACTCAAATATGAAATATTGTGTTACTTTTTCTATTTGATTGTCATTAAATATTGCATTAATTATTGGATAAAGATAAATGTGTCATTTCAATAATTATAAAGTTTTTTTTTTTTAGTTGGGGAATGGGAACTGTAAGGCCTCACTGGACCTTTAAATTCAGTGTTCGAATTTTTTTTTTTAAGAAAAAACAAGCGTATGAAGTTTCAATTGTTAATATTAAATAGAGTTAATTATCGGAAATAACCTAACTTTTTTCTAAATTTATGTTTCGTACTTATAATTTAGTTTAGTTGCAACTATGCGAGACCAAAACTATTTACTTTTCAAACAAATGTTTTGTGTTGATTTTATATGAGAATTGAGGTGGTTCTTTCTAATAAGCAAATATCTATTTGTCTTTCTAAATTATTAAAAAAAAAATTGTCCCAATGGTACTAAATGGTCGCTCAACATGCACAATTCTAGGTCGGAATACACATAGAATTTAGATAAATAAGAATGGAGTAATATGAGAAGTGCCACATAGAATTTTTTTTACATAGAGTCGTTTTCGTTTATATAATATATAGAGAAGATAGTCAAAATGTCACTTCTTAAGAGTGAAATTTAAAAAATGTCACCTTTTTTAGTTTGTTATAATTATGTCACTTTTGGACATTTTTGCCCTTCATTTGATCAATAAATTACCAAAATACATCATTCACAATATAAAGTTTGATACCAAATACCAATTGTTAATTAAATAATGAGATTTTGTGAGTGACAGAAAAAAAAATTCTACCACCACTTTTCGCCATCGTGCCACCACCGCCGCCGTTGTGCCGCCGGCGGTAACTTAAAAATTTTTGTGACTGAACAAAAAAAAAAATTACACCACCATTATTTACACCGATGCCGCCGCCCTACCACCTTGCCGTCGTCGTGCCGCTTCCACTATCGTCGGCGATCACAAAAAAAAATTTGTGACTAAACAAAAAAAAAAATGTTCCACCACCACTTTTTTGCCGCCACCGCCACTGTCGCCGGCGGTCACAAAAAAAATTGTGACTAAATGAAAAAAAAAATGTTCCACCACAACTTTTTTGCCACCGCCGCTGCCGAGCCACCACCGTCGCCGTCGTGCCGCCACCACTATCGCTTGCCGTAATAGAAAAAATTTTGTGACCGAACAAAAAAAAAATATTTCACCACTAGTTTTTTCAGCTGCCGCCAATGGTTACAAAAAAAAATTTGTGACTCACTAAAAAAAATTAGTTCCATCTCTTTCAGTGACTATCACCAAGTAGAAATATCACAAAAAAAAATTTGTGAATAACAAAAATAACTTGTGAATCAGAACAATTTTGATATGAACAAAAGAAAATTTGGGAAACAACATTTTTTTTTGCAGCGTAAATCACAATAAAATAGGTGTGAATCACAAAAAACAATCATTGCGAATAAGAACATATTCTGTGAACAAAAAATAAAATGGGAAGAAACATTTATTAAATTATGAAATCACAAAAAAATAACAGCGAAATAACAAAAAAAAATCTAATTCATCTAATTCCAGATCTGAAATTGAAGGCGGTGTGCCGTCAATTTCCAGATCTGAAATCACGACGGCGGGAATCCAATCACGACTCACGCTATGAACACCACCCACGCTCTCTCGCTCCGCTGCATTCCGCCGTTTCCACCTTCCTCCGCCGTTTTCTCCTCCTCCACCCCTTCTACCTCTTCAAAATCTTCCTCTCTTCGCCTCCAAACCACCAAAGAATCCTGCACCACCTCCATTTCCTCTTGCTCCTCCTCTGCCGCCACTGCCACTAACAAGCTCCCTATTTTCTTAGATGAAGCTCTCCTCGGACTCCTCCGGCAGCGGAAAACAGAGCAAGCTTGGTCTTTGTACGGGCAGGCGCCGAACACCCCAACCCCACCTGCCTCAGCCGCCTCGTTTCCCAATTGTCCTGTCTCAACATCGCCTCCGACTTGGCCCGAGCTCAGTCCGTTATCGAGCGCCTCCGCCGCGAGCGCCAGCTCCACCGTCTCGATGCCAATTCCCTCTGCCGTCTCGCAGTCGCTGCCGCCAAAGGCAGCCATACTCTCTACGCATCTTCCACCATCAAATCCCTGCTTAAGTCGGGCTATCTCCCCCATGTCAAGGCCTGGAGCGCCGTGGTAAGCAGACTCGCCGCCGCCGGCAATGATGAGCCGGTTGAGGCGATTAAGCTTTTCAATGATGCGAAAGAAGATGAGTAATGTGAGAGAAGAAAGAAAGAAAATAAAAGAGAAAGTGGAGAATAACAAAAAGAAGGAAGCAGTAAAAGAACAAAAAAATGTGAAAAAGAGTAAGGAAGGGTAGAAATGTCCAAAAGCGACATTATTATAAGCAACTAAAAAGTGACATTTTTTAAATTTTACTTCAAGAAGTGCTATTTTGGGGGATTTCCTTTAATATATATATATATATATATAGATAGATATATAATAATAATAATAATAATAATAATAATAATAATAATAATAATAATAATATAATGATGATGATGATGATTGCTGATTTTGATATTTTAATTAATTGAGAATATATTTTTAAATACTTTTTTATAAAACATACAAGTTTTTTGCACTCATTCATAAGACTATAAGTTTTCTATACCAAAATCACTTAAAAAACTAAAATACCCTTACTTTTGATAAACAAATAAAAAAAGACAAAAAATTGACTTTTTTTTTCGTAGGTTTCTCTCTCTCTTTCTCTTTCTCTTTTTTCTTCCTCTAATAAACCCTAAACCAAAATAATATCACCAACCAACTTTGATGACATTAAATTTTGAACAATTCTCATTTATGTTTTGGAAGAAAAGTTGTTTGCTCTCATTAAACACACAACAACTAATGTAATTGTGTAGTGCAAAATTCTCAAACACACGAACTTGAAATTAACGACATAGAGAAGAAGAGAGAAGTGGGTCTCTAAGGAAAAAAATCACGATAGTTAAAAAGAAGAAGGAGGTAAAGCTCAAACGGAAGGCTTTCGTGTTTCTGGGATAGAAAGAAGGTATGTAACTATATTCACCACGTTAAATATGATTTTTTTGGACGAGTTTTTATACCCACGATGGCAACCCACGATGGACTCATTTTTGCACACGATGGTAGAAAATTTTCATGTACATGAATTACATGTTGATATTTAGTCATAATAGAGTATATTTGCATGTTTAGGAACGTTTTTAGAAGTAAAATAGCCGTAAAAAATATATCTCTGTCGTGTGTATGAGAATTCTGCATTTTATGGGCCCGTTTTTCGCAACCCACGATGGGGATATCCACGATAGCTGAGTGGGTTGCCACTGTGTGTTGTCACCGTGGACACCCACGATGGCTATACACGATGACAACCCACGATAGGGATACCAACGATGGCCATAGTGGGTTGCCACCATGGACACCCACGATGGCTATACACGATGGCAACCCACAATGGTCGAGTTATATAGATGGGGATTCTTTTTTTGTCTTCATCGATAGTGCCACAGTGAACCGTGCAAGCCTTGTTGGACTTATTGGAGAAGAGTTGGGAAATATAAATCCGAACGACTACACGTTGTGGTACTTGACATGCATGAGCAACAGAAACAAAGTAAAAGTTTTATTGCAGAGTGATATCGAGTTACTGCGTATGTTAATTGAACAGAAAGACGATCCGGAGGTTTACGTTGATTACGACGGCTCATCCGCCCCCGGGGTTAACTTTGGTGGTAACAGCTCCGGATTTGAGCACCACGACATTGAAAACCGCATGCCCTACTCACATGAGCAATATAAAAACGATGAGGAAGATGAGGAAGATGAGGATGAAGATGGTGACTACGACGAAAATGAAGAAGATGAGGCGAGTTCCTCCGAAGACGAAGAATATGATCGTCGTAAAGAATTGCTTGATTCGCTATCTATTGATTTTATTGCTTGGATGTGACAGCCGGCACAAATGGATAGGGTTTTTGGTCATCGGAACTTGACATCGGACCATCATTCCGAACGCGAGACTGAGCATTTGCGCGCAATGCGCAATTGAATCATTCCATTCCCCGATCCTGACAGCGCAGGGAGATTAGGGTGGGTCGAGCAACCACCACCAATGTGTGGGGAACTCGAAGTGGGGGCCTTATTTAGGTCCAAGAAAGACTTGAGGATCACTGTTGGAATGTATCATCTGGAGAACTTTTTGGAGTGTAGATCGAAACGTTCGGCTCGCAATCGTACGACCTTCCTATGCAAGACTGGCAGAAAGAATTGCAGCTTTAGAATTTGTGCTGTTGAGGGCGGCACCATTTGGAGAATTACTAAGTTATCCCTAGATCACACCTGTCACCACGATTTGAATCGTGCTGCTGCACGATCGGTATCTTCTGATGTTGATGCATTTTATTTTGCCAAGAGATTGACCGGCGAGGCGGTTACGTTAAAGCCAAGGGAGATGATGGAAGAGATGCGTAGAGTGTTTGGTATTAACATTCTATACAGTTTTACTCTCCAGACGAGAAACATAGCCATAGAAAATACGTATGGCGACCACATCTCGTCGTATCAGAAGATCCCGTCGTATCTATATTTGTTGAAGCAGCATAACCCGAAAACTGTTTATGACTTAGAGATGACCGTCGAGGGCTCGCTATGTCACTTATTTGTGGCACTCGGACAGAGTATTCGAGCGTTTGATAAGTGTCTACGGCCGGTGCTTGTAGTGGACGGGACCCACTTTAAGGGAAAGAACCGAGAAATTTTATTTTTAGCCGTCACGCTGGATGGGAACAACCATGTCTTCCCCCTTGCAATTGGCCTCGGTCCCAAGGAGAATGATGAGTCATGGGTATATTTTCTCTCCAACCTGCATAGATGCTACAACCCTCCAGATAATTTACTGATTGTGAGTGACCATTATCTAATTATGGTTATGTATCACTAACTTCAACGTTAGTACGAAGTACCTGATTTACTAATGAATTAGATGAAGGTCACGTGTGGTGTTTGGATTATGTTGTAAAGTAGTTTTAAATTGAAAAATAAGCTATTATAGAAGCACTAAACAACAAAATCGAAGAAGGAATCGAACAAAAAATGAAATTCACACATGTTCTTGTGCCCACGGTGGCTGCTCACCACCGTGCTCACGATGGCTACCATCGTGGGCTGCCCATCGTGGGTTGCCCACGATGGCCACCATAGTGGGTTTGCCCATCGTGGGCTTCCCACGATGGCCACCATCGTGGGCAGCCATCGTGGGTTGCCCATCGTAGGCACCCATCGTGGGTTCGGCCATCGTGGGTATCCAGGGAGTCTTTTTTTCACCTGCTATTTTCAACATCATTCTCACATCTTAAACAAGCAAGTTCAAATATCATATAAAATAAGTTCAAATATTTACAAAAATGACAAGCAAGTTCAAATATCATATAAAATAAGTTCAAATATTTACAAAAATAATATTTTAGTTATGTCTTTTCTCCCATAACGAACCCTCTACTCCTAACCAAAATATTCTAGTTCCAACAAAATACCTATACTTCTCAATGTATCTATCATCAATTGACACATTACAATGTGTCGATGTTAAATTGATGAGGCGATCAACATACATAAGAGAGTATGGGCCACAATTTGTCCCGTCGGTCTGGATAAATTGCTCCTCCTCAGGCATCTTAATCAAGAGCGGAGGGTTTTTGAACCTTTGTCTGTGGGAATTTTGCTCCTAGTATCCTAATGCAAGCAACAATCGAGGTAAGAGATCGGTCACACACTGTAATTGCTCCTCGCGCACGTTCGTTTCCCGGTGTTGGATCATGGTTGAGTCATACAGCTCGACAGTCCAATCCTTCAGAAAAATACGTATGGTGACCCAATGATTCCCCCTGACATTGCACACTGTTATGACCTGTACACGACAAGGAATAATTTAACAATTTAACTACATTGAAAACAATAAATTATAGTAAACTACAAATATGAAATTATTTTAAAATATAATAACTTACATGGTTAACTTGCCACCAAGCCATTGTTAATTCACTTTCTGTGCCATCAACCATTTGTATAAGAGCATCAGGTACGCGCCAATTAGTATGTAGTCTAAGCCCTGGAGGAATTTTCTTTCTCTCTCCTCGCGCATTAATAGGAAATAACTTATCCCACTCATTTCGCAAACCATTCTAGTAATACAACAAAAAATTACATAAATCAAAAAGAATATTAATATAATCAAGAAATCAAGATTTACATAAATCGAAGAGAAATACTTACATAGAAGCCAATGCCGACTATAATGGTGGTTGCCTCACATACTCCATCAGCTGTCAACCTATCTAAATGTCTCACCTTGAATTTCATATAGTTTAGGTACAACTCTATCTCCTGCAATGTTATTTAATTTTGTTAGTTATAATATACAAATAAGTTTAAATTATTGTAATTTAAGATAGAATTGTACCTCTGCCCACATCATTTGTCGAGGATCCTCCAGACGATCAAAAACAAATTGCACAACAACATGGTCAAGCATCAGAATTGTGATTATAGCATCCTCTCCTGATTTTCTATGCCTCCTGTACATACGCTTCAACCTCTTCACGGCCTGCTGAGTCATGGCTTGGTAAGGCGTCTGCATGGCGGCAGACGGTCTCGTCTTACGACGACCTTGAACCTCCTCTCACTCCGCCAATTCGTAATCTTGCTCAGCAGACTCCTCATCAGAGGATGACGACCACTCAATATTAACAGGTGAAACCTGCCTTCTGGGTTGCTTGGGTATGGTGTCCTCCACAGTAGGAAAAATTGACTGCTCCTGCTGGTACTCAGGTTGGTAGGAAATCTGTTGCTCATGTGGGGTGAACTCGGCAGTAGGAAAAAGGTGACTGCTGCTGCCGTCGCCTGGAAACACTGACTGTTGCTGCCAGATAGGAAGTTGAAACATCGGAGGCTGCCACGTCGGAGGGTCGTACTGATGCAGCGGTCTACTGCTGTAGCCGAAGAACATCGGCGGCTGCTGCTGGTGGGCAGGCTGATACCCCCACGGCTGCTCAAGTGGCTCGCTTTGGTAGGGTATAAGGTCAAAGGATTGCCCTAACAGGTGGTGCATCGGCTGCTCGGTACGCTCAGGGATGTGAGGAGAGTGGTGAATGTGCTGTCCTTGTAGAGTTGCAGCTGCAGAGTGACGAGGCGGGTCCGAAAACCTCCGGTGTGTGCTAGAAACCTCTGCAGAGTGACGGTGTGGCTCAAGGCTCCTCATGTGGCTCCCAACAGACGGCTTTGGAGGGCTCCTAGATCGTTTGTGTCTCGGACCGAAATACTCCTTCACCTGAGCAAAAGCAAAGAGCTTCCGGTAAAAGGTAGCAAAGAAGCCCTTGTCAGACTCGTCCATCAAGACCGCCCTCAGCCGGCGATCGAAGTAGTCGTCTGTGTCGTCCTTCGCGTGGTCAGGACAAGGACGTCCGTGGACACAACACACTCTATCTTCGGGTCTCTCCAGATAGACCGGCTCTGATACCTCAACTGTATCTACTGGTGGGGGTGGTGGTGGGGTGCTTTGTCGGCGTCATTTTGGGATTTTCTGTACCGATGGGGTCGGTTTGATTATCTTCCCCACCACCTCCGCAGCCTTCGCCAATTTTTCCTTCTTTTTCACCTTTTTCGGGGAAACCTTTTCTGTATTCTTCTCTGTTAATTTTCTCGGAGGTTCCTAGTGTATATGATACACCGACTCAAGACTGAACCAATACAGCTCGTCCATGTTTTCCGCAAGAATAGGCATCGTGTTATGTATGACAAGACCCTAAACAAGTTATGTAAAATTATTATTAGATCACAAATTAAACATGTAATATAAATGATAAAATATTATAAAAATAAAGGCAAGACACGTACCTCTCTCTCGAAGAAGGTGCTGAAATCTGCTTTAAGACATCTCGTAGTCCACATAAAACATCGAGGACTCTAACGGTGGCTGATCGGGTTCCACAGTTCCGTCCCAACAGTGAAATACACTCGTGAGACCAAATTTGTAAAACCCAAATCGGTCCGTAAAAGTGATAAGCTCCAATGTCGCATTGGTTGGGATTCTTGGCGGTGTTGTTGATGTAGAAAGTCAATGCCTGATATGTGTAATCACCCCACAGAAACTGTTCCCAACTTTTCGGATCCTCAACTAATGCTCATGCCCATTCCTCGACATCCATATTATGGTCCCGACACAGGAGAAATCGGTAGTAAAGTAAGAGCTTAGCTACCTTCACATAGTCTTCGAGGTTGTCTCCCAACTCTAAATCTTTAAACATATTATGCATTTCTATGACTTTAGTTTTGCGGCCTTTGAATACTCTATGGAAAAGACTGACAGGCCGGAGAAGATGTCTCCTAGTTGGATCAAAATTTGTCCTTCCGAAATTCAATCCAGTAATGCACGCAAAGTCGCGTGCTGTGAAGCGAAGGGTTCTCCCGGAAATTTGGAACCACGTCTCATCCGTGGGGATCTCACTACCACTCAACTGGCGGGCCAATAAATGATGCAGGGCACTATTTGTACTTTCAAGCCTCTTATGTTTAATGAAACGGCCAACAATTCCTGCCGTAAATTCATCATACACTTCTTGATACCGTCGTGGATTGTGCGTGAAGTGCCGAAATACCTTCGGTATTTCTTTAAATAGGATCTCACGACAATATATATTTATTAATTTGTTATGATGACGCAATCCAGGTCTCATCCAATCACAACCGGGCTGCATATAAACACATAAACTATAAGGAAAGAAGTTCGATCACTCAAACAAACAAAATCACAATACCCAAAGCCTATAAAACAGTCCCTGGACACCCACGATGGGGCAACCCACGGCGGGGAAACCCACGACGGGGCAACCCCACGATGGGGCTGCCCACGACGGGGCAACCACGACGGGGTGCCCACGATGGAACTTCCCACAATGGGTGCCATCGTGGGTACATAAATACCCACAGTGGGCAGCCCGTTTTTCACCTTCAAATTCCAATTTTTATCAACAAATCTTAGATATAACACTTCTAATGCTCATAAAATCAAGTACATTGTTCTCATATTCAATAAATCGAACATAAACACACACTTAGAAGCATATATTTTGCAAACCCAAAATTCAATTTCGTGTGGAATTTTAGCACTAACCGGTGGTTCGTTTACGACGAGTCATACTTCCTCCTCGCCGAAGGTAGATGCCGACGCCCTTGACTCCCCATCGTGATCGGATTGATCACTCATATTACCGTCGTGTGTGTGGCCGCCGTCGTGTGTGTGTATCGGTGGTTGAGGGAGAGAGAGAGATAGAAAGTGATGTGTGGTGGGGTGGGAAGGTGGGGGACCGCAAGATAGGGTTTTTTTAATTTTTTTTTGTCTTTTCTTATTTGTTTATTAAAAGTAAGGGTATTTTAGTCTTTTAAGTGATTTTGGTATAGAAAACTTATACTCTTATAAAAGAGTGTAAAAAACTTCTACCTTTTATCAAAAGGTATTTATAAAGAGTTTTCCCTTTTAATTATTAACTAAAACATAAAAATATAATATTTTATGCTTAATTACATTAATACTTTAGCTTTTCGTAATTTAACTATATATGTATAAATTTGTAGTGTATGTATATTATGAATCAATGAACTATGCAATCTAGGTAATAAATATTTGCAAATTTATATGTAGCCAATGAGATCATCTATAGATTATATACCATATATATATATATAATAAAATATATAAATAAATATGATAAATATTGATTTTAAATTCGAAAAATTTGAGAATTTAGATAAATAGGAATTGAAGAATATGAGGGGTGTCACATAGGATTTTTTTTTACGTAGAGTCGTTTTCGTTTATATAATAATAGATAGATAGTATTTTTTTAACATTTTGAAATCACATCTATAATTTGTTTTAGGCCAAATTACAAAATAATTCCTCACCTTTTTTCAAATTCCAGTTTAAAACCAAACCTTTTAATTTTTCCAAAAAAAACTTCACCTTTTAATTTTTCTTAATGTTCTACCACGTAGAGGTGTTCATCCGAACCGTCAGATAAATAAAAGAAAAAGTCAAATTGTAAAATAATTTCTCACCTTTTTTATTTCAAATTCTGGTTTAAAATTAATTTTTGTAATTTTTATAAAAAATATCTCCACCTTTTAATTTTTCTTAATGTTCTACCACGTAGAGGTTTTCATCCAAATTATAAAATAATTCCTCTACGTGGTAGAACACCTCTACGTGGGAGAAAATTAAGCAAAATTAAAATGTGGAGATATTTTTTATAAAAATTAAAAAATTTAATTTTAAACCAGAATTTGAAATAAAAAAGGCGAGAAATTATTTTATAATTTGACTTTTTTATTTATTTATCTGATGTGTTAGCGAAACGACATGTCTGGCTTATATAACATGATGTAATTTTATTCTTAGAAAAATGAGGTTGTGGAAAATACACAAAACAAAATTAAGTAGTGTTGTAATTGAAACATTTTCAAATTTGTGCGACAAAATAGCAATTTCTATAAACATTGTGTTAATTCTAGTGATTATTATATTACTAAAAGGAAAACGATTCTTACTTTGAAAAAAAATTACGTGGCACTCTTCTTAATTCTCCATTTCTATTTATCTAAATTCTCAAAATTTTTAATTTTTAAATGTAAAATAATAGATTTTAAATATCTACTAAAATCTTGTGTCTCATATCGGTTATTCAATGAAATTTCACCTATTGAAAAACCTATAAATAAATAGAACTAATGTGTATTTTCTCATCTTTTGCTCCACCAGATTTATTTGACCAATTTATTTATCAATCGACCGAATAAATAACTATATTTATATAATTTAGTTTAATTTAATTTAATTTGGTCAATTTATTCATTGACCAATAGAAAATTATTTTTCGTAGGGAACTGATTTATTAGTTGAAAGAATAAATGGTTCCAAAATAATTGGCTAATGTGGCTAATGTATTGTTTGGTTGAATTAAATTTTGAAATAGTCTAATAATTTTTATTAATTTGATAAAAAAATATTTAATTTATAATTTATCAATTATTTAGGAAGACGTGTCAATTCTCAACTGACATGCACCTCAACTCGAGGTCCCACGTGACACATTTCCATTATTTATTCTTATTTATTTTAAATTTTATTTTATTCATTTTTTCCATGTATTTTTCTAAAATCTAAAATCGCCATCTATGAATTGATCTGTACGTGATTTGTAGTTGAGTTTCCAGCTTTGCATAACTTATAATTGTAATTAGTGAATATTATTATATAATTTTTTTTGGGCAAACTCTTTATAAATACCTTTTGATAAAAGGTAGAAATTTTTTACACTCTTTTATAAGAGTATAAATTTTCTATACCAAAATCACTTAAAAGACTAAAATACCCTTACTTTTAATTAACAAATAAGAAAAAACAATTTTTTTTAAAAACCCTAACATATGCGGTCCCCCACTTTCCCACCCCACCACACATCACTTTCTATCTATCTCTCTCTCTCTCTAAGCCATTGACACACACGACGGCGCACACACACACACGACGGCAATGAGTGATCAATCCGACAACGATGGGGAGTCAAGGGCGTCGACATCTACCTCCGACGAGTAGGAAGTACGACTCGTCGACAACGAACCACCGGTTAGTGCTAAAATTTCACACGAAATTGAATTTTGGGTTTGAAAAATATATGCTTCTAAATGTGTGTTTATGTTCGATTTATTGAATATGAGAACAACGTACATGATTTTATGAGCATTAGAAGTGTTATATTTAAGATTTGTTGATAAAAATTGAGGTTTAAAGGTGAAAAACGGTGAAAAGGGGGTTGCCCACGGTGGATGTTTATGTACCCACGATGGCACCCATCGTGGGAAGCCCCATCGTGAGAAGCCCTGTCGTGGGCAGTCCCGTCGTGGTTGCCCCGTGGTGGGCACCACGTCGTGGGCATCCAGTCGTGGGCAGCCCCGTCGTGGGTTGCCCCGTCGTGGGCAACCCCATCGTGGATGTCCAGGGACTGTTTTATAGGATTTGGGTTTTGTCATTTTGTTGGTTTGAGCGATCGAACTTCTTTCCTTATAGTTTGTGTGTTTATAGTGCAGCCCTATTGTGATTGGATGAGACCTGGATTGCATCATCATAACAAATTAATAAATATATATTGACGTGAGACCCTATTTAAAGAAATAATGAAGGTATTTCGGCACTTTACGCGCAATCCAATACGGTATCAAGAAGTGCTTGATGAATTTACGGCGGGAATTGTTGGCCGTCTCATTAAACATAAGAGGCTTGGAAGTACAAACAGTGCCCTGCATCACTTATTGGCCTGTCAGTAGAGGTGTAGTGAGATCCCCCCGAATGAGACGTGGTTCTAAATTTTCGGGTGAACCCTCCGCTTCACAGCACGCGACTATGCGTGCATTACTGGATTGAATTTCGGAAGGACAAATTTCGACCCAAATGATAGACATCTCCTCCGGCTTGACAGTCTTTTCCATAGAGTATTCAAAGGCCACAAAACTAAAGTCATAGAAATGCATAATATATTTAAAGATTTACAGTTGCGAGACAACCTCGAAGACTATGTGAAGGTAGCTAAACTCTTAGTTTACTACCGATTTCTCCTTTATCGGGATCATAATATGGATGTCGAGGAATGGGCATGGGCATTAGTTGAGGATCCGGAAAGTTGAGAACAGTTTCTGTGGGGTGATTACACATATCAGGCATTCACTTACTACATCAACAACACCGCAAAGAATCCCAACCAATGTGACATTGGAACTTATCACTTTTACGGATCGGTTTGGTTTTTACAAATTTGGTCTTACGAGTGTATTCCACTGTTGGGACGGAACTGTTGAACTCGATGAGCCGTCGTTAGAGTTCCTCGATGTTTTATGTGGACTACGAGATGTCTTAAAGTAGATTTCAACACCTTCTTCGAGAGAGAGGTACGTGCCTTGCCTTTATTTTTATAATATTTTATCATTTATATTACATGTTTAATATGTGATCTAATAATAATTTTACATAACTTGTTTATGGTTTTGTCATACATAACACGATGCCTATTCTCGTAGAAGACATGGACGAGCTGATTGGTTCAGTCTTGACTCCGTGTATCATGTACACTGGGAACCTCCGAAAAAATTAATAGAGAAGAATACAGAAAAGATTTCCCCGAAAAAGAAGGTGAAAAAGAAGAGAAAATTGGTGAAGGCTGCGGAGGTTGTGGGTAAGATAATTAAACCATCCTCATCGGCACAGAAAATCCTAAAAAGACGCCGACAGAGCACCCCACCACAAGTACATACAGCTGAGACAGCAGAGCCGGTCTATCAGGAGAGATCCGTAGACAGAGTGTGTTGTGCCCACGGACGTCCTTGTCCTGACCACGCGAATGACGACAGAGACGACTACATCGATCGCCGGCTGAAGGCGGTCTTGATGGACGAGTCTGACAAGGGCTTATTTGCTACATTTTCTCGAAAGCTCTTTGCTCAAGTGAAGGAGTATTTTGGTTCGAGGCACAGACGATCTAGAAGCCCTCAACATCAGTCTGTTGGGAGCTACAGGAGGAGCCCTGAGCCACACCGTCACTCTGCAGAGGTTTCTAGTACACACAGGAGGATTCCGGACCCGCCTCGTCACTCTGCAGTTGCAGCTCTAAACGGTCAGCATAGTCGGCATAGTCACCACTCTCCTCACATCCATGAGCATACCGAGCAGCCGAAGTACCACTTGTTAGGGCAGTCGTTTGACCTTATACTCCACCAAAGCGAGCCACCAGTGCAGCCGTGGGGGTATCAGCCTGTCCACCAGTAGGAGCAGACGATGTTTTTCGGCTATAGCACTAGACCGCTGCATCGGTACGACCCTCCAACGTACTAGCCTCCTCTCTGGCAGCAGCACTCAGTGTTTCCAGGCGACGGCAGCAGCAGTCACCTTTTTCCTACTGCCGAGTTCACCCCACATGAGCAGCAAATTCTCTACCAGCCTGAGTACCAGCAAGAGCAGCCGTCTTTTCCTACTATGGAGAACACCACACACGAGCAGCTCAGACGGCAGGTTTCACCTGTTAATATTCAGTGGTCATCATCCTCTGACGAGAGGTTTGCTGAGCAATATTACAAATTGGCGAAGCGAGAGGAGGTGCAAGGTCGTCGTAAGACGAGACCGTCTGTCGTCATATAGACGCTTTATTTGGCCATGACTGCAAAGGCTGTGAAGAGGTTGAAACGTATGTACAAGAAGCATAGAAAATCAGGAGAGGATGCTATAATCACAATTGAGATGATTGACCACGTTGTTGTACAATCTGTTTTCGATCGTCTGGAGGATTCTCGACAAATGATGTGAGCAGAGGTACAATTCTATCTTTATTACAATAATTCAAACTTATTTGTATATTATAACTAACAAAATTAAATAACATTGCAGGAGATAGAGTTGTACCTAAACTATATGAAATTCAAGGTAATACATTTAGATAGGTTGACAACTGATGGAGTATGTGAGGCAACCACAGTTATAGTCGGCACTGGCTTCTATGTAAGTATTTCTCTTCGATTTATGTAAATCTTGATTTCTTAATTATATTAATATTCTTTTTGATTTATGTAATTTTTTGTTGTATTACTAGAATTCTTTAAAAAATGAGTAGGATAGGTTGTACCCTATTGATGCTAATGACCAGAGAAAGAAAGTTCCTCCAGGACTTAGACTATATACTAATTGATGCGTACCTGATGCTCTTATACAAATGGTTGATGGCACAGAAAGTGAATTAGCAACGGCGTGGTGGCAAGCTAACCATGTAAGTTATTATATTTTAAAATAATTTCATATTTGTAGTTTACTATATTTTTTTTTTAATATAGTTAAATTACTCCTAATCGTGTACAAGTCATAACAGTGTGCAATGTCTGGGGGAATCATTGGGTCACGATACGCATTTGTTTGAAGGATTGGATTGTCGAACTGTATGACTCGATCATGATCCATCACAGGGAAACGAACGTGCGTGAGGAGCAATTACAGTGTATGACCGATCTCTTACCTCAACTATTGCTCGCATCAGGATACTGGGAGCAAAATTCCCAGAGGCAAAGGCTCAAAAACCCTCCGTTCTTGATTAAGATGCCTAGGATGAGCAAGACCGACGGGACAAATTGTGGCCCATACTCTCTTATGTATGTTGATCGCCTCATCAATTTAACATCGACACATCGTAATGTGTCAATTGATGATAGATACATTGAGAAGTATAGGTATTTTGTTGCAAGTAGAATATTTTGGTTAGGAGTAGAGGGTTCAGTTTGGGAGAGAAAGCATAACTAAATCTCATTTTTGTAAATATTTGAACTTATTTTATATGTTATTTGAACTTGTTTAAGATGAGAGTGAGTATACTTGAATAAGTTTGAAAATAGCAGGTGAAAAACATCACTCCCTGAAAACCCACGATGGGCAACCTACGATGGGTGCCCACGATGGACAACCCCACTATGGTGGCCATCATGGGCAACCCACGATGGGCAACCCACGATGGGTGCTCACGATGGGTAGCCCACGGTGGTGTGCAGCCACCATGGGCACAAGAACATGTGTGAATTTTAGTTTTTGTTCGATTCCTTCTTCGATTTTGTTGTTTAGTACTTCTATAATAACTTATTTTTCAATTTAAAACTACTTAACAACAAAATCTAAACACCCACACGTGACCTTCATCTAATTCATTAGTAAATCAGGTACTTCGTACAAACGCTGAAGTAAGTGATACATAACTATTATCAAGAGAATCCCAATATTGTACGTATAGTATAAGTTATCTTTTGCACGAAATGTAACATAATTGAAATAATAATCATTGAATTAACAAAATGTATCATATAATATAGGTATAATGTTGGGATTCTCTTGATAATGGTTATGTATCACTTACTTCGGCGTTTGTATGAAGTACCTGATTTACTAATGAATTAGATGAAGGTCACGTGTTGGTGTTTGGATTTTGTTGTTAAGTAGTTTTAAATTGAAAAATAAGCTATTATAGAAGCACTAAACAACAAAATCACAGAAGGAATCGAACAAAAAATGAAATTCACACATTTCTTGTGCCCACGGTGGCTGCTCACCACTGTGCCCATGATGGCCACCATCGTGGGCACCCATCGTGGGTTGCCCATCGTCAATTGCCCATCGTGGGTTTCTAGGGAGTGATGTTTTTCACCTGCTATTTTCAACCTCATTCAAGTATACTCACTCACATCTTAAACAAGTTCAAATAACATATAAAATAAGTTCAAATATTAACAACAATGAGAATTTAGTTACGCTTTCTCTCCCAATACAAATCATAAATTCATCTTAAACAACAAAAAAAAAAACAACATATTTACGTTTCGCGATAGGGACATTTCCTCGCATCATGATCATCAAGACGACAAATGCTACACCTTTTCTTTCGCCGACGCATTTGCCTTACATGTTCTCCCTCGGCCTCTTCTGTATCTTCAGGGGGTTTATTCAAGTCAACACCACTGAACGGGATGGATGTTGTGCAAGTCTTTTTGTTGTGGCCCCTTCCATGATACCTACCGCATACTTAGGGGCGTCTCACCAAATTTTTTACTGCGGATCGTGCACGACTATCTTTTGGCCGCCCAGCCTGACGTACCTCATTCATAGGAAGACAAACAATTGCGGAGATCTCCGAAGGCACAACCCACTCATCTCGATGTGGTATTGGATTAATATGCTCCATATAAGTCTCTCTAAATGTCTCATGTTTGAAATAACGACTTACAAAATCGTACACAGACAAACCGTTACCTGCACGCCTGTTAAAAAATTAAACAAAATTGTGTTACACACCTAAATAAGAAAATGACGACAATTTCAACATATGCAAAGGTTAAGCTAAATGAAAGTTGGTGCAACGAAACAATATTTAGTAATTGAACATGTTACCTTATAGCGGCAACAGCACGGCGACATGAAATCAAATCTAAATTCCACGCTCGGCACGTACAGGTCCAGGTTCTTAGATCAACGTTATAAGAAACATTTCTTTCTTCAACATTGTAAACATGTGTGGTGGTGTTACCTCGAGCTGCAAGGCGGGTACTGTGTTGCACGGATAAAGAAAGTTTTTCCAATGCGTTCTCTGTCAACTCATGATCTCTCAATGCAGCTTCTTCTCGATGCTCATCGGTCCATTTCTCTACAATGAAACGATACATCTCAATCATCGAGTGCACCGGGAGATGCCTCGCCCATAGCATACGAGAGTTCAAACATTCGGCATAATTGGAGGTCAAGAAGTCATAGCATCGGACCGGTCACTTACACTTAGCCCACCTTTCCAGTCCAATGTCAGAAAGCCGTTTGTGAGCTCCGTTGGGCTCACTTGATGCAGTTTTGAGAACAAATCGTCGAACTCTTCGTGACGATTACAATATGCTGCAGCTTGGAAGATAGTGGCTACGTGCTTTCTTCAGGGCGTGAGATTTTTCTGAAGGTGGTGGTAGCACAACCCGTAGAATGCATTCGGGTAGACGGCTCAAACTGCATTCCTAATGCTCAAATGCTGGTCACTCACAATCAGTAAATCATCTGGAGGTTGTAGCATCTGCGCAGGTTGGAGAGAAAAATATACCCACGACTCATCATTCTCCTTGGGACCGAGGCCAATTGCAAAGGGGAAGACATGGTTGTTCCCATCCAGCGTGACGGCTACAAATAAAATTTCTCGGTTCTTTCCCTTAAGTTGGGTCCCGTCCACTACAAGCACCGGCCGTAGACACTTATCAAACGCTCGAATACTCTGTCCGAGCGCCACAAATAAGTGACATAGCGAGCCCTCGACGGTCATCTCCAAGTCATAAACAGTTCCCAGGTTATGCTGCTTCAACAAATATAGATACAACGGGATCTTCTGATACGACGAGATGTGATCGCCATACGTATTTTCTATGGTTATGTTTCTCGTCCGGAGAGCAAAACTGTATAGAATGTTAATACTAAACACTCTACGCTCTCTTCTATCATCTCCCTTAGCTTCAACGTAATTGCCACGTCGGTCAATCTCTTGGCAAAATAAAATGCAGCAACATCAGAAGATACCGACCGTGCAGCAGCACGATTCAAATCGTGGTGACAGGTGTGATCCAGGGATAACTTAGTAATTCTCTAAATGGTGCCGCCCTCAACAGCACAAATCCTAAAGCTGCAATTCTTTCTGCCAGTCTTGTATAGGAACGTCGTAAGATTGCCAGCCGAACGTTTCGATCTACACTCCAAAAAGTTCTTCAGATGATACATTCCAACAGTGATCCTCAAGTCTTTCCTCATCATTTTTATATTGCTCATGTGAGTAGGGCATGCGGTTGTCAATGTCGTGGTGCTCAAATCCGGAGCTGTTACCACCAAAGTTAACTCTGGGGGCGGATGAGCCGCTGTAATCAATGTAAATCTCCGGATTGTCTTCTGTTGAATTAACATACGCAGTAACTCGATATCACTCCACAATAAAACTTTTACTTTGTTTCCGTTGCTCATGCGTGTCAAGTACCACAACGTGTAGTCGGTCGGATTTATATTTCCCAATCCTTCTCCAATAAGTTCAACAAGGCTTGCACGGTTCATTGCGGCACTATCGATGAAGATAAAAAAAGAATCCCCATCTATATAACTCGATCGATCCCAATGACCACTGTGATGTATCAAAATACGTTGCCACGATATCTGAAAAATACAAAATAGCCAACAAATTATAAAAAAAATCCGATCGAACACGCTTCTAATGCATCTACTGCCTACCCACAATGGATACACACACGATCGTTGATTGCCACGGTGGTAACCATCGTTGGTTGCCACCGTGGACACCTTTTTAGGCAACCCACGATGGACCATCGTGGGTTGCCTAAAAAGTTGTCCACGGTGGCAACACACAGTGGCAACCCACACCGTGGATTGCGAAAAACGGGCCAGAACATGAAGAAATCTGATACGCACGACAGTGAATATATTTTTACGGCTATTTTACTTCTAAAAACGTTTCTAAACATGCAAATATACTCTCTTATGACTAAATATCAACATATAATTCATGTACATGAAAATTTTCTGCCATCGTGTGCAAAATGAGTCCATCGTGGGTATAAAAATCAGTCGAAAAATCATATTTTACATGGTGAATATATTTACATACCTTCTTTATGGACCCCAGAAACACGAAAGCCTTCCGTTTGAGCTTTACCTCATTTTTCTTTTCAACTATCGTGAGTTTTCTTAAAGACCCACTTCTCTCTACTTACAACTATCGTGAGAATTGTAGTAGTTATTGTGGAGAATAGAGAATAAAGATGTGGAGAATTGTAGTAGTTGTTGTGGATATTAATGAAAGAAAACAATATCTCTTACAAAATATAAATGAAGTGCAGTTCAAAATTGAATGCATTGAAGCTTGGTTGGTGAAATTTTTTGGTTTAGGGTTTTGCAGTAGAAGAGAAGAAGAAAGAACCAAAAAAAGAATAAACCAGCCGATTTTTTAGAGAGAAAGAAAAAAAAAATAAGGTCAAACCTTTATTTAAGGGTATTTTAATCTTTTACATGATTTTGGTATAGAAAACTTATGTTCTTATGAATATGTGTAAAAAACTTCTATGTTTTATTAAAAGGTATTTTAAAAGAGTTTATTAATGTTTGTAGGCCCCCTTTAGATAAAAATAATAAAATTGTACCCTAACTTAATTTACAATAAAAAATGCCAAGTTTGAGTTGATGAGACCAAAATACCCTTAATTTTCACCAACCACCCACTTTTCTCTCTCCTACTTTATTTTCTCTCTCTTATGTTTTTTTTCTCTCATAAACCCACACCTCTTTCTTTTCTGTCTCTTCTTTTCTCTCTCTTCTGCTCTCGTTTTTTTCTCTCTCTTTTTGCAGCTCCTCCATTGTTCTTGCTGCTTTTTTTTTTAATTCGTTTTAATTTTTGCTGCGTTTTCTTCTGCATTTTATTCGTCTTCTTAGTTGGGAGTGATAAACGGTGCTTCTTCTCTCTCCTTTCTCTCTCTTTCTCTCTCGTTTATTTTTCTTCGTCGTCTTTTTTCTCTCTTTTCATTTTTCTCCATGGCCGGCGGTATCACGTTTTTTGTCCGGCGGAGACGACGATGGAGGTACTGAATATTATTCCCATTGTTTGTTTTTTTTATTTGATGGTGGATTTCGTTTAGATATGATGTTTTAGATCATGAAAATAGTTGTTCGTCGCAGTTGATGATTTACAGTCATGGCTGATTTTTGTTTAAGTCGTGCAGTCGTAGCAAAAAACTGTTGTGCTCATGCAGGAGTTTATGTATGATACGATATAGATATATATCGTAACATGATAGCACCATTTTCTTTTGCGAGATTAGTACGTTTTTGGATCGCATGTTACGATATATAGGAATCTCCTATGAATAGCGTGGCTACAATGATTTCATAAGTGATTATGTATGTACGATATATGTATATCGTAACATGTTATCACCATTTTCTTTACTAGGTTAGCACGTTTTAACGTCTGATATTACGATATATAGGAATCTCCAAGGAATAGCGTGACTACAATGATTTCATAAGTGATTACGTTTGATACGGTATATATATATCGTAACATGTTATCACCATTTTTTTTACTAGGTTAGCACGTTTTAACGTCTGATGTTACGATATATAGGAATCTCCTAGGAATAGCGTGACTACAATGATTTCATAAGTGATTACGTTTGATACGATACACACACATATATATATATATCGTAACATGTTATCACCATTTTCTTTACGAGATTAGCAAGTTTTATCGAAGGATGTTACGATATATGAATATCGTAGCAATAGCGTGGCTACAATTAGTTCATAAGTGATTATGTATTTTATGTTTCATTGTACGAGTTTTGTATGTCGTAACTGATTTGTGTTAGATATATATATATATATATATATATATATATATCGTAACTTATATTTCATGAAGAAAAGACATTCTTGTTTAATTGTTGCTCATGGTGGCGTATGGAATGACAATATCTATGAGGGTGGAAGGAAAAAGTATATACCTATACCACCTTGTGGTATAACGTATCAAAATTTATTGAGCAAGCTTGAGAATCGATTGAAGAAGGACAAGGCCATGTTTATTTATGATGTTGATGCTCTAGTAAAATCTCCTGCTGGTGAATCAATGAGGATGAAAGTAACAGATGATTTTGAGTTGAATATTTTAATGGAAATGTTGGAGCTTCCTACAATCCATGTAAGTGTTTGCCCTAGGAATATCGAAGCCTTACCAAAGGTGTCTCATGGGAATCGTCTTAAAGCGAGTGCGGATATGCCGTCTTTTGATCGCATTGTTTGTAATGAAGATTCTTCAGTTTGGGGTTAGGATTCGGAGATGATGTTGCTATTTGTGATACCAACATGAGCTTGGATAATGATGTGGATGAAGGTGCTTACCTGTTGGGGGATGATTTTGAAGTTTTTGAAGACCGTGGTTTGATGCCACCATTAGATGTTTCGAATGAATGTAATAAGGAAATGCTAATCCAAGCCGGTTGTGGGTCATTCCTGGTACGTGTTTCAATAATAACAAAGTACGATATTCACAATATCGTATCATAGTGTGCTTATGCGTATGTTTATGATAAAGTACGATATTCATAATATCGTAGTATCATAATTAAATGCTAACCCAAGAACATCAAGTATTCGTATTATGGTTTCAATGTCTAGTACGAGTTTATGGTATTCATTAATAACAAGTACGATATACCTAATAATCGTATCACAGAGGATACTATGAACTTTTATGTGCCTATGCGTGTTTTTATAATCAAGTACGATATTCGACATATCGTAGCATCCTACGTATATGTTAGACTCTCAAAACAAGTTATCGTACTATATTTTAAGTCTCGACTAGGACTTTATAATATTCAACAACAATGAAGTACGATATTATGAATATCGTACAAAGTGACAATATTAATTTTTATCTATTTATACGTGTTCTTATATTATAGTGTGTTAATGCAGGTGCTTTAGAGCATGCGACGCTCCCAACATCAGATTTGGTTGTAGTAGATCATTTGGCTCGTGAAGATTTTGTTGTGGGTGGCTTCTTTTTTAATAAGCGGCGTATGAAAGAAGTTATTGGCATCTATCATTTGAAAAATAATTTGGAGTATGTTACAAAGAAGTCAAATAAGCGGAAGTATCATGTTCGATGTAAATATGAAGGCAGATGTGATTTTATTATGCGAGCAAAAGTAATTGGCAAGCATGGAGAATCTACAAATGATCACTTCATACATGTGAGACTGATTTGAGGTATCACCCTCCACCAATGCAAGAGTGTCTGCTAAAGTCATAGCTTCATACTTTAGTCCTAAGTTGGATGATCTAGTTGAGCTTAGACCTAGAGTAATTCAAGGACAGCTGTTGAGGGAACATGGTGTTCATGTGAAGTATCATACAGCTTTATCCGGGAGGAACCAGGCAGTTAGCTCGACATATGGTGATGAAGACGAGTCGTTTCAGGTACTATTTTTTGCCCTGGTTTTCCTTGCATGTTGTTACGATTTATAAATCTCGTAACATCGTTCAAAGACGGATATGACCTAATTGTTTCTCTCATGTACGAGTTTAATTAACTCGTATGTATTGTAGTACGAATTTCTGTAAATCGTAACATTGTGCAGTCATAATCAAAATAGAAACAAGTTGTATTATCTTATGAAGTACGAATACGATTTTTATAAAACTTTATCCACATTCATAATATGGAATATCGTACTATGAAATTGCGTATTATATGTTACGATTCATATATATCGTAACATCATGTAAAGATGGATATGATCTAATGTATTAGTGCTTATCTCATGGAGTAGTGCTTAATTAGCTCGTATATAACGTAGTACGATATTACGTATATCGTAACATCGTCTGTGCCAATGTTACTTATCTCATGGAGTAGTGCTTAATTAGCTCGTATATATGTTAGTACGATATTCCTTATATCGTAACATCGGTTATGTCAATGTTACTTATCTCATAGTGTAGTGCTTAATTAGCTCGTATATAACTTAGTATGATATTACGTATATCGTAACATTGTCTGTGTCAATGCAGATGCTGGGGAAGTATTTTAATATGTTGGAGTGTGCAAATCCTAGCTCTATGGTCGAGTTACAGACGTGTGCGGATGGTTGCTTTGAATATTGTTTTTTTGCTCTATCCGCATGTATCAGAGCATTTCGTTCATGTCGGCCTGTAATTGTCATTGATGCGACTTATTTAAAGGGGAAATACAAAGGCGTGGAATCGGGGACAAAGAGAACGATTCCTCATGGGCTTGGTTCCTTAGGCGTGTTAAACTATCTTTTGGATCTCCGAAGAACTTATTGATTGTGTCCGATCAGCACCTTAGTAGCAAGAATGTTGTGTCTTCCGTCTTTCGAGGGACACATCATGGTCTTTGCACGTTTCATATTCAGCAAAATTTGAGGATTTGGGGTACTGACGTTTGACTTGTTCAAGCTCGCCGCTAGTAGCTATAAGATTGTTGATTTTGAGGAGCATATGAAGAATTTGAAGGTCATGGAACCTCGTGCTTATCAAAAACTATTGAACTTGGATCCTTGTAGATGGGCTCGTTCGAAATGTTCGGTGCGACGATATAAATATGGAACTTCCAATGGATGCGAGGTGTTGAATGCTCAATTGCGGTGGGCTAGAAAATTGCATGTTTGTCCTCTTATAGAGAGTGTTCGTACGTTGCTCCAGAAGTGGTTTTACGAGCGCCGCACTTTAACTGGAGAGTCAACCACGGAGTTAACTCTGTGGGCTGCTACGATATTGAGTAAGGCAATTGAAGCTGGCCGATCAATGAGGGTTGAACCAATTTCTTCTGTGTTGTTTAAGGTTTTTTCTGAACAGAAGAGTTACGTTGTTGATGTTGCTGCCAAGGAATGCTCATGTCTCGTGTTTCAGTTCGACTTAATTCCATCTTCACATGCTTCAGCAGCTATAAGGTGAATTTTGAAACGATAATAATTAAAATCGTACTTGAAGTGATTATGTATCTTACGATGTACATATATCGTAACACGATGGCACTGATGAGGTAGGTATCTCGTGCAACGATATATAGGTATCTCGTAGTATTTGTTGTTACGGTATATAGGTATCTCGTAGCAATGTGATTGTTACTGATGCGAGTAACATGCAACTCGTATATATATCGTAACATGATGGCACTATTTTCCTTGACGAGTTTAGCACGTTTTAGCATCGCATGTTACGAGATATGGAAATCTCGTAGCAATAGCCTGACTTTAATTATTTCATAAGTGATTATGTATGATACGAGATAAATATCTCGTAATATGCTGGCAGAATTTTCTTTTACGAGAATTGCACGTCTTTCCATCGCATGTTACGAGATATATTAATATCGTAGCACGTTAACATTGATGCGTTTGCTTATTTTGATAATTTTGTAGTTATAAGAGGCAATCATCCTTGTCTTACGTGGACCCCTTGTATAGCACTCAGACGTGGCGAGATGTGTATGCTGGTGAGGTGATGTCTGTTCCTGATAAAGAAGATTGGCAAGTCCCGTCTGAGGTCGAAGAAAGGGTAATCTTAATGCCGGGAAATCCAAGGCAAGTTGGACGTCCACGTACTAGAAGAATACCGTCCGGAGCTAGCAAAACAGGGAAAAGGGTGTGTTCGAGATGTCACCAGAAGGGTCACTACATGAATACGTGCAAAACTGTTTTGGAAAGCACTGTAGAAGAAGAAGTGAATAGCAGCAAAACAAGTGCGAAGAAACCTCGGAAAGAGAAGAAATGCAGCATTTGTGGTGTACCTGGCCACACTCGTGCAACAAGCAAGGATCCAAATAGGTTTGAATGATGATGTTCGCTTTTATTGTTGTATGTAGTTTGTTACGATAGTCTTAAACTCGTACAAACAATTATATTTTGTATGTGCTTAGGTTGATACGATATTCATAACATCGTACTTGAAGTATTTTGATTTTTGTTAAATCGTACATGATTGCAGAATCGTAATCATTTTGATTGAATTCTACATGTGTATCTTGTTATGATATTCTGAAAATCGTACATGATTCGCTACGATATTATCTAATATTGAACAATTATATACGAGATTATGTAATATCGTTCAAGTCGTAGCAAAAATAACTGATGATTTAAAGAAAAGTTGTAGCAATCATACTTAGAAAATGCAGGATATATCATACTACCAGGTATTTTTTACAAAATGCAAGGATCCAAATAGGTTTGAATGATCATGTTCGTACTTATTTTTTTAGGATCGTTGTATGTAGTTTGTTACGATATTATTAAAATCGTACAAACAATTATATTTCGTATGTGTTTAAGTTGATACGATATTCATAACATCGTACTTGATGTGTTATGATTTTGATTAAATGGTACATGATTGCAGAATCGTACTCATTTTGATTGAGTTATACAAGTGTATCTTCTTGCGATATTCCTAAAAACGTACATGATTTGTTACGATATTATCAAATCTTACATAATTTGTTACGATATTCCTAAAATCGTACAAGTTGTAGCAAAAATAAGTGATATGATTTGAAGAAAAGTCATAGCAATCATACTTACAAAACGCAGGATCTACATACTACCAGGTATTTTTTACAAAATGCGTACATAATAGAGTATTCCTGGTTAAAGTAGTAGCAAAATATACAAAATAAAACAAGTGTTCAATATGGCAATATAGACAAAATAAGACAACAAGTGTTCACGCCAAGTCGATATCTATCGGGAGTGTATCTTCATCGGTGATGTTTGCATAGATGGTCTTTGCAATGTGGTGGCGATATGATTTTTGCTCGGCTGGATTCCTAAGACACTTTGGTTGCTTCTTCTTTGATATAAATCTCTCCACATACTTCAATGAATATAGACCACAACCGACGCCATCCTCGTGATCTTGCTTGAAGATACCCTTTGCGTTTGCTCTTGGGAAGTACAACGGCCACTGCGTGTAGTTTGGATTAGCTATTCCATGTTTTTCACAATAGCCAATTTTCTTCATTAGTTGTGGCAACAACCTGGCCATTGGCAGGAAGTGCTGCAATCTATTGTCCTTGTGGTGCTTCTCAAATTCCCACGACTTGGGGTCGTATAGCCACAACTCTTGTGCTGCGAGATCCATGACAATCGTTGCTCAGTGCTCGCTGGAATAAGCAACCATGATAACCTAGAAGTGGATGCGATATAGAGATTCAAAAATAACATGAGTATTCGGGAAAAAGATAGTACGATATATGACAAATCGTACCACACATTACGTTGTGACTGTATGAGATTAAGTAAATCATAACAACATCATGCAGAATTAGTTTTTGTTACCTTTTCACAGTTGATCAATGCCTTCATGTCCGGCCCCCAACGTGGTATTCTTGCCTCTGCAAAGTGGACCAACCTTTCATTTCGTCTTCCGGAACAACCTCTTCTCTATCAACATTAAATAGAGAAGGCTCGTATGGGTCCAATCCTACCCTCTTTGCCTTATGCATTGAATCAAATACGTCCTCCAAAGCATCCTAAGAATTAAACGTCAAGATGATACGATATACGGAAAGTCGTAACAATTCTTCAAGATGATACGATGTACGATACTGCGAATATCTTAATATCGTACATTGATAACAGACAAAATGTTGCAAATCTCATAGTACGATGTTACGATTTATAAGAATCTCGTAACATCATACTCAGTCATAAAAGTTAAAAGCATGTACGATATTAGTATAATCGTAACATACCATGAAATCAGTGGACGTAATGGTAACGTTGTCGTGAAGTTCTCCCAAGCTGGCGAAGGTTGGATTGGCGACCATAACAGATGTGTAGCAGTTTATGTGGTCGTTGTACAGCATTTTTGATGGATCTAATAAGCTCTCGAAGAATTCAGTGTCGACTGCCCATAGCAATCCGACATTCCTCCTGTTATATTTAGCAATGCATACGAATCAACTCTTGTAAGACAAGCAGACTTGTTACGATTTATGTGAATATCGTAACACGATACGAAAATCGTAGCAAGATTGGTTATCTTCCATGCCATGATGACTAATTTGTGCTATGATATTCATGGAAGTTGTAACCATATTAGAGGACTTTTGTTACGAAATTCAGGAAAATCGTAGCAAGATCGGTCTTCTTGTTATGATTTTATATGAATATCATGACAAAAGTTGCCATTCTTGCTACGAGATATATGAATCTCGTTGCAAGAATGACAACGGATATCAATGATCATGTTACGAAATTCATAAAACATGTAAATTTAAACTTACTTTTCAGTCTTAGCTTTCAAGAATGCTTCGAACCCATCACGCTTTGGACGTACATCATCGACTAGGAATGGGCTCCGACAAGCTGTTGAGGGGTATCTCTGGTGAATGGGTCTTTCATTCAAATTTGGTGCCTGCACTTGTGGAGGTTGAACCGAGCCCCCAGATGTGGTCGCCGACCCCCTTGGCGGAAGAATTTGAGTCGTCGCTGTTGTTGGAGTCACAGTATGCGGCGAAGGTGCAGATGCGGTCGCCAACAAAGAATCGTATGCAACATTTATTTGTGTGTCACTGACATCTTGTTGGGTAGTAGGTTGTGTAGGGTCCTGTTTATAAAACGTACCATAATACGTTATACTTTAATATTTCTATAATTTTATGCAATTCGTATGCTGCGATTTTATGTAAGTCGTACCAAGTGTAGATCAAAGCTCGGACCATCGTTCGGAATATCCATTGTTGCGGCTTCTGATGCTGTTGCTATGTGTAGTATGTTCTCATCTTTTGTCTGAGGAAGTTGTTCTTGGCAGGTAGATCTCTAGGAAAGATGTAGCAATGCAGATCAATGGCATTATTAGTTGATTCAGATGATACAATTTATATGAATATCGTAACATGAAACAAGTAAACTTGTTACGATTTATGGGAATATCGTAACACAGTACGAATATCGTAGCAAGATTGCATGTCCGCTGTCCGCCATGCCATGATGAATAATTTGTGCTACGATATTCATCGAAGTTGTAACAATATCAGAGGACTTTTGTTACGAGATTCATGAAAATCGTAGCGATCGCTTGTTTTGTAACGAAATGATTTCGTGTGTTACTATTTTATATAAATATCATTACAAAAGTTGCCATTCTTGCAACGAGTTTTATGAATCTCGTTGCAAGAATGACAACGGATATCAATGATCATGTTACGAAATACATGAAAGTCGTACTAACATTTGTACGAAGTAGCATGATTCGAACCGCAAATTACACAAATTTTAAACTAAATGCTGATTATCCATTGTGTTTAAGTGAGGAAAAAAAACAGAAATAAGTAAAATTGTTTTTCACCATCACACACGCAGAAGATACATGTTTATGCATTGTCTATGTCTCGACATGCATTTTCTTTACTTGTTCAGTGTTTGGCTCAGCTTCAATCTCGGCATCCACGGCATCCTCCAACGCATCCTTAGCTTGCTCGGCATCCTCGATATCCCCTGCTTGCTCGGCATCCTCAGCATGCTCGACATCGTCCAGTGTTATGTCTGCTGCTGGATCCGGCGCTGGTTCATCCTGTGCTGCTGCTGCATCCTTCGTGGGCTCATCCACCGGTGGCTCATGTTCCTCTACTGGGGGGGATGGCTGCTGCTGATTTCTTTGATCAGAGTGTGAGGAGGGGTGCTGCTGATCATGCTGGTGTGGTGCGGGGGTTCTGTGCTGGAACGGCTGGCTCATCCTCGCCGTGAAGTCTTGGTCTGTAGGAGGACCACATGCTTCAAGCATCTTCTGGAAAACATACTCTCCAACACCAACAATCATCTCGTCTCGTACGGCCGTGAAGAATGCCTCTGCTTCTAGCCTAGCCCGCTTCGCTGCAACCTCACCTGCGTATTCACCGATCTCTTTGATCAATGAAGCTTTATCTTCATCGGTGAGTGGGGCTTGATGTCTAGAGCTCGTTGCAGCGGAATGGAGAGCCACAGGCCTAGCAGCATCACTCGGACCTTCCTCATCATCACCACCATCTTCGCGAGGCCTCTTCTTCTTCTTCTTCTTCGTGTCATTGGCATCGTACGTGAAGACAAATTGTTTTCCTTCAGGATCTTGCTCAAGCGATTTCCAGTAGGGAGACCTCGACTCGGTCCTACCTGGTTCCAATACGGCTTTAAGGTCCTACATGATAAATTAGATAAGTTAGTTGTGCATAAAACTTATACGAATTAAATAAATCGTACTTTACCGGCACGTAATCAATGTATGATATTTCAAATATCGTACATTGAGACAAGCATAAAACTAAATCATATGGTGCATTATGTACGATATTCCTAATATCATAACATCGTACACTCTTCCAGATATGCATAACAATTTTGTTTCAAATAAAGTACAATATTCCGAATCTCGTAGCATGACTTACAATATCATAGAATGAATTAGAATCTCGTAGCAAATAAAGTACGATATTGTGAAAATCGTAGCATGAATTACAACATCATAGCATGAATTAGAATCTCGTAGCATGAATTAAAATCTCATAGCATAAATAAGAATCTCGTAGCAAATAAAGTAGGATATTACCAATATCCTAACATGCAAGCGGCTAACAAATTGGATATCGTAGCATGCAAGCAAAAATAGAGTACGATATTACGAATATCGTACACACAAAAACTCAACAACTCAGTCAAAATTTAATATCGTACAGCTTAGTAAATTTTTACCTTGGCTTCAAGACCTTTTGGCATGTCGGTGTTCTTGATATAAGTGTACCTCAGGAATCGAAGTATCTTCTTCTTATTTTGTTCATTCTTCATGCCGATGCTTCTCCTGACAACTGGTAGTGAGCAAAAAATCCATGCCTGTAAATGATTTTTGGTCACACGTGTGTACGATTTTCATGTAAATCGTAGTATGAGTAGCAGTAAACTTACCAATAAGGCGAATGTGTTGCCTTTGAGATGATATCCAGGCAATGTTCTGACGGCTCTCTTTTTTGTAACCTTGTTTATGATGTCCATCAGAGCTTGATATGATATACTTCCCCAAGGAAATTCCTCCCAAGCTTCCTTGTCCTCCACGAGCACCCACATCCAGAATGGGATCTTGTTGCGTGCTTGTTCAAAGCCCATCACGTAGGAAATGGCTAACAGCATCTTTGCCAGTTTGATGGCATCTTCGGCACTTCCATACTTTTTGGCATTAAAAACAACATGGACATCGTTTCCACTAATTACCTTTGTGGTGTCGAATAGCCTCTCGTAGATCGAATCATTTGGGAGAACAAGCCTGCCATAGGAATTAAAGGAAGCTGGTCCGAATTTCAGTCCGCTCACCAAAGCATACTCCACTCGGGAGAAGCGTAATATCTTGCCCTCGACCTTGAACCATAAGGCTGTGGTGTCAACATTTTGGGCCATTTTCTCGCTTGGCCTCACCTGACGCGACAACATGTAGTTGAGCGCCAGGCCTGATCTGCAGTTGGAGTCATGCAATCTCATAAAGACCCCTAGAGCGGAATGCTTGACTTCGGATTTTACTTCCTCTCCAAAGGACTCGAGCACCTTCCGTATTTCTCCAATCAGACCCTCATAGCCATAGCATTTTACCCTATGATGAGGTGGTTTCATCAATTCCGGGCGGACATATTTCCAAGAAACCTAAAAACATGTACACAGAAAGTGGTCAAACACGAATTCATGTACGAGATTGGACAATATCATAACAAACAAAGTACGATATTGGGTAATATCGTAACAAATTTCTCACATCCAATCATCTTCTCAAATAAATCGTAACATATTACTCACATGCATCGGTTGCGCACATGTACGAGTTTATAAAAGCGTAACACACTAAGTACGATATAGGTAATATCTTAACACGTAAAGTACGATATTGGATATATCGTAACAAATTTGGCAGATACAATCATCTTCTCACATAAATCGTAACATGATGCTCGCATGCATTCTTATTTCGTGCCATAAATCGGTTGTGCTCATGTAGAGATTATAAAATCGTAATATACTAAGTACGATATTAGGAATATCGTACTATATAGATGCAATATCGTACAATATATATGGCACCAATTATTCATCCTCAAGTACGACATTACCAATATCATATCTACAGAAACATTATTTTTCAAACAAGGCATCCCTCCAATATCAAATAAATCATCCTTAATGGTGCAAGAAACAAATCTCAAACAATAAAAATGAGTACGATATTCGCAATATCGTAACAATAAAAATGGATATTGTAATATGCCGATGAATATCGTACCAAAAACGAGTTATTATATAAGAAATCGTTTCAAATTTTGCAGATCAACTACAATACAAGCACCAAACGAGATTTCATGTACGATTTATCGAGAAACAAACAGTACCAAGCCCGCGAAATTCAAAATTCCAAAAATTTGAGCAAAAAATTAAAAAATTCACAGATTTTGCAAATTTTGTGTGAATGGATTTGAAATTACCAGCATATCGGCGAATGGGTCGTCGCCCATCTCCTGTTGAGCATCTCCGACCGGTTGTTCGTCGACGGCGGCGGTGGGTTCTCTTTGTTTTCTGCCGGAGCTGGTTTTTAGGCGCTTTGCCGGCTTCTTGAGTCGTGGCATCGTTTTTCGGCGCGGGGTGTTCTTCTTCTGCAACTTGGAGTTGGTGGAGGCGGTGTTCTCCAACTCGCACGGCGGTTGGTGGCGGTTGGTGGCGGTGGTTGCTCGAGAGAGAAAAACTAGGGCAGAGCGGCGGAGAAGACGTTGGTGGTGGAGGGTGTGGAGGCGGAGAAGACCCTGGTGGCGTTGTGGTTGGCGGCGGCGAGTCGGTTGGTGGCGGAGGAAACTGGGGCAGACGAGAGAGAGAGGGGGCGTCGAGTGGTGGAGAAAGGGGAGGTGGCGGAGAAAGCGGGGGCGGCGGAAAAAGTGGAGGCGGCGGATGGTGGTGGCGTTGTGGGTGGCGGCGTTGAGTAGGTGGTGGCGGAGGCGGAGGAAGGGATGGTGGCGGAGGAAGATAAAGAGGTGCAAACGAGAGAGAGAACTTTAGAAAGAGAAATGTAGAGAGATAAAGTTGTGGGGGAAGTGGTAAATATTATATATATATATATATATATATGTAAAAATTCAAAATAACCACTATTTACCATATTAAGGGTATTTTCGTCTCATTACACCAAAATTGGCCTCTTTTATTGAAAATTAAGTTGGGATACAAAATTATACCCCTTAACTCTAAAGAAGCCTCTCTACTATTTGACTCATTTTAAAATACATTCTCATATTTTTTTTTTTAGTTGATAGAATAAATGGTTCCAAAATAATTGGCTAATGTATTGGTTGGTCGAATTAAATTTTGAAATAGTTTAATAATTTTTATTTAATTTGATAAAAAATAATTAATTTTTAATTTATCAATTATTTAGGTAGACGGGTCAATTCCCAACTGACATGCACCTCAATTCGAGATCCCACGTGACATATTTCCATTATTTATTCTTATTTATTTTAAATACTATTTTATGCATTTTTTCCATATATTATTCTAAAATCTAGAATCATCATCTATGAATTGATTTTTAAGTGATTTGTAGTTGAGTTTTCAGTTTTGCATAACTTATAATTGTAATTAGTGAATATTACTATACAATTTTTTTTACTAAATTTTGGCTTTATATAAATTCTAAACAAGTTTTATAATTACGCACTTATAAAAAGAGTCCTACTTACCACAATTTTCTTGTCCATAAAAAAGAGTTCTACTTCACTTTTTCCACTCACATTACATGGGACCTACTATAATTTCCACTCTCATTTTATTTTTTCCACTCACAATAAGTGGGACCCTCATTCCACTCACAATAATTTTAACTTTATTTTATATTTTTCACTCACAACAAGTGAGATCCTTATTCCACTCACAATAATTTTACTTCCAATCCACTTCTACCACTCCCACTAAGTGGGACCCATATTCCGCTCACAACAATTTTACCAGAATTCTTAAAACACGTGCCGAGCACATAATGAAACTTTTTTTTTGTGGACGGAATGAGTAATATATAGAGAGAAACGATATGTCATGTCATTCATGTTTAATTCACATCAGCATTATTCTTTTTTTATTTTTTAAATTATTTTTATTTTAACTCCTTAAATCATAATCATCACATTTACAAATTACATAACAAACAATGCTCGATTTTTTTCATTTTTTTCTTTTATACATATATGATTTAGCAATTCACATAATGTGCTATATACCATTTGTATATAGAGAGTACCACGAATCATGTACGATTCCATAATTATAAATATTTACAAATTAAACGGCCGACATCTCTTTGAATAAATACATAGTCAATGACTTTACATGACATAAATGAGCCAAATGTTGAAGACTTCATCAATTATTAGAAGCTTTATCTCAAAAGAATCTCACAATCATATAGTATAGGAGTATATGTTGTTATTATCAGAGATGAGTAGGCAAATGCTACTATTATAAATTTATAATGCATACAAATAGACAGTCCGACATTATTAATCGATCGACATTAGCCTCAATCCAGCTCACACATTCACTCCCATGCACAAAAATAGTAATGTGACTCCAAATTCAATTATTAAAATAATATATGCCTTTCACACTCATATATAAGTCATAAGTTCCTTTCAGATAATATCTGTTTGAAAACGACTCCAACCGAAAGTAATGCTTATACTAACTACCTTAGTTGTGATATTCCTTCTCCTATGGGATTTTTGATTAATTAGGGGAAGGCAATATCGCCTCAATAATTATACCAATTCTATTCTCTAAACTATCTCAATTTAATATTCTAATTTCCCATCACATATAATATGGTAAACATATTGACACTTCCTATTACTGGTTATTGCTCATATTTCTAAAGGAATCGCTTTTGTTTTATATCAATATCCACTTGTAATTATCAATCATGAGCTCAAGCAAAGCCCAAAAATAGAGAGTTTGGAATCGTATTAGGGCATTCATAACAATGAGCTTTGAAGCCTTAGAGCTATGGGTATTTTGGTGGGGTTCCAATAATTGATAGTTCTAGGGTGAAATTTTCACTATGGTTAAGCCCGACCCCTAAGGCTATCCAATGATTGATTTTGTATTTAATTTTGCTTTTTAATTTATTTTTTTTGCAATATATAATAAATTAGTTATCTAAATATATAGAATTAAAAATAGAGAATGTGTGGATGTTGAGAGATGAATGAGATGTATTTATAGGAAAAAAATAAAGAGAGAAGTGCAAATATAGCCACCCTTGACAAGAAAAGTGTTAATATAACCACTTTTTTAAAAACGATCAAATATGGCCATGCATACACTATTAGCATACACGACCAGCATACACGACCTAAACTGGTCGTGTATGCTGACCATGCATACACGACTAGCATATACGACCATAGCAATATACACAATAATGCACACACGACTAGCATACACGATTATATCAGCATACACGACCAGCATACACGACCATATCAGCATACACGACCAGCATACACGACCAATACATGGTCATGTATGCTGGTCGTGTATGCGTGGCCATATTTGATCTTTTTAAAAAACGTGGCTATATTAGCACTTTTCTTTTCAGGAGTGGTTATATTTGACTAATTCTAAAAAGTAAATACTACCGTTTCCTATTGTTTGAGGTTTTGAATTATTTATTAATTTTTTTTAATTTCAAAATTTTAAAAAAAAATCTGGACAAAGGGAGGAGGCAACGCGTGTCCCTCCTCCCCTCAAATCTTCCGCCTCACCCCCAGGCTTCAGAACGCCAGGCTTCATCTTCCATGCCTGCCCGCCGCTTCTCCAACGATGGCGCCCTCATTGCGGGCGGGCTTTCTCCTCTTTCGCCCATTGAAAGCCCGGGCTACATAGCACCATTGGAGGTGCTCTTACTGGATCATCAATCATTCATTATACATGTTCATAAAACTTCAAGTCTCCTTCGGTTAAAGCTCTTCAGTTTTTTTCCAGTCACCCTGTAGCTCAGAGGATTAGAGCATGTGGCTCTCTTCAATATTAAGAAGGTCCTGAGCTTATTTTAAAGAGTTTAATTATAACTTATAAAATAGAAATAAATAAATAAAACGAGTAGATGAACTTACTTTTTTCTGGAGCTTATAAGATTATTTTTAAATTTCATAACTTATTTAGAATGTAATTTTTTTATCAAATACTTTTCAAAAGCTTATAAGCTCTTAAACTTCTCATAATCTATTTTTAACAAATTATAATTATAAGCTCGATCAAATACCCAGCCTGTACAACGCGATCACCATAGAATAATCGCCGTTGGAGATCACCATGATCGCGGGATCAGCGACCAAGAATGGCTCATCCTTGCCATGCTGCCACTCAATTTCCCTTCTTTTCTTTACCTTTTTAGATCACCAAGTTTGATGATCTATATTGGGATGTTTTTGGTGATCTCTATCTGGCCCACTTAAATTATTACAATAATGAGATATCACCGGAAATTTAGCATTTTTTGAGAAATAGACCGCTTAACCAAAAACAAATATTGCTATAGGGCCTCAAATGTACTAGAAACAAATGTGCGCGCACACACACGGACACGGGACACTGATGTATGACAGTACAATCAATAGTCGTGTATATATTAGCCTAGTCGTAGAATGATTAATGCCCGCAACCAAAAGTAGACGACGTTCAAATAATGGCGCAATCTTTTCATTTAATTGTTAATTTATGGATAAACAAAGAAAACAGTAGTAACAAATGTATCATGATAACTGCTTAGTTATATGGTAGTGTTCTAATTCTATTGCTAATGCCACATCATAAACTCAATTTCTAGGACGTCTTTACAGTCTAAATTGAATTATAAGCTCAATGCCATAACAACGTTAACTAATTCACAAATTCATATTATCATTCGAAACCAACACCATGCAAAGGCTCATGATCAAATTCAACAGTAGAAAAAAACCCAAGCCATTTTTTGTAGTTAAAACAATTATATTTACACATTTATTAACAAGTGTATGAAGCTTTTTAGGTCATCACATGAACAATACGAAAGCATCTATGCAACAGACTTTTCCTCCACCAGTGAAGCATGCATGCAAGCATGTTGCATTTCCCGCCAGCAAATATTTATATACGATATAATCGAAAGCTATACACATGAACGGGCACAGTTCGAGAGCTAACATCACAATCTGGAGTAAAGGTCTCTAAGAGCAGCATACAATGGTTCAGCAGCCTTCGGCCTATCCACAGCTCCAAGAAGGATATCAGCGGTAGTTAGGTATGGATCACCATAAAATTGTAGATTTGTGTCCATTCTTGTCGCAACGATGTTGCCTTCTAGCGACACCCCAACAAATGCACCTGAGACATTCCCATCAAAATATATGGTGAGTTATTCCTTTAATGGTTTCTCAACATAAATTGACTTTGGCTAAAAGACCACAATGCTTAACATTTCATTATGCAACTCTCTCAGATAAAGCCTCTATCTTTGTGCTAGAATCGAATATACATTGAAGGTTGAAGCCGACCAATCTAATGAAGTCACATTCATGATATTTCATCCTGTCATGGCCCCTAAGCTTGCAAACAGAATTAATCACTTGTAAATAATATGCTGATCAGTTTTCAAACGTCCATACATCAGTTCGTCCATTTCAGAAATGGAAAAATTTGCAATTTATCCTTTCAACTGTAAGATAGGTAGAAATACTATGAGATCGTACCTTTACTGCAACTATAAGTATAGCACATGCCGGAGCCTTTTTCTCCAGCTCGCAGGTCTGCCTCAACGACTCTCCCAATTGGTCCAGCAGCAGCACTGCAACCAGCACCAAGAGAAAAATGCATGCGACTGCAAAAAGTTTTCACAGCTTTGGTGTCATGCAACACAATTATGAAATCCATAAGTTCACCTCCAACCTGTGAATAACAAAACAGAAATTCAGGCTTAGCTAAACAACCTTGGTGAAAAGCATAAATCTTGTATCAGAATGCAAATGCACAAGTGTTATTCCATGAAGAATGAAAATTTGTAGCCCATTATAAAATTTGTCAAAACTCGCTGAGGACTGAATTTAGTTCCCTCTTTCAAGTACATTGATTAATAAAAGAACATATGCAATAAGCCTGCAGATACTGAAGAATCCAAGCATACCTGTGCACCCCATCCCAAACCAGCTGAGAGAATGGCAGATGGTGCCGACCATGATCCATCTGATCGCCGGGCAACAACCAAGCCTGTCCCAAGTTTATAAGCAAGTAACACACCAGCTTTAGCAACTGTCAAAATTGCCAAACCTCTTGCTCCTTTCAACACAGCTGCAGGGATGGACTTCTCAGGGTTCAACCTAGCAACCTGTTAAGTAAATTCGTTTTACTTTCTTGAGATAAGAATAGCTTACATTTTACGAGAAGAAATTTTTAGTAATCAACAATTGCCAAAGTTCTATAAAAAGCTTTATCAACCAAAGCAGAACATTCTTGAGACTAGACCAAGAAAACCTTCAACACACTCCACATATCATTAAGATCGAATAATAAGATAAGCAACAAGTCAATGTTGCTTTTAGAAACTCAAAGAGCAGTTAAATGAGTAACACTTGGACCTGTGAAAAGCTCCTTAGCGTATTGGCTGACTTGTATATTTCATGCTCCATGGACAAACCCACAGGAAGATTCAACCACCCTCTTGAGCAAGTCCAGTCCATCACATCATGCCTTGCAACCTGGGATGCATTGCTGATGGTATTGATGAATATAGCTTGCAATGGATCAAGCCTATCATAACAAGTGTCACACACCCTCTGAGGATTCCTCTCCCTAAACTTAGCAGGTAATAAACACCTCCCTTTTGAGCACACCCTACAAAAGATGCCTCCACAAAAGCGACAATGGTGTCTACCACGTGTCAAAGCTGTAAATGGAGCATTGCATTGCATGCAAGCTGTTGCCGAACTGTCTGGAAGCCATTCCGGTGGTTCAGCTTCCAGAACCTCTTTATAAGCATTATAGTTGTAAGCATTCGGCTCAAGAAGAGGGGGAGCACTCGGAATGTAAACTGAAGCATTCAAGACTGTCTCTCCATCCTTTGCGGATCCAAGGAATGATGGATTAGAACATGGCAATTGTGGAAGACTTCTTAGAGAAGAATGATCTTTATTACGCCCAGTCAGAATGGCAAATATCCCACTCATAACATTTTTTAAGTTCACCTCAGGTGGGCCATTTCTTGCTGCAGGGCTGTACTGATCGTCGGCCGAGTCATACCCTCCATCCATATAATCTCCAGTATCAACAGGATACGGATATGACACTTTTTGATTCAGTACCTCTACATTCTGGCTTTCTTGTGGTGGCCAAGGAGAGTCATCGAAATCATCTACGTAAGAGAACTTGTTATTTTCCTTTTCCAAATTAGACAAGGATGCATACGAAACTTTCCCTTCTGAGGCCATGAATCATACCCCCATCAACAGACAATAAGGATACGCTAAATAACACCTGAACAAGGAAAAAAGTTAAGAGAGGAATGTGATGGTAGATTCATATAAGAAGATGCCATATTTAGCATTATAATATACCCTATTTCCAGAAGATACAGAGAAATAGCAATAGCAAAAACAAAACATATGAACACCATAATATTAGCCAAATAAAACGAAATCGAAGTGAACCAACTGGTGAAAGCAATTGCAAAGTAACGGAATCAAATGCTGCATGAAAACAACAAATTCCGGTCATTTCGAATATGGGTGTATCAACAAAAGAAGCTACAGAATCACCATAATTACTAAAAAAAATAACCAATAAATTAAACTAAAAAGAAAAATTGCACATAAACAAGCGTAAAATTCAGAACTAGCAACTAACTTTACCTCGATTGAAAGTTCAAAAGGCTCAGCTAAATAAACAATAATACAATATCAATAAACTAACAACAGATACCGCAACAAACGTAAATCAAGTCGAGAGAATAAATCAAAAACAGAATTACTTACCGAGACAGCGGCGAAATCGTGTATCCCAAGCCTTGAATTGTAAGGTTAAGGAGATGAACGAAAAATGAATTGAAACAAAACAAAATATCTACAGAAAGAAAAGATTTTGGATTTAATCAAAAATTAAAAAAGGGAGAAGGATGAGTAACTGAAGAGAATCCGCAAAGATACGAACCCTAATTATCCGGATTTGGCGATTTGGGGGGGGGGGGGGGGTTGGGTTTTTGATGTTTGCCTTTGTGAAGAAGAGGAAGAGGATGAATACGCAAGAAATATTAATTTATTATTTCGGCGAGAACCTGAATTGACACGTCTTTAGCCTTTCCTCCTTTCCAAATGATAATCAATTGTACTTATCTTTTATATCAAGGTTTACATTATTATTATTATTATTATTATTATTATTATTATTCGGCATCTAAACGTCGGGTGTTTGGGGTTATATTGAAAAAGTTTTCTTAATTTTGAAACAATTAAAATTCATCCATATTTCATTGGAATTTGGAACAGTCAATTCATAAATTTTTTGGTTAAGTTACTACTAGTATAAACTAATACTAGTAGAATTTTCATTGGAACAATTTATCGATTTATTTGAAAATAATACGATAAATTATATAGTACTCCTTGTATTCAATTCAAATAAAAAAATTTGTATTTCAAATATTTATAGCTATTCAATCCAAATTTTAAAAAATCCTTATGATTTTGTAAGATTCTTAATGTCTGATACAAAAATAAAGTTTGTAGAGAAATCTCGCATCCACGTAAGAGATTTTAACGTATTCTATACACTATGATTACATCGGTACCAATTTAGAAAATTTTGCCACCTTCAAGCAAAACCCTAGGTGGCGCCGCCACCTTCTCCGAGGTGTTTGAAGGCGGCCGCCCATCAGCTACAACAAATTCAACAAGGTTGTGAAGGGTTTAGGATTGGGTAAGACCATCTCTAGACGAACTCAATCCTTCATTTTGCAGATTTCTTCAGTTTGAGATTCAGCCTCAATAGAGATTTTATCAAAAGTAAAATTGCATTTTTTACATTTAATTGTTCAAGAATACATATTATTCTGATAATTGAAGACATAGTTGTTGTAGGTAGGATTAATATATATTTATTTCATTTTGGGCTTTAATTAATGGGCTAAATGTATTTAGGTTGTGGCTTGAGCTTACAATTTGTAACAAAAACATGAGTGAATTATTAATCCCAAAAATTTAAAGTATATAAATAGATATTTTAGCAGTTTAGTTTTCTATATACAAAAATCAACGTAACTACATAAAATGATTAATACAATCTATAGATTTATGAGTCTATGAAAATAGAGATAAATTAATCTAACAGGATATGTTAAACTCTACATAGAATTAAAACAATCCATAGAATTAGTAGAATGTATAGATTGTAAAAAGTTCGTCAAAATCTTTAAAATTCTGAATTGAATACCACCCCTTAGATATTTTTTCATTATTATTGAAAAACAAGAATGCCTAGAATTAGGGTGGATCATACTCTATTTTATTTTGATTTTATACTCAATGCAAACTGCATGAAGAATGAAAATTTATCTTTTGAAAAAAAAAAAGGTTGAAAATTAGTGAAGTCCTTTGCTTTAATTATACTCTTGTAATAACAAGATGATGAAATCTCTCTCTCTATATATATGTCAACTGCATCGAGAATGAAAATTTATCTTTTCAAAAAAAAAAAGGGTTGAAAATTAGTGAAGTATTTCTTTGATTTAATTATACTTTTGTAAGACTACCCGCAGCGGGTGTCTCGTCGAGTGTCTCGAGGCACCCACACTGTGTTCGGCGACGAAGACAGTCCCTCGTCCGAGGCGGCACAAGCCAAAGGAAAGGGGAAGGCACGGGCTAAAGGCAAGGGGAAGGCACGGGCTAAAGGCAAGGGGAAGGCACGGGCCGATCTCTCCGTCGCAAATGTCCCTCCTCCTCTTCCGGCCGTCGGCGCCAAACCAAAGAGGCGCAGTTACACGGTGGAACAAGGCATCGCCGTCGCCCAAATCTGGAAAGAGGAGACGTGCAACTCCATCCTCGGCAGAGATCAAGGTGGCAACAAGTACTGAGGGAAAGTGGCAGAGAGGTACAACGCCATGTTCGACGACGACCTCAACTCAAAAACAGTGAAGAGTTTCTTCGGGCGGATCTCCCACTGGGTGAAGGAGTGGATGATCGCTTACGACAAGGCGACGAAGATAAGGCCCAGCGGCGCCTCCGACAACATGGTCATCGAGCAAGCCCAGTAGATATACAATGCCCATGAAAGGAGTCGCTTCAAGTATTTTGGTGTCTGGGAAATTTTGCAGGACTTACCCCAAATTCCTCCACCTAAAATTTCCCGACGTTCCATCCATGAAGCGGACGAAGAATACGGCAGAATGCGCCTACACCTCATCTGGAACGCCGCACGGATCGAGCGAGGCAACAGAAGAGGAAAGCACGACTCCTCCCCGCCCACAGGGACGAGACGCGGTAAAGGCGGAGGCGAGGGCGGCCAGGGGAAAGGGGAAAAAGAAGGTGAGCGAGGACGCGGAGTTCGGGTCGATGGTCGACTCAACAAATGCCCGGCTAAGCGGCATGATCGAGGCAAAGAACAACCTCGTCGAGGCAATGAGGGAGCGTGCTCGGGCTAAGCAAGACGCCACCAATGCAAGGATCATCAGCATAGATACATCGCACCTGACGCCGAAGCAGCACCAGCTCCATATGATGATGGTTGCCGACGTCAAGCGACGTCGAGAATGGGCATAATTATTTTTTCCCCTACAACGGCTATGTTTTTTTTATATTTCTAGTAATGTTTGTTTTTTATTTGTAGTAATGCAATTTTCTTTTCTAGTAATGTATTTTTTTATTTGTAGTAATGTATTTTTATTTAAATTAATGAAATTAAATTTTTCTTATTAAAATTAATACAAAATACAAATTCAGAAATTAGATAAAAACACCCTTTAAAAACAGCCCCAATGTAGCTCAATGTCTCTATCTACAAAATGATGGTCTCTCTCACACACACACACACAGGAGCCTGGAGTCTGATAAGAAGCAGAAAGAACTGGTGCAATAGATGGGGCTGCATATTATTAAGTCAGGAGTAGTTACGCTAGTCCATAAACCATCATTTCTAACTGTGGATCATAATTCATATCAAAGTAAAAACCTCAAGATACTAAAAAAAAAAAGAAAAAAAAAGAAAAAAAAAGAAGAAGAAGAAGAAGAAGAAGAAGAAGAAGAAGAAGAATGGCTGCAATTGGGAAATTATAAATATACATAACAACTTGCATGAGAATGTGCTTGCGTCGAACTTGCAAGAGAATGCGCTAGGGTCAAACGCAGATCAACACAGAATCATCATATCCTTAACTTCTTTCCAGGAGTTTCATCGCCATACGACCTGCCATCATCATTTTTCTCACCCGTCTCACCCTTCTTCCGGGCGAGTATCTTGTTTATCTTGTGAAGGTCATTGGTGATTTTCTGATCCCTGTTCTGCTTCCTCGTCTTCCGACCATCTTGCATTTTCACACCAAACTGGAATGCAGCTTTTGGCATTGCTTCCTTCTGCTCATTGTATTTAGCCCATTCCTCTTCTGTTTCAAAGTCCCACCGATGAAGCCGTCCCTTCGCCTGTAAAAAAAGTTATATCATATAGTTATTTTCTACAAGATAACACGAAACACTACAATCAACAACACAGATTGCTTTACTATTGCAGCTCTTAACAGGGTGGTGGATCAGGTATTCTTGAGGCAGAAATTAAAGTGGCAATTTCACCGATCAACAATGAACAATCATTATCTTGTCATATTTTGTTTTCCAGATTTGGAGCTTGAGAAGCCGCCTGAAGTTTCTTCATATTAATGCAGTCATAGTATGTATGTAGAATCATAATCTAGAAAGGTTTTTCCCAAAGATTCTTATGTTTCTCTCTACGTGCAATTAACTTTTAAGAAATAATAGCGAGAAACTCACCCGTCCACCCATGTCCATCTTGGACAAATCACCTTCCTCGTCGCTGTCAACAACCTCACGGTTATATTCTTGGTAACCAGGGTAGCATTCAGAGTAACTCTCGGATATAAAATTAGGGTCTTTCTCTCGAGCATCCTTCTCCCTCAGTTGTTGAAGTCTGTGATCATCCCTCTTAAACACAGATCCTAAGCCCCTATCCTTCTCTTCTTGAGTCATGAAATGTGGATCCTGCAGAGCATTTGGACCAGCTTGCATGTCATAAGCCTGAATGTCTTGCTGAAGATACTGCTCAGGGTAAGCCAGTTGCTCAGCATATTGGTAATTCTGCCATTCTCCTTCATAGCCACTAGCCAATGCTTGTGCTTGCAAAGCCTCATATCCATTCTGTGGAGCAAAAGATGAAACTCTTTGAGAAAGATGGAGTAATTAAACTGAAGCATCATGGATAAACAGAACGGAGCCAAAAGTATCAAGCAACATGCAAATTGAATTGGAAAAACGGGGGGATTGGGAATTTCTATTCAATAAATAAATGAAAGTATTTAATCATATGAGTTCAAAAGAGAATGAGCAGAATATTTGTCTATAACTAAATATAACATGTACTCACCGCCTGTTCCCAACCATGAGACAACGCAGCAGGAGGTATTGGACCGTAGGCAGGTTCAGCAAAGTAGGGTTCTTTCTCTTTGTTCCGAGGAGACTCTTCCATATCTTCTGAAATTGGGCTTTGGCTCATATCTTTACCAGGAATAGTGTAGTCTACACCATCACCCACAAAAATATCTTCCTCTTCTTTCCTAACATCAGGGGATCCCAGCTTTTCTTTCGGGTCAGGGAGGTTCTTTTTGGGAGGTGGGGGAGGTGGTGGTAGGAATTCCCCGCCATTTTGATTCTTCAGAGAATCAGATTTCAAAATCCTCTCATCTTCCTCATATCCATTAGAAACGGATAATAATTTTCCTAAAAATCACATGTCATATTAAAACAGGCACAATTGTCTATATAGGGAATCAAAAGGCCATCTAAGGAGATATTAGAACAGAAGTCAAAAGAATCACATCAATGGCAGAGGATAAAACAGTGTAAATAGAACATGTAAAGTTAAATAAGAAAGAAACAACAATGATTGCTAAAATGATGGTGCCAGTACTCTTTCCCAACTGCATTTTGCAATTATGCCTTGTACGTACGTAGTGGCGTAGTGTATATACTAAATGTTAAAACTGGGACAAGTTTGGCAAATGCATAATAAAACACCTTTTCCATCTTTGTCTTTCTTCTTCTTTTTCAGAACTTTCCCTGATGACCCAAGGCGAAGATATGACATGATCTTAGCAATTCGATCTAGCACTGAACCATCAACACTCACGGTAACCATTTCCTGGAGATAAAGCAAGGACATAGCTTCACACACAATTATAAGAAAGGCATAGCAAAATCAACAAAAATAAATAGAAGTGAAACTAAAATACCTCAGGAACAGGACAATCGGCTTTACTTCTGTGGACAGTTGTTGGAATATCATGAGAGAACCCACTTTCCTACCATGCATAGAGCACAATTGTTGTTTATAACGTGGAAAACAGAGCACTTTTTCTATATGAGGACTGCAGAAACTATTCAAGCTTCAAAAGCACACGCATATAGTAAATAAAGGTACACATTCAGCTTGCCAAAATAGTCTTGTACAGATGCACGGGCCATCATATATACAACATAAAGCAATAATACATAATTGCATGGTGAGCATAAATACGCCATTAACTCTTTGTAAGACTAACTTGAATACAATAATTTTGGTAGCAGGAATCAAGATCATGATATTTTGACATGATTCAATTAGGCTGGATGATCTTAGCATAGCTAAGTACAATAGAGGAAAAGGAATTCAAAGATAGTTTGTGCTAAGTATCATTGCATAATGGGACTGAGCAAGTAGCTTGAGATGACCCAGCTACGGATGAGATATTAAATTTATTTATCTCTTCATTATTCAGCAGATAAAAACTGAATTGACTGGAACAGACAAAATTAAAAATCTTACCATGTTAAAAATAAAAGCCATTCGTCCAGGAAGGAACATTTCATTTGTCTTGATGACTGTTTGTGGCTTGACTATCCATTGATAAACTGACTGTTATAAGAACAATACAATTAGTTCAACTTCAAAGAACAGATATGAAAGCGCAGCCTCAAAGAAATATCCCCCAGAAGAAAAGGAAGCACGCACCTTGGCTGATGCAGTGCGGAAAGTTACAGGTTGATCGTCCTTTTGTACTCTGTTCACAGAAAAAATACTCTTAGACGAACAAGATTAAGAAAATTAAAAGGTATCAAGCCTACATGTTTTCATCAAGTACTGAAACATTCATTTACCCTTTGACACATCAAATATGAAGAAAGCCTTGTCATACAAGTCGCAGTTATCTTACAAAAAAATGGACTCCTTTTCAGAGCAAAGAGATCGGTAATATATACAGGGGCCTTCCTATTAATTAAGACATAAGTAGTTTTAATGAAAAAGTGTACGTGCATGCGTGTGAGTGTGTACACAAGAGAATCAAAAGGAATCAGCTTTCCTATGACAACCCAACAAGGCACAAAAGTAATCTATGAAGAGTATAAATAGATTTCAAGGTAGAAAAGAGTAACATACTTAGGTTTCCCATCATTCTCTTCTCCAACGTCAGGCTTCTTGTCTATTTCACTTCGCACTTTATTAAGCAAAGCATAATCCAACCCTTTGACCAAATGTGTGTGCTCAACATCACCTGAATGACATAATCAGCCACTCATAAGAGACCTTCATAGAGAAAAATTGAAGGAGCTCCAACTCATTCACCACTCGACACAGATAGACAAGTGATTAGGTTTCCATATTGGTTTAAACAAAACCCAAGTCCAGTAATCATCCAAATACAGCAACGTTAATAACTGCCTGATCATCTAAGGACTCCTACCTCCAAGATATTTACTCTTCTCAATAGATAACTTGTGAGCATCAGCAGACCTGAGTAACAGAGAAGGCAAGTGTAATAGACAATGAAATTAAGGTGCATAAAATACGGAAAACACGCCTAATCGTAATTGATGCCAATTATAGTGCAGTATCTCACAATATATCAACAGTTCCCGGAGGAGCAACAGCATGAAAGGAGGTCAATTCAGTAATCTCGTAATCTGGATTCACATCTTCTCTACGTTCTTTGGCGCGGTCCCTGTATTTCGGCAGCTCGGGCTCTTCTGCTGCCTTCTCCTCCTTACTGAAAATTCAATTCCATACTCTTAACACCATTACACCGAAACAAAAGACCTCCAATAATTCTAACAAACAATTGCAATTGCATTGCAAATTCAATCAACCGTCTCCTTCAAGCATGAGTAAACACGAAACACACTGAAATAGCTCCACTTTTCCATCAGACCAGCTCAAAAAAGTTCAAAATTGAAGCATAACAGGGGAAAATCAAATGCAGGAACGGATGTAGAAAGCACTAGTATTGCAGCAAATAAGATGAAGGTGATGAAGGAAACACGTACTAATTGCGGCGGACGGTCTTTTCCTTTTTATCACGCTTCGACGACATCACTGAGCAATGCGAAGAGCAGATTGATTAATCGGTGAAAAAGGGCGTTCAATTCGATTGATTTTTCGCGGTTAGGGCTTTTGGATTGGGAAGGAAATTTTGTAAATGCTTAGTAAAATAAACATAAATAAGCTTTCAAAAAAACAAAAAATGAATAAACATAAATATAAATATAGAGAGAGAAGAAGAAGAAGAAAAAGTTGGTCATTACGACATCTTTTTATAAGTAGTATTATTACAAACTTTTATTCTGGACTAGGGATGGACAGAAATACCGAATCTGCCGTATACCGAAGTTATTGTATCATACTAAAAATACCAAAATTTTCAATATACCGAAATTTTCGGTACGGTATGATACTGTACCGAACTTTTTGGTACAATAACAATACAAATTTTCATATACCGACGGTATACCATACCATACCGAAAAGTCGGTATATATCGAAATACCGGTATATACCGATACAGTATATACCGTAAATTTACGGTATATACCGAAATACCGTAAATATTGTATAATTTATAATTTATAATTTATAATTTATAAATAAAATTACTAAATTAATACCTAATTACCTATGAATGTTTTATTTATGTTAATTATTTGATTTTCGGTAATAGGTGATTTTCGGTATATAGGTGATTTTCGGTATAATTTTCGGTATATAGGTAATTTTCGGTATATCGGTAATTTCGGTATATCGAATTAGGATACGGTATACCGACAAACGGTATGGTAACGGTATGATTTTTTTCATACCGAAAAGTGGTATACCGAAAGGAACGGTATGATAACGGTATGGATTTTTCCATGCCGAAACTTTCGGTACGGTATTCGGTATGACCGAAAATTTTCGGTATACCGTACCGATCCAGGCCTATTATGGACACAAGATTTAAGGAGAAAAATAATTTAGAGTAGTAAATATGTTTAGATAAGTTTTTAGAGTGAAATAAAGTGAATAGAAAGAGTATGAATAGTAAAATAAAGTGGATAAAGTGCGGTAGAGAGTTGGGAAATAGTGAATGGTACAGAAAATGAGGTGAAAAAATAGGAAGAGCGGCGTAAAGTGAATTGCTTAACAAATTAATTAGACCCTAATTATCTCTTAATTATTTCCAAAAAAGGAAACAAGATAAGAATAGCGGGACATCCCAAAAAAGAATATATGCCAATAATAACGGGACAGAAAGAGAAATAGTTTTTGTGATGTTTTTTATAATAAAACCGGCTTTTTCTTTCTTGGATTGGAAATTTGGGTTCTGGTCGTTTTCTTTACCCTCCCCCATTTAGGGGGGTGTATTCAATATAGATTTTCATTGGATTTTAAAGACTTCAAAAGTCTGGGTGTATTCAATCCGGATTTCTGTTGTATTTCTGAAATCCGGGTGTATTCAATGTAGACTTCTGTTTGATTTCAGAAATCCTAAAAAAGTCTAGGTGTATTTAATTACGATTTCATTTGGATTCCTAAATTCTTGGTGTATTCAACATTTCATGGACTTTGCAAACTCTGATTTCTATTAGATTTTCGTTAGATTTTGAGGAAAAAAATACACTGCATGAAATCCGATGGTTTGGGATGAGATTTGAAATCCCAGCGCCGGCTGAGGACGAGCGGTCGCTCTGTGCTCCCAGCCAGCGCTGGAGACCAGTGATCGCTGGTTCTTCTCTCTTTTTATCTTTCTCGGGGATAATTGTGAGAGTGAGGAGAGAGAGAGAGATAAAGAAGAGGGGAAAATACAGAAGAGAGGGAGAGAGAGAGGGAGAGGGAGAGGGAGAGGGAGAGGGGTGGAGTGGAGGAGAAACCATTACAATCCCACCACGTTTCTCTCTTTCCATGGCAAAATGGCGGCTCTGCACCACGGCGCCAACTCCGCCGCCGCTACCCCCGCTCTCCACCGCCGTCGGTTCACGACCGAGAACATCAGGCGTGTAAAACCAGTTTTCTTCATTTCCAGCTCTTTTACTTCGTTCCCAGCTAAAAACACCAGAAGAAGAAATCACCTCCGCCAAAAAATCCTCAAAACCCTGAAAAACCCCATTATCCCCAAATTGTCTCCTGCTAACCCGATAGTCCCTATTGAATCCCAACCGTAAGAGCTCAAAGAGATCGAAATTGATCAGTATTTTCAAGAATTTGAGAAGTCTGAAAACTCAGAATTAGCTGCAAATGACGAAACACAACTATTGCAAGAACTGAAGGAAGCTGAGGTTACAACACCTGATGGAGTTGGGATTCATGGAGGAATTGGTTTAGCCGGTAAAGATTCAGTTTGAAAATATGGGTTGTGGTTTGTTGGAGCTTTTGTGTTCCAGACAGTTTGTGTTGTTATGTTTTTTGGTTTGGATGATGATATCGACACTAACACCAGAAGAAGAAGTAGAAAAGATGTCCATCGTTCACTAGCTCCGAGTGAACGCTCGGTACTGCGAGCGATCGCTTACTGTAAGCGAGCGCTCGGATGTTGGAATTCACAACTCGGACAAAAGTCGAAAGTAACTCTTTAGACTCCCCCAAAACTCCACACAAAATTCATCCTCAACTCCAACAAAAATGCATTGAGTTTTAGGAGTTTTTAAAATCTGTAGTGTCCAGGACTCTTTAAAATCCAATGGAACTCTACATTGAATACACCCCCCTTAGATGGAAGATAAAATTTAGATTGACAATATAGGATATGGGATTATTCAGCGTGGGTCGAATATCAACCTAAATAGTGAAAAAAAGATCTCGTGGCCCAAAATTATCAAAGAGGTCAGGCAATATGTAGACTAAACTCTGAAAAGATGTATTATCACACTTTCTCGCAATTGGAAAGACGAAAATACCCTTTGTCATGGTAAGTTTATAAATACTCATTTTAATCTTAAATTGAGGCATCTTTTTTTTCACGCCCCGACCCCAGGTCTACGCGGATGGCCAGGCTGCGATGCGGGTGTGACAATCATACTTTAACATATCGGGCAAAATAAAGCATGCAATGAATTTTCAAAAGATAACATAATAGTTTGCTAAGTTTTCAAAATAGAGTTGGAGGGTTTGTTCAGAAGTTTACCAAACAAAAATGATAGATAGGCCTAAAGTATGCGGACCCTGGACCTCGCATTGCGGAAGCGTCAAAGAGTTGTCTTCGATCACCCGTGATTGGGTAATCGGCGTAGAGAAACTAATTTTTGTAGTGCGGGAAATTAAGGGATACATATTTCAAATTGGGGATCATATAGTGCGATAACAAAATAAAGATGACGATAAGAGAGGTCGTCATCCAACCCACATTGGATATCATCACTCTTACCTCCAACTCGTCAAGTAACCTGCAGTAGGGAAAAGAATGCAGGGGGCTAAGTACAAAAAGCATTTAGTGGATTTCTTGCCCCTTAAAAACATTTATTTTTAGAACAAATACTGCATGCTCATTTTTATATAAAGGGTTTTTAATTCGTGAAAAAGTTCCCTTTATATAACTTGAAAACAAATAACCGAGCCGAAGCTCACATATCAAATGTTGCTGCAGCAAAACTCACATCCTTGTGTTACTATCCCATAATAATTAGTAGGGAGCCACTCACACTCAATTGAGTCGTCCTTTAATGAGACAAGGGGCAACGTCTTTTAGTTCCTCCCAAGCCCAACTTACTGTGTACACTATCTTGGCTTGACCAGAGCTCAATGTTGATCGTAATATAAATGGCAATTTCCTGCCAAGAGAAAACAGGAATACCGTTTCTCGAGTAACCACAAGCTATGGAGATAAAAACATTTAGCTTGCATATCAATTATAAGCATTTGAGTTTAAAACCCGAAAAGATACCTCGTGAGAATCTAACCCACACTTGAAAAACATGAAACTCACCTTTCACTTCTTGATATGTAAATTTGTTCCTTGAGTACTATTGCCGAAGTCTCCTACAAGATAGTCTAACCATCTTAGATTTCTAATCATATCATAAAGCTTAGAGAGGTTTAATAATATTTTAGGTCCACCTATTCCTGATTTATCCTTATACACTTGGATTTGAAATTCGTGACATATCATGACATGCAATACTCATAAGATGCTCACACAACTTACATATGCATTTCAATCCAACACTTATACTGAAATAATTGTTTTTGGAACATAATCTTTAATATAAATCACCAAAAATAATTAGTAAATTTTACTGTTCATGTATATACATATAATCAGCACATATATCAATTAATCAAGTCAATATACTTAATCAAATTAATAAAATCATGCAAAATTGATATTTAAAATTTAGAACTTCACTGAGGTATTTATACAGACTGGCATGCAATAAAGTACTTTCAAATAGGTGATAGACAGTAACAGATTACTCAATGAACTTTATAACATATAAATTATCATTCTGGAAAGCTCGAATTACAGACTTTATTAATATCCCAAATTTTCTCGATAACTTCTCTAGTTGTCTTAAGTGTTTTAGAACCCTCTTATGATATTATAGAAGTATTTACACTCCAAAATAATATTTCTAATTTCATAAAATTAAATTTTGGAATTAACTTATTAATAAACTAATGAGACATATAATTATAGCCAAAATAATTCTATAACAGGTTGCATATAATCACATATATAAATATGAAATAATACATTCTATTACATTGTCAATACGATATTAGTAATTAATTTTATAATATTTGCTAATTAATAATTATATATGGAATATCATGTTTATAGTCGTTGTGTAGAGTATTTTATTACGAGTCTATATGTGTTGAGTTCGCTCAAAAAGGATTTCGCATAAAAGAGTTAGACACGTTTAAAGGTTTTAAAACGTAAGTTGCTGCACAACTACTTTTGCCTCGCGGCTGCTTCCGCCTCGCAGCAGCTTCTGCTTTGCAGCTGCTTCTGCACTGCAACAGCTTCCGTCTTGCAGCAGCTTATTGCTCAGCTTCTTCTGCATCGCAGGTAGCTTACTGCACAACTGCTTGCTTCTTCCTATAAATAGGCGCTTAAGATTTTCATTTTTATTGTTCAGTTTTCTATTCTCTCTCATTTATCTTACAATATAAGCTTGTCGTATCTGCTTGTGTGATCATGATGTCTTGGTGTTAATGTCCATCATTGAATTCTCTATCAGGTGGGTAAAAGTTTTCAAAGTAAATATTTGGGTGCTAGACCCTTTATATTATGTCAAAATGTAATTATCCATAAAATATTTTATGTGTGTTTCAAATTATTACTCTAGTTAATCGATCGAGATACTCAGTGAGTACATAGGTATTAGCTGAGTATTGTGCGCAACCCGTTGCAATGCAATGGTTTGATCTCCATTGTATTGTAGCTAGCGGTCTTGAGCAAGGCTCCTGGCCTATGAAAGTTAACTATGTTACTTTAGGGACTCTGTCCCGAGTACTAGTTTAGATCCGTCGGTGACATGCGGCCCAGGGGTTGCTATTGTTTATTTGCTTTCGATGTATTATATAAATAAACTACTCTGAATAATTTCTTGAAACAATAGTAGTTAAATCTTTTTGACATTTGTAGATATATGTTAACTATTCTATAAATTATTGTTGTCTATTCTCTTGCATTAGTTACTGCTTTTGATGGAGAGTGCATTGTGATTAGCTTCTCTTGGACGCTCGAATTCCCACTCACTCATGGTATACCATTTGATGAAGTAGATGCTCGACTCCTTTTGTTATGCTAGACAAAGATTTACCCCATATTTTTATTTTAATGGGTGTAGCGCGGTTTGGTCGCCTCACTTCATTAAATTTGTGAATAACTTGTTATATGCGCAAAAAGTAAGCCCCTTTCTTTCCCGCCTCTTTATTCCCCTCTGTCGCGTCTCGGTTTATGGGAACCGGAATGTGACACTTTAACATGAAACTGACCTCTCATAAAAACATGCAGCGGTTTGAGAGTTACACCGAAATGGAAATAGACCACTACAACAACAATTCTCTCTCTCAACAAAATTAACACGTAGATAAAATTAGTATAACATGTTCCAAGATTATATAGCTCGATATCTAAGTAATTTACATACTTTAAACATTCTGGAAACAAAGTCAAGTAACGAGCTAATATAATTATTTGCCAAAAATCGTTCTTGCATTCAAGATTAAGTCCAAAATTCTCTCACTTAATTTAATAAACGAATCATGCTGAATTTTGTGATTTTCATCCATGTTAATGAGGTCTCCATTTACTGTATACTCGACATAAGGGCTTAAGAGTTGTCATTACAAAGACAATCTAAACTCAAAATTCACATGCAATTGGTTTTATTCAAAGATATTTGATTGTTCGAAAGTTATGCTAGAGAGAAGTTGGGTAACAACAATGTATTCTTATATTTTCAAAAAGAGCTTCTGCAAAAGGTGACAATCGACCTCAAAACTGATTTCGTTCAGAACTCCTAAAATTCAAGGCTTATATTGACAGAAACATTGAATGTTAGGGACATTTTAAAGAAAATGGTTCGTAAAGTAGATGTACGACAAGGAAGATATGCTCGTCAGAACTTAACCACGCAGCTTAGGAAGACTATTCGGACGACCATGTTGTAGGAGTCACCATGTTCTGTTTACTCAATATAAAAGTCTCAAATTTTGCAGGCATATATAAGGAATGACATAGAACAACATATACACTGAATAAACTATTCTTCTCACCTCCTAAATATGTTATATATTCTTCTTCTCTACATTCTCAATGCCACTTTCGATATTTTTCCTTTTGAGGGCACTTAAGTATGGATAAACGTTTATCTAATTTGCCAGGCATACAAAGTCCGGTCGAACAAAGAGCTTGAGTCGTGACATTGGCAGGTGCTCGGGAATGTGTGGAGTCGGAGCTGCTCCTTCCATTTCTCAAATCGTTTATTTCTTTATGCTTCCTTTATTTAATGTGCAAAAGATATATAATATGTATATATATGTATATATGTTGTTGATATGGTGTCTTATTTTGTTTGTTATCCCTTTAATTTGTGATGGTCTTTGCCTTATTGGAGAGTTGGAAAACATATGACATCGTTAAAAAATGGGAAAAAAAATTAGATTGATTTTGCGGTGGATTTAGTTATTTGGACTATGGTTGAATACGGAAATGAACAGTCATGGACTTGATTATATATTTTTCGGATCATCATGATTCCAGGGTGTCAATTTCTTGTATCGGATCTAAATGTGAGAAGGTCTCCCCTGCGACCTGCCGCATTGCCCTACGACCGGATTCGGGTCGGGTTGACCCGTTTTAATTTTTTTTTTTTTAATTTCAATTTTTTTTCCCCGACTCCTCCTTCGGCTCGGATTACTAATATAAGGATAATCGTCGGATAATAATTTGGATTTTTTCGGCTCCCCTTGCTCAAATCTTGACCAAAAAAGAAGCGACAAACAAAAATGGAAGAGGCAAATAAAAAGAAAGAGGGAAAAAAAATCTAGAAATGAAACAAAAATTAGAAAATTAAAAAAAATCGAAATATATATATATATATATATATATATAGGAAATAGATCATATGAGAATAGATCTTATCCTACGAAATGAGAATAGATCTCCACCATAGATCTATTGGTGATGAAGGGTCAAGATTTGGCCAAATCAAAGCGGGTCAAACCCGGGTCAACCCGTTGACTTTTTTTTCGATTTTTTTTTTTTTTATATAAACTGTCACCCAAGATGTACAACTTCACATATTCGGATGCACCACTCTATATAACTAGATGCACCATTAAGTGCATTTAGATGCACAAGATTTCCAGTTTTTTTTTTCAATTTTTTTTTAAACTGTCACCCAAGATGCACAACTTCACATATTCGGATGCACCACTCTATATAACTAGATGCACCACTAAGTGCATTTAGATGCACAAGATTTTCAGTTTTTTTTTTCAATTTTTTTTTAAAACAGTCACCCAAGATGCACCACTTCACATATTCGGATGCACCACTATACATAATGAGATGCACCAATACGTAGTGAGATGCACCGAATTTGAAAAAAAAAAAAAAAAATTGAAAAAAAATTGGATCCACCACAATGCGTAACTAGATGCACCACACAGTGTAACTAGATGCACCACATAGTGTAACTAGATGCACAATGTTTTACGAAAAAAAAAAAAAACAAAAACAGAACTAGTGCATCTTAATGCACTTAGTGGTGCATCTCATTATATAGTGCGGTGCATATGAATACATGATGTGGTGCATATGACCTAACCTTAAAAAAAAAAGCGAAAAAAAAAAACATAAAAAAAAACATAAAATCTTGTGCATCTCAATACACTTAGTTGTGCATCTGAATATGTGAATTTGTGCATCTTGTGTGACAGTTAAAAAAAAAATCAACGGGCAGGGTTCAGGGTTTGACCCGCTTTGACCAAGCTAAATCTTGACCCTTTATGTAGATAAGATCAATGATGGAGATTAATTCTTATTTCTTACTTTAAGAGGAGTTTGCATGAGAATCACTCCCTATATATATATATATATATATATATATATATATATATATATATATATCAGCCGCGCGCACCCCACGCGCGGTCACATGGAGTGCGACAGGTCTTATATAAGTTTTTGCCCTGAATGTTTGAAGATGGGAAATGTTATTTCTTGTGTGCAAAATTGTTTGGCATAATATTTCTAAATACACCACAAACCTACACAGAACGAGTATGGTTTTAATTATTCAAATGTGTGAGAGAAGGTGATTTGAATACGGATGAAGTGCTAATATTTGAGATTGCTTAGTACGTAGTGCTAGCAAAATGAATGTGGATCAACATATATAAAGTAATTATTTAAACTACATTATTTTTTTAAATTATTTTACATTTCTTAATAATTTTAGTCGTATTTATTATCATTGCTAATTTTTAGAAAACATAGCTAATTTTTTATTAATGCATTCGACTAACGACATATCAAAAACAAAAATTATAAGATGAAAGGTAGCGATGGATTTGGGACACTGGCGAGAAGGTATTGTGCAAGCTTCACTAACATATATCATGTCTAAATGTACCGACTGCACATGTAGAGTATAAGCTTACATGCATGACAATTTTACTCTCGGGATATCCACCCTTTTGATATCAAGAAGAGCAAATATATACCGGAAACATGTAGCTAGTCTTATGGTATTTCTCACTATTTAAGGGTGAGAGACTCGGGCGGTGTAATGGATTGTGAAGTTTGGAGGATTTTAATAGAGTTTGAAATTCAAGTGTATTGGATTGATGGATTTCAAACTCCATTAAAATCCAGAGATATTTGATTGATGGATTTCAAACTCCTTCAAATTATTGAGGTATTGGATTGATGGATTTCAAACTCTATCAAATTATCCCTGTATTCAACCTTAACTCGATTTTGATGGATTTCAAGATTTGATTGATTTCGACGTATTTCATCCCCACAAAATACAAAGGATGAAATCCGAGTCCTGGACCTCGGAATTCGATGGAATTGGTATCAGCGGACGCTGATGACATGTGATCACTAGCGTTGTGTAACTCCAGCGAGCGTGCATGTCCCGCGGTCGCGGAGTGCAAACGCAGGGATCCCCCGGCCACAGCCAGCGGTCGTTGGGCAAACAAAAATTATTCCTTTTCAGAATTATGGTGATACCATAATCTGCCGGAGGGGCGACGAATCTGCACGGCGGTGAAGGCTGGGGTGGCGGCGCGTGGCGTGCCGAGGCACGTGCTGAGGAGGAAGCGCATGGGTGCCGATGAGGAAATCCTTGATGTAGCCGAGGGCGAAAATCTCGACGGGGACGGCGGAAGTTTTCGCCTGAGATGAATTCATCGGAAACGCGGAAAAGGAACTTGTCGTTCCAGGTAGAGAGAAACGCGGAAGATGAATTCGTCTGATTCTCCATTCTGCTGCACCTCTCTCTCTCTCTATAGTATCGCCGCCTTCACCTCAATCCGGCAAACTGCTTACTGCGTAAGCTTTCTCCGCCTCTTTCGCAATTGGAAAATCTCAAAGGTTATACGTGTATGATGTTGCTTTTAAAATATTCTATTCGATATCTCAAGCGAAGCATGTTTATCCATAAACTGGCATTTTATCTCATCTTTATATAAAAAGCCTACTTTATTTTCTTATATATCAGTGGCATTTGATTTTGGATTCTCCTTTGCTTCTTCAAACTATTACGCCTGTGATTTCAATCAATTGAATTCAATTCAAGCTTAAAAGTGAAAGAAAGAAGCAAAAGAAGACCAAGCAAGTCAGCAATGGGTGGTGGGGCTGGGATTCGAGGCCAGCGACCGCGTATGGACCGCGATCGTGGGGAGATCGCCAGTGACCGAGAAAGACACGCGATTGTGGGGATGTGGTCAAGTCGCCCGAACTCCTTAAAAATCCATCTCGAACTCCCCTAACTCTACCCTCAACTCTTATGAACTCCACCCAAATCCTATAGAATTCAATTCCATGGAGTCCAACTCCATTAAAATCCACCAAACTTTCAATCCAATACACCCATCAATTTCAATCCACATACCCCCTTCCCCATCTGAAAAAAGAAAGAGAAAAAATATTATTTAAAGATAAAAAGAAGAGATTATATCTATGAGATAGTTGGATGCATTTTGTTGATCCACCTTTATCTAACTATTTGCATTTTATATGTCCATCTGAAAGTCATTCTATCAAAATATGGTAGGAAACATCATATTTGAGTTATTAAACTTTTATGTGTAGTTATCATAGGGTGATTGGAAGTTTAAATAATAATTTGAATACGAATGTGACATATGATAAAGAAGTATTTTTGTGCCTACTTTGCTACCTATTTTATCGAATATATATGACTGAAGAAGATGATATCATTGAAATGAAAGCGAAAGTAAACTAGCAAATTGACGCATTATGTGATAAGTATAACTAAATTAGCAACTATTTTGCTATATTGAGTTAATAACCACTAGAAATTACTTACCCCAGTCCCAAAAATAAAGAAAAATAAAAATACTTGATTTTCACATTCTGTTGAATTGAATGTGTGCGTATTTTTATTTTTATTTTCGATTTTTGACTTTAAACTTAAGATCTTTGTTTAAAAATTACCAAATATTCCATATGAAGTTTCGACTTTCGAGAACTATCATAATATGAAATTTCGACTTGGTTAGGTGGATAGCAGTTTTCATTTTTATCCTTTTCAGTTATAGCTAACAAATAGCATATTATATATAAACTACCCTTTTGAAGAACAAAGTTTGCAATTTAAAATGCAAAATTAGGCCCCCAGATGTTTTCTTAAAATAACATATCTTTCATTCTGGTCGAAAATAAGTGAATATTCCAAACACCATATGAAGAATCTTCTTTCACATAATCAACAAGATTTTTCTATAGAGTATGTGGCTAAATTTTTTCCTAGAAAATTGGTAGGCCATTTACCAAAAATAATGTTGTTTATTTGGAGGATAAATTGTCGCCTTTTAGCTATTCCTCAGAAAATTTAATTATTGAAAAAAGTAACTTAATCCCTATGATATATATATATATATATATATATATATATATATATATATATATATATATATCCCAATTATATTTACTTTCACAATTCTTAATTTAGAACTGCCAGCACGTCAACGTGCAATAATCGATCCAAACCATTGATCAATCGGGAAGTAACTTGAAATTGGAGACGAGAATATCGGACCTAGTTGTCCTGAATTTTTGGTTTGGAGCCACCGTTGTAGGTTAAGGTGATTAAGGGGAATGAGGTGAAACAATATCGATTCAAATTATTATTCGAGTATCGAACCAAAAGCCCTTGTCTGTTTGCTCGGTTATTTGTTTATATATATATTGAAACTAAATAATGCTTTACGTGCACTATGATAGGGGGGTTGATAAAGTACAAGATGAAATTATGTATTCCTATTTTAATTAGTTTATCTAGCAATGAAATCTACACTAATAACTTTAAATAAAATTCACTTATTAATTAGTAACGGGTTAAGTTATACAACGAGTTAACTACGTGCTTGAGCAGCTAGCATTTGATTTACATAATAATAAGATACTTTATAGATATATGTGCTATTTAATTTAGCAAGAATACATACTACTAATATTTATTTGGAGCGTACGTGACACTCAGGTCACTGTAATTTTTTTAAAAGTTTACTTTATTTAAATACTTTTGTGCGATGATTCTAACTTTTTTTTAAAAAGTTTAATTGATCTTGCCCTTCAAATTAAATATGTTTGCGCGATCATTATATTTTTATTTGTAAATATTGAGTCATGCTTTCAAATTCATTTTTGTCCTTTAACGCAGGTTTTGTCCTAAGAAAAGGAGAACGAAGAAGAAGAAAAAGAAAAAGAAAAAGGAAAGCGATGGACTCAATAAGAAAAATGTGATATTAATATTGTCTTTAATGAAAAGTAACAAGTGTATGTATATGTTAGTAATATTATAAGTTATCTTTAAATTAATGTAACCCACACAAGTAAAGAAGTAGTACTGCTTAGTAGCTCGACCATCGATGACGCCTAATTCAAGTGGCTAGTTAAAATATCATAAGTTTTTTTTTAATAGAAAGTTTTAGATTCAATCTCGTCTACCTGTGATGAAATATATTCTTACCGTGTATGATGGTATAATGGTCTCGTCAACATGTAGTGTAGTGATCTTATCTTTATATGCGTAGTGCTTTATTCAACAACATAAAAAATCATTATTCTCCTAAAAGAAGTAAGTGTCTAAAAAGAAAAAAGAAGTCACTTAGACCGTCCACAATGACGAGCTCCACATTGGAGCTCTGTCCTTTTTGGTGGGCCCCCAGCGCGCTCACCAAACCCATTGCAATGGCGAACTTTCAATGTGGAGCTCGCTGTTTTTTTAACATAATTTTAATTTATATTGCATTATAAAATAAAAATTACATTAAAAAAAACCTACTAAAAAGTCTACCCATATTTTTTCTTAAGTTCAACGACATAGGCCAAGGGGAATATTTTTTGTTCGTGTCCCATATTCTCCGAAGCCTTGAAACGGTGCAAAGGCCCCAGTCGAAAAGTGAGGAACGTAGGCTTGTGTGGAAAATTGAGGCACGGTTAGAGTTGAAATTGGCGTTGGGATCCATTTTTTTTTTTTTTTGGAGATGACCGCCAGTTGAGAGATAAAAGTTGATACAGAAGAGTGTAGAGAGTGTAGTGTTTGATTTATGTTGAGGGAAGAAATATATATATAGAATAATTTTGAATAAAAAAAAAATGATGATCGTTGGTGATCGCAACGGCTATGCTGGCGATCAACCAGCGGTCACCACGTGGCAGCGAGCTCATGAGAGCGCGAGCCCGCTCAATCGAGCTTGAGCTCGCGAGCGCCGCACTCGCAAATGGCTTGCGAGCTTGAGGAATGAGCTCGCTAGGGCAGCGAGCACGCTCGCACACATGCCGCTGCCCACAACCTTAGTATTACACAAGGACGACAACAAAAATAACTTTATAAACTCTCGTCAAATAACTTATTAATACTTGTAAGTTCACCAATACGCATGCAAAACTATAAAAGAATTATAATGAATTTTGTAGAAAATCTTTGAATTACATTAAACTAATTAGACTGGACAGAGAAAAAAAAATGGGCTATAACTTTTCGCACACTATTACCCTACGTTTGGAAAAAAAAAAGACCGCTTATGATAAAAAGAAATTAAAAAAAATCGATCGACACACTATCTACCAAATTTCCTTTCCTCCTTTCCGATGTATTAAACACCATAAAAAACATTCACTAATTAAGAACCACAATTCATCAATTGGTATATCGTGTTATCAATTAAGAAGACAATTATTTAGAGAGAGAGAGAGCATATAACCCTTCCAAGTTTCTAGACGTGGGGCTCATATTCACATCTTCCATTTGGTTTCCATTCCCACATCCAAAATAAAGAAACCCTCAATCATTGAAATGTATTTTATTTTATTTTTTTCCCAAATCTAAACAAACACTAATCGCAGTTTTAAAATTTTGTGATATAATAAATTGTGATTTACTTTATTATTATTATTATTATTATTATTATTATTATTATTATTATTATTATTATTATTTTTCAGTCTCACGCCCTAACAAAACCTGTATTTTCCCAGCTGTTACGTGTACACTGCTGCGGATGGTCGGCCCTTGACCTCCATAATAATTATTATTAATTTTGTTTGATTATGATTTTATGAGAAATTTCAAATATATTAGCTGTATATATGGTCAATTGGAGATATTAACACGTTTCAATGATTTAATTTACTAAAAATTTCTCTGACCAATTCCAGGTAACAATTGACATGGGCGCCGTAATGCTATGAGTTGCCACAATAAACATTTAATGATATTAAATTAATTGTCACGATAAGTAAAATTAGTCTAATTAATTACTAGTAATTTATTACCAACTACAAAGAAAAGATATATACATATACAAATTAATATCGAGGAATATATGACCCAATAAAAGATCTTTGACGAAGAATAGTATTTACATATAAAACTACAAAGTATGAACAAGAAATATTGAGTGTCTATATAAATTAATGCAGGCAACGCAGGTTAAATTCCAATGGGAAACAAATTGTGATTATACACTACTCGATGGAAATTGCTTATTCTCGCTAATATTATGATTTGATTATTTACTACGGGTAAATTTTATGCTACTAGTATTTAAATTACTGTAACATATAATAATAAATATTGCAATGTCATTGGAGATTAACCTTTTGTATTAGAACGGCTCTCCATCCCAAAAATATGTTTACTATATGGTTCTTTATATCAAAAGAGTACAATACATGCAATGCACGTAGATAAATTGAAACAACAATTATAGTAAATTTTACACATTTACATTTATTAATTACTCCTGGCTCATTCCCAAATGCTAATTATCTGAATTATCATCCAATATGTCCATTTTTTAGCTGATTATGTGAATGTCAGAGTGTAATAAGCCCCACATTGTCCATACAAAAATTAAACCTACTCTAAGTAATAATCACTCCATGCATTTCATTGACACAGTCATGTATCTCAACTTAGTTGCTATACTTTATTAATTTTTTACCATAGTACGTAGTACTATTTTTTAAATATATGTAAGCTACCTCAACTTTTGTTGTCTAATTAACAATCTTGATGATACTATGCCAAATAAATTGTGTGGTTCGTCCTACCTGCATATGGTGTAGTAGTTTCCACTTTAATATGATGTAGAGGTCTGACTTATATGGTATTGGTGTAGCAATTCATTTGATAATATATATATATATATATATATATATATATCGTGTAATTTCATAAAAAAAATATTGTATGATTGTACTTATATGATCTAATGTGTAGATTTGTGTTGGATATAATAGCAAATGCAACATTTACCATAGCTACATACGAAATCATATCTAACGTAAATTCTATTACGATCTTAAATCTTTAAATTTCATAACAAATGTAAGATCTATCGCACCACATGCGACGTACACGTGGATAAATAGATTTATATACATCAAAAAATGTAAGATTTACGCACCATGTGTAATATAGATCCGACAAATTTTTATATCGTTAATAATAACAGATGTTAGATCTATCACACCACATACAATATACATGTGGATAATTAGATATATACATCAACAAATGTAAGATTTACTACACCAATATAATATAGACCCGTCAAATTTCTATATCCTTTAAGTAGTAAGATGAAACGAGATTTTTCTAACCAAGCCACCTAACCTCTAGTTTTAACCATAGTGTCAAATAATTTTAACTAACTAATTTCAATGTAATGGATTGCAAACATATCTCAATCTTCCATAGGTCGTGTGGTTCATACTTCTATAAAGTAATTATCATTATTTGTTGCCAAAATAGACAAGAGTTAGGAAAATATTATAGCAAAGTAATGAAAAAATATAAGCAAAGGCATATTCTTTTATTCAGCAACTAAATAAGTTGTGGTTTTCATTTCGCCTCTGCAGATCCAAGCTGTCTCTCTCTCTCTCTCTCTCTCTCATATCTCTCTTAAATTTTGTTGGAATCAATCAAACTAACCACTCTCTCTGCACATCATCATAATCATTTATCATTACACCATCATCATTTGCATCAAAAACAGGAAATTTGTTGTTGCATCTCCTACACCAATTTTGTTTTGCCTTTCTCCGCCTCAACTTTTTTTCTGGAAACCTCGGGTTTGTGTGCTCGAACTATCACAGGCACGTTTGAATTCAAGTCTTTTACTTTTGAAAAGATTAGGTGCTTTTTACGGGAAAATGATGCCTGAATTTGTTGAAATTCTGCCGAGCTGTAGTCTTTGATAACTTCTATTAGAGATCATCTACTGTTGTTTTGTATTTTACGTATCTACAGTTGTTGTATTTAGGGTTTGGATAGTACAAAAGCTGAGGAAGAAAGTCAAACGCCGTCTTAATTTGGATTTTCTCGGGGAATGCTATATCTGAAGCAACCTACGGTGGTGGTGATGGGGTTTAGAAGTTTGGAGAGGAAATAGAGAAAGAATTGTGTGGTGGAATTGAATGCCAGAGTGATTGATTCCCGAGCCCGAGGCTCGGGGATCGCGAAGAATATTTGGAAAGAAATGGAAGATGTGTCGGAAATTGTACAGCTACAACAGCATGAAGTTCAGCCTGATTCTCCACCTCTTGCGCCTCCTCCTGAGGGGTTTATGCAGAAATTCAGACTCTACGAGACTCTATCGGTACAGTATTGTCTCTTCAGTTGATGATTCTTGGTCCTTTGTTTATTGATCCCGGAATGCTATATGCCACGCTGTGAGATTTCTCTTAGATGAACCGGAGACGACGTTAAAAGCTTATGTTTGCTGTAGTTAAATCTTTGTGATTGCTTTCTATATCAAACATGCTCTGTCGGTTGCTGGGTTTTGGTTCCCGATTCCAGGCATGGCAAATCAAAGTTATATGAATATCTAGCTGTATGCTTAATTAGACAACTTCTGGTTGTGGTTTTTACACGATCGGACTTGCATAATATGTTGTACTTAAAATCCCCCACCCTGAGCTTAGTTTAGTAATAAATAAGTAATAAATTTGCAAAAATGTTTTATTTTCCTTTCCACATGCTAGGTTCTTCAATTGATAAAGAATTTTTCGTACTGTCATAGCATTTGGAGTAACAATTGATGCCATTTTGAACTATGTTATTTTACTATGATGCTTTACAGCCTATTTACTGGCTGCTATTTTCAGTAGCTGAGAAAATAGTTTGATTCTTCAGATGTGCTGAGTCTGCTGACAAATAAAGGGTTATGGTTACCACAAGTGCACTTTGTTAGCACATATTTAGTGTCTCCTAGTCTGTAGTGTTCATATCTAAAACTGTTAGATTGCTCTGCTGGATAAATAAAATAGTAAAATACCTTGCCAATGTTGAAAAGATGATATTAGCGCTACATGCTTCAATTTTCTTACCTTCAACACACCAAGTTAAATACAATAGTTCATCTTCTTTACATTCTAAATTTGTACCTTAGTTACTACATTTTAATGTTCTCTAGCATGACCGTACTGAAGATCTTTTACCCGAACTTTCTAACCAGCACGTTTTATTTTCATTTGATGTCATCTATTTTTGGTTGCAGAAATTTTATATGGTAGGAAGGGACAAAACTAGAACCTTCTGGAAAATTTTGAAAATTGATAGGTTGGAACCATCAGAGCTCAACATTCGTGAAGATTCTGCCACTTACACTGAGCGGGAGTGCTCGGATCTATTAAGAAGAATACATGAAGGGAACATAGCTACAGGAGGACTTAGATTTGTTACTACTTGTTATGGCATCGTTGGTGCGTTCAAGTGCTGATTATGTCCTATTCAGATTTAGATTCTTAGTGCTGCGAATTTCATTCTCGTTTCTTTCATTTTCAGGATTCATTAAATTTCTCGGACCATATTACATGGTGCTCATAACAAAAAGGAGGCAGATTGGTGTAATATGTGGTCACAATGTTTATGCCATTTCCAAAAGTGAGATCATTCCCCTGCCAAATTCAGCAGTTCTAGAAGGCATGGTCAACTATAAGAATGATAACAGGTTATAGCCATTCTGCATTTGGATTTTGCTTGTTGAACTAGTTATTCGAATTTAGAGGAGAAGCAGTGAGCCATTTCGTCACTTCTTTATTAGTTTTAATCACTCCTCAATTTTTTTAACATTCATGGGGTAGAAGTCTCTTCAGTAAATACTTTTGCATTTCTGTTTGAGAAATGATGTTACTGGTTTGGGTTTATCAGGCGAGAATGCTATGCATGCATCTTTGTAGTTGGGCAGGTGTCTTATAATACTTAAGTAAGTATTAGTAGTAAAAAAAAAATGTATCTTGTCCATCTTCAGTCCAGAGTAGAAGTTTCTATCTTAATCGGACTTGTCCAATTCCTTATTTATGGATCTGCTCTGAAAGCTACTAATGTTTGATAGGCTACAAGAGTAATTATTATCCAAATAAGTTGGATATATGTCTATACCAGGTAGTCCACCACACACCTAGATAAGACATTGTAGATATGACGATGGTTGCAGCAACTAAATAATCTGAATGTCAGATTGTTAATGTTGTTGGAATTGAGATTTAAGATCATCAATGTATATGTACGTCTCTATATGTGTATTGAGGGAGGGGGGGGGGGGGATGTTGGTGTTTTGATCTCTCATATCTGTGTCAACGCTTTTACTTAATTTGTTATATCCGAAATAGTGTTTGTCTTTTTCTTCTTCTGAAAATCTTGGAAATAATGACTGAAGATGATCGACGCTTTTTAGCTGAAACATGTTCACATAGTTTCTGAATGTTGACATTTTTTGCATGCATTGAGAACTTTGGGCAGTTAAGTGTGAGTGCGACCCACTTTTTAACTTTCTTTGTGTAAATCACAGACAAGTTCAAGCAGCACACTATAGTCTGACTTTCAGTCTAATTAAATTATTGGGAATTCGCAATTTGCTTTATTTCCTTTTAAGATTCTCACCCAAAAAGAAATTACTCTTCAACTTGTGTTGCCTAAACTGTAGCTGGATGTCTTTTTTTTTTTGGGTAAAATAGTAGATTTATTACCAAGCTAAGAGTTGAAGTAAAAATGTTTGATATTTAATTGCACAGCACGAACATTTTCTTGAACATATTGTACCATATTACTACTATTCAAGGTAATTATTAAAGGCAGTTTATGAAAGCTTCATACCTTCTTATTTTATTCTATTTTACTTTCTATGTCAATATTTCCATACTTTGCAAATGAAAAATATGGTGGTTGGTTTTACAAATTTTCCCGCCTACTTCGAATATCTAATCTGCATTTAAGGAGATTTTGCTTGATTGATTATTGAATATTGTTAGTTTATTGGTGATACAGATACAAGAAGCTCTTGTGCATGGTGGATCTTACTAAGGATTTCTACTTTAGTTACTCCTACCATGTGATGAGAAGTCTCCAGAGGAACATGTGTGATAACGAGGCAGGGGAAGTCTTATATGAAACTATGTTTGTGTGGAATGAATTTCTGACTCGAGGAGTACGAAACATTCTTCAGAACACTTTATGGACTGTTGCCTTGGTCTATGGCTTTTTTAAGCAGGTGCGGTTGCATAATCTTCACGAGTCGATTCTTCGGCTTAACATATATATACTTCCTGATATCATCAATGTTATATATTAAAATCACAGTGATTGTGTTTATTATATGATTTTGAATTCTTGCCATTGCTTACTATCTCCAAGTATTTAGAATCTGATTGTGATTGCATGATCTTGATGAACCCAGGCTACACTTTCAATATCAGGGAGGGATCTCAAGCTCACTCTAATTGCTAGGCGTTCACGACATTATGCTGGCACTAGGTAAGCTTGCATTCGTAAATGTAGCACAATTTGGAGTATACAAATTAAGTCTAAGTTACACTTTTTTCCAGATAGTACTTTGTTTCCAACATGCCTTGATTGTATCCTTGAGGCATCTTGTATGACACCAATCTCTGCTGCTTTAATAGACGCGGAATGCAGAATATGACATATATTAAAGTTCTTAGAGATGTATTTATTTTTCTTCAAGTATGAATAACTCCTCGTATTAGATTTACTTCAAATTATGGGAAATTGTTTATCTTGATGTACCTGTTTGTCTATAAGGCGTGGGTGTTGTGGCGGTAGTGAAATGCATAAAGATGTTTTATGCATCTGCTGCTCGAAACTTGTTTGCGTGCAGAAGGTATCTAATGCCATTAAGTGGAGTGTAATAAAGGAATGAGAAATCCCAATTAATAAATTAAACAATTTAAATTAAATTGCTCTAGTCCACATTCTGACCGCGTCAAAGACAAAGGAGCTTTGGATTCTTTATGGTCTGACACATGCCAACTGACTATCTGGATTCTAAGAACAAAATTATAATTTCCAGACTCCAGTTGGTGGTTATTAAAAGCATATGAAGTGTTGAGGTCCATATAACAAAGTATCAACTGTTCTTATCAGCTAAGATACAATGAATGCCATGAGTTTGAAATAACTGCCGATTTGAAATTTTCCTGTGTTGCTTTGTGTGACCTGTCAAACATTTTGTTGTATAACTTTGGTTTTGTTAACTTATAGTTCTCCCTAAATTGGTCATATTAGATGATTGTTCCTGCATGTTTCTATTTGACTGTTTTTCCCTCTGCTTTTTTCACCTATAATTTGGTCAGTGAAGAGATTTTGGTAAGAGTTTTTGTCTTTTCCAGCCATCTATATGAAGCTAAAATTAATTAATGCAGATATCTGAAACGAGGTGTCAACGAGAATGGCAGAGTGGCAAATGATGTTGAGACCGAGCAAATTTTATGTGAGGATGTTCCAGAAGGACTGCCTTTGCAAATTAGTTCTGTTGTCCAAAACCGTGGCTCAATACCACTCTTCTGGTCACAGGAGACCTCCCGCCTAAATATCAAACCGGATATTATATGTATGCTTGCACAGTTACTTGATGTATATCTTTTTCATCTTTCATATCTACAAGATGCATGTATTCTTTAACCTGTGATCTGTACTTCTCTTTTGCAGTGTCAAAGAGGGACCAGACTTATGAAGCTACCAGGCTTCATTTTGAAAATCTCGTCAAGAGATATGGGAATCCCATTATTATTTTAAACTTGATTAAGGCAAGCGAATTTAATGAGTTTAGCTTTGGCTTCAAGAGTTTTTTCAGAAACAAGATGAACCGATTTTATTTTTTTATTTTTATATACAAGGCCTATATATAATATTACATAGTAATATATATGTAGAGAGAGACATTGATATCAAATTTTTGATTAACAGACAAATGAAAAGAGGCCACGAGAATCCATTCTTCGCACAGAGTTCGCTAATGCTATAGAAGTCATCAATAGAGATCTATCTGAGGAGAACCGTCTTAAATTTCTCCACTGGGATCTGCATAAACATTCCCGAAGGTATTTAATATTCTCTTTTGTAGGTCCCTTGGTTATGTTTGTAGAGATCTGATTTATATTTCCGTTGTACTGATTTTCACCAGCAAAGCTACAAATGTGTTGCTACTTTTGGGAAAGATGGCTGCATATGCTTTGACACTGACAGGTTTTTTCTATTGTCAAGCCTCCCCAGAGATGCTATCAGAGGGGCAACTTAAATGCCCAAGTTTTGAGTAAGTCCCACATTCCACTTGGAACGAAATTAATATGTCCTCTTTGACATTCTGGTTTCCTACTTACCAACTAAGTACATTAAAGTATAAATATCATAATAAAGATATTCTTGGATATCGTTATTTTATCAGCTTGTTGTTTATTGCCACTACTTCTAACTTACTGATGCCATAATAAACAATACTTTATATTCTTATTTTTACACTAGGTACTAAGTAAGGTGTTAATGTTTCATTTGCTAGTTCCAATAACAATATATTCATACAGTTAGAATTGTTACCTTTATAGATAAATGTAGAGTTTTCTTGATGGCTTAGCAGTGTGCTGAAGAATGATTCAAGTCCTAAGACAGTTAACAGGATAGTCTGACTCACTGGAAGAGGACATTTATGTCTGTGATATAAATGAGTGAAGATGCTAAACGGGAGTTTTTATTGCATTTTGATACAGGAATTTTTCTGCTCCTGGCATGGCTACCTCAACAGGCTCTCATTCTGAAAATGAAAAGCATAATGATGAAGAGACTGAGGATTCAGATAACTCGGATAGAAAATCAATTGGGGGCAATAGTAGTACAAACAGCAATCCTTCTGTCAGGCCACCAATGATCCAAAAGGGAGTGCTTCGGACGAATTGCATAGATTGTTTGGATCGGACAAACGTTGCACAGTATGCGTATGGCTTGGCTGCTTTAGGGCAACAGCTGCGTGCCTTAGGAGTAACCACCTCGACAAAGATGGACCTTGATGATCCTTTGGCTGAAGAATTAATGGGATTTTATGAGAGGATGGGCGATACTCTTGCACACCAATACGGTGGATCTGCTGCTCACAACAAGGTAAATTAATGTTTTATCTTCGTCATATTTTGGGAATTCGTTTACTGTTTTTCATAATCCTGTTAGGAGTTATATGTGCAATGATGGGTGCCTATGTATGTAATATCTGGTTAAAATGCCATAGGGCGTTATTAAAATTAAGGCTTATTTGAAGATTCTTATACTTGGAAAGATCCTAATATCAGATCTCAACCTTAACTGGGGTATCTTTTCATATATACTTTAATATTTTCTATAAAGATGTACATTAAGCATCAAGACTGATATCAATACAGGATCCAACCTCTCCAACTAAGCAGTATTTTTTATTGAGGCTATTTAAATTAAGACTTTTAAGTATCGAATTGTAAATATAGTCCTTTATTCAAGCTTCATTTAGTTAGGTACAGAACCTTCTCTTCTTTAAAGGAATAATTCGATTTTGAGTCCCTGTACTTGCACACTTTTCCTAATCTGGGTCCCCATACTTTATTTTGGTTAAAATAAGGTCCTTATGTGCAGGACCAACCAAATACAGGACATGATTTTAACAAAATAAAGTACATGGGTCAATTTGGAAAAAAAGTGCAAGTACATGGATCAAAACCACACAATTTCTTTTTAAAAAGTAATTTATTCTGTGATTTTGGTCGCTTCACGAGGGGAGGAAGACAGAACAGAATGCTATTCACATTCTTTTCTTGTAGCCAGAATTTAGCTTTCAGTTCGAACTTTAATATTTACCTATTAACATAACCAAGTTTTGTTTTGTCAGATTTTCTCTCAGAGAAGAGGCCAATGGAAAGCAGCTACGCAGTCACAGGAGTTTTTCCGAACATTGCAGAGATATTATAATAATGCATACATGGATGCAGAGAAACAGAATGCAATTAATGTGTAAGTTAACAGTTGTCATATTTTTATATATATTTTCAAGATATTTATGTTTGTTTAGAGATTAAGTAGGTAATGTAATGGTAGAATAACTTGGTATTTCTATATTATATCCGGTTACGTAATTCTCTCCCTTCTGATATTCTCATAAGAAGTAAATAACTTCATCCTTCAAAATTTTGTTTCCCATATCAACTCTGTTCATGTGCTGTTCAAGGTCTAATCAAAATTTCACCTTATTTATGATTGTTTCATGATAATTGAGCAGATTTTTGGGGCATTTTCAACCTCATCCAGATAAACCTGATTTGTGGGAGCTTGATTCAGATCAGCATTACGATGTGGGAAGAAATGGAAAATCAAATGTAGATCATGGAAGGTATAACCGTATAACCAGTGGTGATAGCTGCATATCTGCTAAATATTATTGTGAAAATCACTTATCCCATGTAAATTTTTTGGCGGACAGTATTTATTAGTTCCAGTGCTAAAAGTCTTCCAAACCTTTTAAACATGGTCATCAGGTCGGATGTAATTGCTTGTAGTAAATGGCTGATTGTGACTTCTTAAACAATAAGTGCACCCCCTCTCATGGCTTCTTAAATCCAACTAATTACTAACTAATATTTCCAGAGGTATGCCCACTTGCATGCATTCAAATTTATAGAAATGCTGTACCTTCGCCAAGAATGACAAAAAAGATTAATGGAAGCTACTCTTCTTAGAAGAACATAATGAGGAGCTTGGAAATTATTAGTGGTCCTAATCACCCATCTCCTCTTTGATGGCCTGTCTTCTGGCTTCCTCCATCTTTGGCTGTTTCTTCCCTCAATTTCACTCCTCTACCAAGTGAAGTTTTGTTTTTCATGATATTTCACGAAGGAGTTTTGACTCTTAACTCTTTAAGTTCCCTTTTTGTGAGAGTCAATATTGTCTATTGATGCGAAACTGAATAAAATTTCATTTTATAGAGTCAATATTGATGCAAATCAATGTATTTTTCCTTCACGGTGAAACTGATTAAGTTAAATGTGGGTGGTTATTTTATTAACTTGTACAACTCTTACAGTTATTTTTATCATGATAATATTTTTGTTGATCTTAAGGAGTGATATGATGTGTGTTTGTTGATCTTAAGGAGTGACATGCCATTCATTTAATGTGGTGTTTATTGGTGAAATTTGAAATCAATCAGGATGTATAGTTTGTGTCATACGTCCCCTAATCAAGAACCACATTCAATCAAAATCGTATAACTAAACTACTTATTAAATGTCCAAGATGTACTGTCTGTAACTATATCATGCGTGAAGTGCTGCTGGTAATCTTATTGTGACTTGTGCTCCCGGTTTGCATTTTTAGGTCACATTTCAAAAGATCATGGTCAGATGGGAACATCCTTCGGGAAAGTCATTCACCCTCTTCTACACCAAACACGAATAAAGATATGTCCAACGCTGGTTTCTCCGATGAGTCAAAAAGAAGAAGCAAGATTATTTCTGAGTCAACACCAAATATGTGTACATCAGAAAGCGAGTTGGCATACTCTAGGTGCATTGCTCTCTTAATGATTGATGCTTCATTTAGTTTTTAACATCGACAAGATTGCATGACCCAAGTAAAACATTTAATTTTTTAGGCTCATCTCAATTTGTATTTGTACTAGTAGGCTGAAGTCAAATCTGAAAATTGAATGCTAGATAAAACACTTTTTTCAAAAGACAACAGTGATCAAGTATTATGGATCTCACTTTTCACTTCATGTTTAGGCTTCAATTTCTTTAGATAAAGACAGATCTCCACATTCTGTGCTTATTTTCCTATACTTCTCAATTCCTAGTTTGTTCCAGACAATCTAATATTAAAATCCTCAAATTTTAGTCTCAAATTAGCCATTTGCGAGGAAAGGTTTTGCTTATTTTTCATTTTATAGAAAATTAATTCTCTTGTTCTCTGTGCAGTGATACTTCTCCAATGCCTACTAGGGAGCTTTTTGCTGATATGCAAAGAGTAAGAAGATACATTGAACATGAAAATGGGGATGTAATTGACTGCTCAAACTTTGTTGACTTGGATTGGCTCTCTTCCTCTGGAAATTCCTGCGAGGAAGAGCTATTGGAAAGGTAGCTCTTTTATTGATAGAAATGACTTATTTCTCTTTGACGTCATTTTGAGGTGGTGCAACCAAACTTCCTTAACTATGGATTAGTAGCAGCCAAAAATCTTTGCCCAAAAGAGCTGTAGTTTTCATTCTTTACTAGCAGTTGGCACTCCAATCCTAAATGGTATACCTTGTCATCAAGATAATGAAGAATTGGTTCTGTCCCTTCCTTTGTTTTGGCAATATATGGTTGACCTTTTAAAAAAAAAACATAAAAAAAAATTATTTGGAATGTGTAGTACATGTTGTTTCTAAGTCGCATCATACAATCTTACTTGTTACCTTCCTTTTCCATGTCATTTATCAGTAGCTGTATTGACTAGCTAGAGTTTTCACTAAGACTGTACCCAGTTGTTTGTTCTTGTGTGAGGCCACATTTCTTGGTTTGCCTCTCCAGCATTGGTTGTGTGTAAATCCTTCCAATGTTATTTTCTAAGTTGTGGTCGAGATATTCACCTCTCAGCATTTTCGCATGTGTTGATGAAATGGTTCCTTAGTCTTGGCCTTCTCATTAATGATCTTCGTATTGCCTCTTACTTCTTTCTTATATTGATAATTAACTGTCTGGATCTGGATAGAGAGAACACTAGTATCTTGAACTCCCCATTTGTAATGCCACACTTGTGAAATTTGCCAACACAGTCCAGATTTGAAGTAAAATCCAGTTTCGACTTTTCATATTTGACTCCCTATTCTTACAATGTTTTTAAAATTTTGAGTTAGTTTTAATTTACATCAAATTATTTGGGCCTTGCCCCGCAAAAAATTATACTCCCTCCGTCCACGAAGATTGTAGCTAGTTTTCCATTTTTCCACTTTAGGACATGGCCCCATCCACTATTTTACTTTTTAACTCTTTCTCTACTCACACTGGTGGGTCCCTTTCTCCACTTACTTAACATCTACCATACTTTTATTAAAACCCATGCCACAAAAAACTCCTTACAATTTTGGTGGAAGGAGGGAGTAGATGCTTAAGTCACGAAAAAGGGCCAGAATGATATTTATGTGGTTGGCAGCGGCTCTTGGGAATTGACTGACCATCTGAGTATTGAGTTATTTTATGGAGCTAATCCTTCCACTCTTATTTCATACACAGGTCAATGCTGATAGTATCTCCAACTGCTATGCTATCATCAGAAAATGTTGTCAATGAAACAGTTGGTGAAACCACTCCATCCACCAGTGAATGTGGATCCAGCAGAAGGGTATGTACATCTACACACTTATCTATTTGCTTACAAGATCAATTTACAGGCATGTGAATATAAATGTCATATAGTTCATATATTAAGAAGTAAGCCTTGGTTACTTTCTTAATAGCTGCTGTCTTTAAGTAGCTCCTAACAGAATAACTGATGCGAGAGTTGTTTTAAAAAAAATCTGCATCTTCGATTCCGGATTACTTTGCTTGTATGCTTTTTGACCTGCATAACTCTTGATGTATTCTTGGTACTACTTTACATATGTGTAGGGACGAGATCACGCTGGGGCTGACCCTGGCTATGGTGAAGGCCATAGTTATGAAGTTCTTGAAGACTTCTCTGATAGTTTTGTGCGTTGGGTGAACTATGGGGAAGCAATTTGTCATTGAAGATTTTAGTTTTGTCTCCGGCACTGATAGCTGTAGGCTCCAGATCCTTTTGGGGGCCGATCTATGTACGAGTGAGGCTAGGGCAAGATGGCGAATGAGGAGAAACACAAGTGTAACAGAATTCTTTGGTTCAATGGTGATGGGAGCAACCCCACAATCTGCCATGCGATTTGCAGCAATCTACCTGGAAACCCGGGTCGTACCCTCATAACTTAGCTTGAAAGAGTAAATAGACTACAGTTTTAAGATTCTTTTTGGAGCTCTTTTCCTTTCCCTTTTCCCTCTCCGTCTGTTTTTGTGCTTTTGATATTTAGTTCTCCACCTAGTTAACGGATGCCTCGTCATCGTCGTCGTTCTTTATGTGTATATATGAACAAACGGTGGGAGCTCCACTCTTTTAGCACTAGGCTATTGATTCTTTACATTTATTTGTGGATTTAACTTTGATGGAAACAGTTGACGTTGCAAATAAGTTTCTCAACAATGACTGTCGCTTCATAACGGTGATGCTGGTTTGCCTCATCACAGCGTTTGGCTAAAACCGTTAGCTTCAAAATCAATTACATCATTATGTTTGCTTATTATTTTTTGTATTTTTCTGTTACATGCAAAGAAAAAACATCGATTATCAGTTTCAATTTACTCGTGTGATTCTACCGTTTTTCTTCCATATGAATTGGAACTTGGAAGAAACCATTTCTTTCTTCGGAATTCAACAAATGAATTTTCTAGCAGAAAATTTGAACTGATTCACACAAGCTAGTATCAACATTAGATTCCCAATTATTTCCGGTTTCACAAAATGTCTTGAATCAGTTTGTCGCAAACTATCGTAATGTCAATAGAGTCTGCATTGTACAGATCGGCCAACCCAACCCAACCTGGTCAACACCAGACCGTTGACTTTTTCAGTTTCTTTTCTTTTTTCAGTTTTTTTTTGGTTCCGTCCTCAACTCATTTTTAATCTACTAGCAATAATAACGTGCACTCACATGTCGAAGAAAATAATTTCAATAAATATTTATTCTTATTGGTGCATTTCATAATTTTCTGAAGGTAGAAAAAAAATTCTAAAATTACTAACGTGACATTGTATTCTGAGACTGAGTACTGGTCTAAATCTACCTAATCGAATAACATTCATTAATCCATCTAACTGAACACCCCTAAACATTCAAAGCTCTTGATAATGAAATGCTAAAATCTAATATATTAATAGTTCAACTAAGAGAAAAAGTCTAAACAATACTCCCTCTGGTTTCAAATATAAGATATTTTCGTCCTTTTTATTTATTTTTTTATAAGATGTTTTCAGTTATCAAGAGTGTTCTCTCTCTCCCTTCCATCAATTTTATTTACTTTCAACTCATTATTAATGATAAGCTCATTTTTCAATGTATGTTGAGTTCCTTTCATTAACTTCGACAATATATTACCCTATCACATTATCATGAATTGCAAAATGGAACCCAAAAGACAACAATACAATTGACCAAATAAATTTATTGCATTAAAGTTTAGAGTTAATTAATGTTTCTTAATCGTAATGCAAAATGCCAAAACATCTTATATTTGAAACCGGAGGGAGTAATTATTAATTTAAATTTAGAAATTATTTATGAAAACTCATGCAAATGAAATTAAAAATGTACATAATTAGCAAAACATTAAAAGTTGTATAATCAAATGAAATTAAGAATGTATATAATTAGCCATACATTAAGAATTGTACAATCAAATAATTATCTTTAGAGTAATGATATTCGGACACACTATGGCCAGCCACATGCGTGAAAAAAAAAGAAAGTTGACCGTAAAAATAGAAATAATCACATTTTCCCCCTAGGGTTTATGCTTCCCAATAGGAGTGAGCAAAATTCGGTTAAAACCGAAAAATCGAGCCGAACCTAACCGAAATACTAATTCGGTTCGGTTAATTTGGTTTTCGGTTTGGTTTTGATTTTGAATTTTGAACTTTTCGGTTTTTCGGTTTGGATATGGTTTTTGAAAAAAAAATATTTGGTTAACTGAAAACCGAACCGAATTAATAATTAATTCAATAATTTAATAATTTATATATATATATATATTTAAAAATTAAAATGATTATTATTTCAATAAAATAGTCAATACTCTTAAAAAGAAAGGTAATCAAGTTCCTAATATAATTTTTCTTTATGTTGTAATTTTCTTATTTATTTACATGTTATATTTTATTTTCAGATTTGCCGAATGCAGAAGTTGGAGGACCTGCAACATCGACAAACGTCAAAATGTAGAAGATGTTTTGGAATTTTGGTTATGTTTTGGTTAAGATGTTTGGAATTTTGGACCCGTAACATCAACAAACCTCACTGATTTATTTATGTTTGGTTAAAGATGTTTTAGAATTTGAATTACTAGTACTTTTTGCGGATTTGGAATCTTGAATATTGAATGTTAATTACTTATTTAAAATGTAGAAAATATATTGTGTATTTATTTCGGTTTATTTGGTTTTAACCGAAACCGAACCGAAATATTTCGGTTCGGTTTTGTTCGGTTTTAGCCATGTTCGATTCGGATTCGATTATTTATTATATAATTCGGTTTTAATTTGGTTTTTGCAATTCGGATCGGTTCGGTGACCGAATAACCGAATGCTCACCCCTACTTCCCAATTAGGTATATTTTCAGTTTCAAAACCTATATTACCATTTTTAGCGCGTGTGGTTGGCCACAGTGTGTCCGAATATCATTACTCCATATTTTTAGTTAGTCATAATAATATAATTATTTTGGTATTTAATCATAATAATTATATGCATTAGTCGGACAGAATCTCTACTCATTTTTCCTTTTCGTAATAATGCTTGAAAACAAATTAAAATGTAACAACAACATAAAGTTAAATTTGGCAAGTAACTCCTCATTTCAACTTCTCATCATAATACTATATTTTAGCTTTAATTAGATAAGTCTGTAATTTTATTAGTATAACCTGTAGAAATTCGACAGTGATTAAATATTATTATAATTTATGAGATTTTTTGCGTCATTTTTCATTCATCAAATAAACTCATTCTGTAACATAGTTGTACCTATTACATATTTCACTAATCTGTTGTTGAATTATCTCGCTTATTCTATTAAAATAATCATATCTTTGTTTCTATTTGAGAAAAATAATGAATTAATTTTAGGATGTGTGAAATAACTTTTTTGGTTTTCATCATCATTTTTGTTTCGTCTAGGAAATTTTTTATCTAGTTATCTTATATATAAACTCAATCAAAATGAAGTCAGAGCCATAATTCCACAAAGATATTGGCTCGACGCATTGGACATATAAGCTTTAAAAAATGTGAAAAGAGATTAATGCTCATACATAATCATAATATATAGACATATATAGATAGATAATTTATATAAATATAAACTGATATGTCGAATCATTAAATAATAAGTAGATAAAATAAATACTGATACTAAAACTAAAGAGAGATAATGTTTCAATCATCCGTTATTTGGATTATCTTGTCCATCCTATCAAGATAATCATATTTTTGCTTTTATTTGAGAAAAATAATGAAATAATTAATTAATAATTTTTTTTTCACTTTAGAATGATGATTTTCCTCCTACATAGATAGTTCTTTTTCAAATTAACGATTCTGAGAGGGAGAAAAAAATGATTTAGACGCACTTTGTTTAATAATTATAGTTTAAAATTGATATATATTTAGTTTATAATTAAATTCAAAAAGTTTACTGTACGATTCTCCGATCTTCATTTACGATTTGTTTGTTATTTTCAGTTCTATTATAAATCACATGCTTCACTAAGATTAAATTTTTCATAGATGCATATTCAATACACATACATATACGTGCACATAAAGTAGCTAAATAAAATATTCAAAAGCCATTTCTAGTAGTGTATGAGATATTAAATAAAATTAAAATTTATTATTTGACCAATATCAATTAATTAATTAGTCAAATTAAATTAATTGTGGAAATAAATGTGAGAAGAAAAAATACATATTAAGTTTGAGTATTTATATAGATATTTAAAGAGTAGAGTTTCATTGGAAAACAACGTGGGATACAAAATATCATACTATTAAATACTAATGAAGGATATGTACCAAACTAATAATAATACAATATCCATGTTTTATTTATAAGATCTGTCCAATTTAAAAAAAAAAATTATATTGATTATTACCTTTGTTCCTTAAAATTGTATTGTGTTCATAATGTCGTTCTTATTTATAATAATGTGATCGTCCCGATACGAGTTCTGGTGTATGGGGGGGGGGAGGAATACACCAGATAGGAATTTTAAAAATCAACCCCCCAAAATTACCACAACTGAGTAAGAGGACTCAGCTGGAATCACAACTGAGTAAGAAAGCTCAGCTGGAAGAGTGGTGCTGTGCGGAATATGGTGGAAACAACAATAACTCGTATAAAACAACTCACGCTCAGATGCAAGGTCAGTCAACAACCAAAACAGTTGAAATGTAAAGATGCAGTTTTGAGTGCTGGTTAGTTGGTCAGTTGGATATGCAAAAAGTAACTGAACTGAAAACACAACACAAAGGAATTACGTGGTTTGGAGAGAACTCCTACGTCCACGGGGAGTTGTGAGTCCACACAACTCAGTCCAAATTCTTTAGGACAACTACCACAAAGCTTACGCGGGTTTTGCAACCGTTCAGATAAGTTTGCGGGTACTTATCAACCTTACAGATAAGTTTGCGGGTACTTATCAACCTTTCTACTCAATTTCGGGAAGAGCAGGATCCTAACAATCTTTTTAGGGGATGTGAATAAGGATGAGTTTTCCAACTACTAGCTCTAACAGAGAAGTGAGCTAGGATCTAAGCTTGAACGAATGAAGACTCAAACTAAGATCGAAAACACTAAGATAGATTCTAACTCTCTATGAACTCTCAACTGGTGATGTTCTTAGAGATTAATTGCAGTTTAGCTTGTGTGCAGAATAAAGTCATTCTTTCGCTCGTCTATCTCTTCTCTATCTTCTTCTCTTATGTGTTCTCTGTCTTCTGTCTTGATGAATGAACGAATGCCTCTATTTATAGGCGGCGAGAATCAACTAGCCGTTGGAAGAGCCGTTGATCTCTGTTCTGTGAAAGCGATGGCTTGTCTTTCATCTCTGCAGATTTTTCCGATTTGGCAACTATGAACTTCTGCTTTCCTTCTGAGACAACCTTGTGTTGGGCCAAATGAGGTAATGACAGACCGTCAAACCTTCACGTGACTTCCTATTTGAAATTCAAATTTTAACCTTTGTCTTTCAACATTGGTTAGTTGGTTGAGACGTTTGATCTTCATCTGAGTGGTCTTCAGCTGATGTTCCATGTGATTGCTACCTTCATCTGACCTTCTGTCTGAAGAGGAACAGTTGAACCCTCAGCTGCCTTGAACTTCATGTTGTCGATCTATCAGATTGAGTCCTGCAACTGATGTTCCACATCTGATCAGTTAGCTTGAATGCTCAGTTGTCTTTCTTACATCTGATATTCCACATCCGAACAGTTGGCTTCACATCTGATGTTCCACATCTGAGTTTCCATCTGAATTTCTATCCGAGTAAATCCATGTTGTCGTCTTCAGCTAGAGTCCTGTAAAGATAAAATTTGAACATTGCTCAAACAGCGAGCCTAAATACTAACATTAGGATATGGCAACATCTACTCGGTTGGGGTCAGTTGGTTTTGGAATCAATCAAAACTTTACTAAATTTCCCAACAATTTCCCCCTTTTTTATGATGCCAAAACCCTACTGATCTAAACCCTACTGACCTATCTAAAATCTCAGCTGAAATTCTAGACAGTCTATAAGATTAAATATCAAAGGGTTAGCACAGTTATAACATGGTATTGAAATAACTTTGCGATTCAGAGCTTGGACAACTAGAGATTGTATGTCAAGGTGAATCGGATATATGATGAAAGTTTTCATTACAACTGATGTTTACACAGAAATGCACAAAAATCAAAATACATCAGTGGCTCAAAAACTCTATCTCGGCTAATACTTCAGCCCATACTTGCCGAAAATCCTGACAAAAATTTCTCTCTTGGCATCTGACTCCTTCGAGATATCTACTCCATGTTCCTGACAGACTTTTCTTGCCTCAGCTGCGATCTTCTGTCTGTTAGGATTCCTTGTGTCTGGAATGAATGGAGGAAGATAAGTAACCTTCTGAGGAACAGGGATGGTGTTCATGTCCAGCTTTGCATCAATCATAGCTTGTCTGAACTGGTTGAACATGCCCGGATCCCCAGAGTGTAGCTCAGTTAGGGCTTCTTTGAAAGCTTTTCTAGAATCCTCAGTTGTGTACACCTTCCTGTAGTAGAAATCATTCAAAAATTCTTGTTTGAATGATTCCCAATCATCATTCCATTCTTCTGGAATCCATTTGTCCACATGCTTGAAGCGTCCTTGGAGCTTGATCTTTCCTGGCAGTCTTTGTTGCTTTAGTTTTGCTTCAGCCTTCACTTGATGTTTCTCTATGCGTCGACGGCTTCGAGAGGCAACCTTTCTGTCCAAGTTGTTGGTAACCTTGGCAAGCTCTTCTTCAAATTTGTTAACTCTTGTAGCTTGGTTGGCTGCGAATTTCTTTATCCATTCTGGATTCATGTAGTCCTTCTCCGGAACATTCATAGCTTTAGCAGCAGCAATACACTCTTCGGTTGTAATACCGTCGAGTTCAGCATCGATCTCGGCTGCAATCTCGGCTATGGAGTTGTAGAAGACTCCATACTGCTTCGCTTGCTCCATGTCCTTCGCCATTTCTTCTCCGCCAACAACAATGGATTTCAGCTGTTGTTGTTTCTTGTCGGTTGGCTTCTTCTTCGGAGTTGGAGCTGTCTTCTTCAGCTGAGATTCCTTTCTGGCTGGTATTTTTTTTTCAGCTTCTTGCATCTCATCTTCCTGGGTCTCATCTTCCTGCATCTCATCTTCCCCCTTTTTGGCATCAGCAACAAGGCTTGCAACTGAGCCATCCAGAGAAGTGAGTTTCTGTTCAGCTTGCTGAATCCGGTTGAAGAGCTCATCTACTGCGCATTCCACATCAACCTTCTTCGCCAGTTCATTGTCACGACGCTCTTGGTCAGCTTTCTTCATGGCGGCGAAGGTTTCAGTGACTTCTGTTTGGAAAGCGACGAACTCAGCCCATCTTTGTTCGAACCGAGAATCCCATTCTTTGTCTTGAGTCTGTTGAGATTTGGCAAGATTGGATTCTGAGATGGACTTGAACACGTTCAGTTCTGATTTGATTCCATGAACGGTTGTCTTCAAGTCATTGATGTCCTTGATGGTGGATGTTGAGAGATCATCTAACTTCATCTTCAGCGCATCTTGTTCTTCCAGCAGCTTCCTATGCTTCTCCTCCTGAGCTTCCATCATCCTCAGTTGTTCTTCTCGGTTGAGCTGGATGTTGGCAAGCATCTCCTTCCTCAGCTGATTGACTCTCTCAGTGATTAGCTTGCATATTTCATCTAAGGAGGGTGCTGGCTGTTCAGCTGGTGCTGGTTGTTCAAATTGTGCTGGCTGTTCAACAGTAACCATGGCTTGGCGATTGGCCAGGTACTGTTGAAGTTCTTCTTCTTCCTACTTGGCTGCTGCTGCAGCTGCGTCAAGATCATCTACAAAGTCAGCAGACTTGGTTAGCATGTTGTTAAGAAAAGTGACACAATCTTGTTCTGCTGTTTCCCTTGTGTCTCTTCCTTCTGCCTTGCTGACATCCAGACGGCGAGTCAGCAGTGCGATCTTGTTGTTGTACGCAACCTCAAGGTTGGTATAATTGAAGTACTCCCTCAGACGGGACTCATCTGCCTTGAGCTGGTTCCAACTGTGTATCCGGATGATATCTTCCTTGACATACCAGTGGCTGAAACTTATGTTGAATTGATACAACAACTTAGTTTCTAGCGTGGCAAAGGTAGGCATGTCGCGCGCCTCGGGGAACATACCAATTAGCTTCTGAAAGCAATATGCCAACTTGCCTTCATGTTCCAACGTGACTGCTCGACGATCAGCTTCTTCGTCGATGGGGGAGGGAGAGAGATTGTCATATGGAATTGGTTCAAGGGTTTCCTCAACATTGGCCAAAGAAGTGGTCTTATTGTTGGCATCGAGCAGGGAGCTCGGAATTTCTGACTGGGTGGTAATGTTGGTATCGAGAGGTTCCTCAACATTGGCCACAGAAGTGGTCACAATGTTGGCATCGAGCTGGGAGCTCAGAATTTCTGACTGAATATCAGTTGGGATAACCTGACTGTGATGTTCGGCATCAGCTCCTGCCGTAAAGGAGGTTGGAAGATCTTCGGATTCTTTGGATGAAGAAGCTGTATCCGAGGAGATGTTCGGCTCATCTTCCGGATCGGTTTCCACCCCTTCTATCCCATCTGTTCCACTTGCGCGAGAAACAATCTCGAAAGCATCTTTGTCAACTGAGTGACTCGACTCAGATGACACCTCCTCAGCTGGTACCTCCTCAGCTGGTTTTGCAACTGACTTCTTGATACGAACCCTCAACTTCTTCTTACGCGGCTCCTCCTCTTGATCCTTATCTGACTCATCTCTGAGTCGGCGAGCAGCTGTCGATTTGGTAGAGTGGCCGGCAGCTGGAGGCAGCTCCTCAGCTGTATCTTTCTCCATAGCTGGTTTTACAGCTTCCCGTTTGTCTTTGGGAGTATAGACACTCCGAATCACATCCAGAGCCTTCTTGGCTGTTGGGAACAACATCTGCCTCTTGACTGGTGTCTCCTCACAGTTTTTCCACACCATGTTTTGATCCTTCGTGGCGAGAAGGATCGGGGCAGATATTTTAACTCCAAAGTTGAGAGTTCCCTTGACACTCAACAACTTTTCCCCGGAATCAGTTATGGTTTCTGTAATCTTCTGCTTCTCTATTGTCAACTGGTGTTCGAAGAACTTGAACCAGTTGATGTTGTGCTTGTACTCCAAAGCTATCAGCTGCTTGAGCTTGGGTCGGCTGATATCTCTAAAGGCTCCGCTGTATCCAAAAACAACCTTGGATATAACATCGAACAGAAGTCGATGTTCGGGTTTCAACTTTGTTCTCTGCATGTTGCTCCTCAATCTTTCTGCTGTAATGAGAGCATTCTCCAGAAATTGATATGCATCTGCATCTGTGATGTTCTCGACGGTGTCCGTGGCAGTCAGATTCGGTGGAATGATGGAGCGTAGCATGTCGGAAACTGGTAGATGAAAGTTGACACGGCGGACAGTTCTGGCAGGAACGTCGCGCTGTCGACAAGAGATTTCTGAAACAAAGCCTACTCCCTGTTCGTGTTGCAGGTTCATGTAAAATTCTCCGACTTGACGCCTGAGAAAGTAGGTGGGAAAGAGCGTCGCCCACTCAAGAAGACCATTATCTCTGAGAAGATCGGCGAGAGGGGATAACGCCAGCGAGTCCAGAGCTTCTGTTGACAGAATCTGCTCGAAGTGGATTCTGGATATCATCATATCATATGATTCCTCGTACGACGATGGGACAAGAGCTGGTCCTGATGATGCCATCTTCTTTCCTTGAGATGAAGCTTTCGGTGCCATTAAGTGTTGCAGAGAGGTTTATATATAGAGAGAAGAAAAGAAGAACTTAGCAGAAAATGGTGAAACAGAGTCAGAGACGAAGATGAACAGTTACTCAGATAATCACTAGAATAGAAGGTAAGAAATCACTTCCTGATTTTCCGCCTTTTATAGGTTAGTGGGTCGTTTGAAATCGATGGCCAAGGTTGAATGGCGCGAATCCATCAACGGCTGAGATCTCGCGACTGTTGAGTAACTTTGACTGATGTCACATTCCGAGTTCCAACAAACGCGAGTGAGAAGGTGAATTATTTTTATGTCAGCCTAGTCACACTATAAAGTAGGGCTATTGATGTTCAGCCGTACTTTACATTAAATGCGCTATGATGACTATTTTAATCTATCTGACATGCTCGGGAACGTTTGAATTTATTTCAAACATTCTCATTTAACACACAAACACCTTCAACCATAAATGATACCTGCCGGCTGATGTCGTAATCAGCTGTGTTCCAATGTTGCGGCATGCCATCAGCTGACTCGAGTTCGTCTGTTCAGCTAACGTCTGATGTCTTCGGATGGTGATCCGCATCTGAGATTCCCCCTTCATCTGAGCTTCCCCCTCAGATGGATATCTATCTTTTCACCTAGGCTGATTCCTCATCTGATGGATCCAACAATCCAAGGAGATCGCATAACATCTTGAATCGTGCTTCGGCTAGAGGTTTGGTGAAGATATCTGCTCTCTGAATCTCAGTTGGAATTTTCTCCACAGATACATCCTTCTTCTCAATATGATCTCGGATAAAATGATGTCGGATGTCGATGTGCTTCGTCCGAGAATGGTGAACAGGATTCAAAGAGATAGCAATGACACTTGAGCTATCACAATGGATGGGAACCTGTCCGGTTGCTACTTCATAATCTCTTAGCTGTTGTTTGAGCCACAACATGCATGAAATAACTACCGGCAGCCATATACTCTGACTCGGTTGTAGAAGTGGCAACACATGCTTGTTTCTTGGAAAACCATGAGACTAGTTGCTTTCCATGAAATGACAGTGTCCAGATGTGGACTTCATGTCCAACCGATCTCCGGCTAGATCCGCATCTGAGTATCCGGACAGTTGGATATTATCGTCAGTTGGATACCACAACCCAACATTAACAGTACCCTTCAGATACTTAATGATGTTCTTTGCTGCCAACATGTGTGCTTCCCTCGGCTGAACTTAGAACTGAGCACACACTCCAACCGCGTAAGATATATCTGGCCGACTGGCGGTTAGATATAGCAAAGAACCAATAATCCCTCTATACTTACTGACATCCACGAGTTTTCCCTCAGATCCGGGTTCAATCTTTCAGTTAGTATTCATCGGGATCCTTGTGGTTTTACTTGTCTGCAATCCGAACTTTGCGATGAGCTCCTTTGTATATTTGGACTGATTAATAAAAATTCCTTTTGATGACTGCTTCACTTGTAGCCCAAGAAAATAATTCATCTCTCCCATCATCGACATCTCGAATTTTTCCTTCATGAGAGTTGAGAATTTCTCGCACAGCTCCTCCGACTTGGAACCGAATATGATGTCGTCGACATAGATTTGCACAACAAGTATGTCTTCTCCAACCTTTATTGTGAACAGTGTTTTGTCAACTGACACTCGTTTGAACCCCGAGTTCAGAAGAAAACCACAAAGAGTGTCATACCAAGCCCTAGGTGCTTGCTTCAATCCATAGATTGCTTTCTTCAACTTATACACTCTTCCATCACCAGTCTCAAAATCGGGAGGCTGTTCAACATAAACATCTTCCTTAATATCACCGTTGAGGAAAGCACACCTAACATCCATCTGATAAACCTTGAATTTGTGAAATGCGGCATAGGTTAGAAATATTCTGATGGCTTCCAACCTTGCAACAAGCGCGAAAGAATCCTCGAAATCAATTCCTTCTTGTTGGCAATATCCCTGAGCTACCAACCTTGCCTTGTTTCTCACGATGAATCCAATGGCGTCTTTCTTGTTCTTGAAAATCCACTTTAATCCAATGACTTTAACACCATTTGGTCTTTCTACCAACTCCCATACACAGTTGCGTAGAAATTCATTCAGCTCTTCTTGCATGGCTGTTGTCCAATGAACACAGTTGAGAGCTTCCATAACATGCTTCAGTTCTGGCACATCAGCTACGAAACATGAAATCATGGCAACATCTCCGGCTTGTTCGAACTCCTCAAGAACTGTCAACTCCTCAGCATATTGGGCGTAAGTGCTGGAATCTTTCTCAGCTGAGTCTGGATTTGCAACTCTGCTCCTAGTACGCACACCTTTGGCTGGATCTCCGATGATGTTGTCCTTGGAATGATCTTCATACCATCTCTTGTTGCGTCTCCTTCTTCTTCCAACAGTGGCGGTTCTGTGATCTGAGCTGTGGGAGATGCTGGGATCTTCAGAACTGGTGATTCATTTGCTGTTGAGTCTGGATCCTCAACATGGACAATATTTTGAACCGAGCTAGGTTGGGCTTCGGATGCTGATGCAGTTGGAGTAACATCAGCTGAAGTTCCCCCTTGAGATGAGCTGGGGTCCTCACATTCATCTTCAGAGGAATAAGGATCATCATCCTCGGTTGCCCATACCAATGGTTCAGCCAGATTCTTCTGCCTTAGAACCTGAGATCTGGTGAGAGCTGGTGGAACATGTGGATCTACTTGTTGTCCTTTAGCCTGTTCCCTACACTTAAAAGTAGATTCATCAAAACTAACATGAGGTGTTATCTCCACAATACGAGAATTGTTGTTAAAAACTTTATAAGCCTTGATCCGAGCGGCATATCCGAGAATATGCCCTTCGAAGCCTTGGCGTCAAAAGTTTTCAACTGAGTCTTCCCATTGTTGTGAATATAACACTCAGAACCAAAAACGCGAAAATATAAAATATCAGGCTTCCTGCGTCTCCATAGTTCATATGAAATCTTTCCCAACCGCTTGGTCAGAAGAGACCGGTTCTGGGTGTAGCATGCTGTGTTAATTGCCTCGGCCCAAAATCTCTTTGGCAGAGCTGAGCTTGTCAACATGGATGTTGCAGCATCCTTCAACGTTCGGTTTCTTCGCTCGACTACTCCATTCTGTTGTGGAGTACGAGCAACCGATGTTTGATGAGTGATTCCGTGCTTCTCGCAGTATTCGATGATGGTTTCATTGAGGAACTCGGTTCCACGGTCTGATCGGATAGAAATAATTTTCATCTCTTGTTGGTTAGATATCCGATCCATCAGCTTGGGTAGCTCATCTCGGGTTTCACTCTTGTGACGCATGAAAATGGTCCACGTGTACCTAGAGAAATCATCAGTAACAACAAGTGTATATTCGTTACCATTCATGCTCTTAGGAGTAACAGGCCCGAAGAGATCCATATGGATCAGCTGCAATACTCGGTCGGTTGATGGAATCGTTTTCAACCGAAAGGAGGATCTAGCGAGCTTTCCCAGCTGACACGCACTGCAGATATGTGTTGGTGAAAACACACAGTTAGGAATACCCTTTGCATGTTCCTGTCTCGCAAGTCGGTTCATTGTCTTGAAATTCAGATGGTTGAGCCTTTTGTGCCTCAGCCAGCTCACATCTGAACTGCTCTTTGATAAAAGACAAGTGTCAGGAGGACTACTATTCCAATCTGCATAGTAGACGTTCCTGGTTGGGGATCGATTTCCCAACAATATGACTTGCTTTGTTCTGACATTTTTGACCCTACAGCCCTGCGCATCAAACTTGACAGAGAAACCATTATCACAGAATTGGCTGATGGAGAGCAAGTTATGCTTCAATCCATCAACATATGAAACATTGGGAATAGACACGAGATTGGTTTCAAGGGTACAGTAGCCTTTGGTATGACCTTTTGAGTTGTCACCAAAGGTAACTGATGGTCCTTCCTTCTCCACGAAACTTCCAAGCAAATCCCTCAGATTTGTCATGTGTTTCGAGCATCCACTGTCCATCACCCATATGGTATGTGATGCTTTATTCTTCCTCAGCTGTTCCTCCTGCTCCTGCACAGAGAAACACGCTTAGGTCCCCAATTTTAGTTGGGTCCTGGAGGGTTAGAACCAGTTCCCCCTTGAACTGAGGGTCGCTTTTCCCTGTAGATTCGGATAGATTTGTCATTCCAAATTATCTTTCCTTCTCCATCAACTATAACAACACCTCGGTCAACCTTAGGCTTGTTGTTGTTATTGACGTTCTGTTTCTTGGGAGGAGATTAATTTCTCCCATTGTGGGCTTTAGGAGAAGAGGCGTTCCCCCTATTTTGTTGACGTTTCTGACCCTTTTGGTTTTGCATATGAGGTCGGACGCCATTTTGGAATCTTTGTGGCTGAATCGGATTCCATTTTCCTGACTGTTGACGACAACTGTTCATGCCCTGTTGTTGATTCATGTTCTGGCATGAGTATCTCCAGTTGTTGGAACTGTTCCACATTGGTTGACTCTGATTGAACCTCTGGTTGTTTTGATGATGGAACTGATGTCAATTCTGATGGTTGAATCCCTGTCGGTTCTGTTGATTCCATCTCTTCTGAGGTCGGTTCTGAGGTCGGTTCTGATTGTATCTCCGATGTCTCCAATTCCTCTTCTGAGTCCTGGAACATTCCCCCTCGGTTGTTATTCCAACCGATGGATTCTTCAGTTCTCCAACCACAGCTCCTTTTCCTTTCTCAGCTGCAGTTTCCTTAGCTGGTTGTGCTTGCAGTGACGTGGAGGTTGGATTAATTTGGGGAGTTGCAAACTCAACCGTATTTGGTTTGTCAACCGTGACATCCACAGCCTTGATAAAGGTTGTGGGTGGAATTCCAGTATCCTTGACCATGTCGTAGCCGAGTCCAGACACGTCATCCATTTGTCTTCGGTAACTGATGAGATTCTCGATGATTTTGGATGATTGATATAGCTTTATCAGGTTGTCCTTCTCAGTTTGTAGATCCTTGAGAAGAACAACTATATGCTCGGTCTGTGCGTGTGACATCTTCATCAGCTGGTCGATCTGTGCCTCTTGCTTGTTCAACTGCTCATGCTGCTCCTTGATCTGCTCCTTCAATTCCTCATCGGTTGGAGCCTTGGTTTGGTTGGCAACATTCAGTTGACTTTTGAGATCATCAATCTCTTCGATTTGACTCTTGATCAAATCATCCTTTTCGGTTAAGGATTCTTCAAGTCTGGCAAACTATTCTTGAAGATTCTTAAACTCAACCGATTGCTGATACAATTCGTCACTGAGTTCTAGGAAGTCGCCCCAAGAGGGTTCCAACTCTTCATCTACTGTTTCCTGCATGTTAGTAACATTGGAAGAATTTAAATTAACTGGACTAGAATGTACCTCAGCATCATCCTGGTCAGTTCCAAATGTCATGAGATATTGATCCTGTCCGATAGCATTGTTGGTGGAAGTCAGCTCGTCCTCATCTTCGCTGTCGGTGAAGATGTACATGTCATCAGCTGCTTCATCTGCAACCATGGCCTTGTTCTTTGCATTTTGATTGGCCCTCAACGCATCTCTATCTTTCTTCGAAAGATCTGGACAATCAATTTTGAAGTGTCCCTCTTTGCCGCATTCAAAGCAACCGTTGTTCACAGGCTTTGAGTTATCTCTAGTTCGGTTGGATTTATAGAACCGCTTGTATTTTCCGAACCGAGTATCCATGTCAGCTAGCTTCTTTGACAAGGCGGCTATACTCTGTTGCAGCTCTTCTCTGCTTGGCTCCTTCGAAGCTGTGTCCGCAGATCTTGTTGCCCTTGATGTTCGCGGCTTGGAATAGTCGGCTCGAAGTGCTACTATCTTTGTTCCTGAACCAACATCCTCATGTCGACTCGTCTGCATCGAGGACTGAGTTGATCTTCGTCGGTTCACCTTGTACTCGTTTCCTTTCAGAATTGAGAACAGTCTGTCAGTTCCCATCTCTCCAAGATCAGCTCGGCTTTCATGAATGTTGGTGAAGGTGTCCCACTCAGCTGGTAGGGCTTGTAATACTTTAATATTGATCTCTCTCAAAGTATATTTTCCTCGTCGGATAGACTTAATCCTTCGGATGAAATCCATGAACCGAAGCTCCAACTGATCAATGGTTTCATCGACTTTTAGACAGAAATTGTCAAAGTCTTGACAAGCATGGGAGAATTTGTTCTCCTTGGTTTCGTCACTCCCTTCACTAAGAGATGCCAAAATGTCCCACATTTCTTTAGCTGTGATGCACTCTTCTATCCATGGAAGATAGTCTTGTCCAACTGTGGACATGATAGTGCTCTGAGCCCAGATATCCAGCTGGCTCACTTTTGCTTCCTCAGGAGTAAAATCTTATGGCTTCTTCTCGACTATCACCTCAGTTGCATCCCCATCATTGGGATTTGTAGGAGTGCGGATGACTTTTTCCATGATGGTGATCGGTCCGAATGTGATCACTTGTTGCATTTGATGATGCTTGGACAGTAGAATCTTCTTCATCCGAGTTTTCCAGGATGTATAGTTCACAACCGAGAACATGACAACAATTTTGTCTTTAACATCCATCTGCACATAACAAACAGACAACAAATGCAAGCAGAAATGCACTAGCGTGAAAAGGATCTATTCAGTTGACCACTGAAGAAAAACACCTCGATTCACACCTTGTGAAACATAGACAGCAGTCTTTTGAACCACTGCTCTGATACCACTTGATGGTCCCGATACGAGTTCTGGTGTATGGGGGGGGGGAAATACACCAGATAGGAATTTTAAAAATCAACCCCAAAAAATTACCACAGCTGAGTAAGAGGACTCAGCTGGAATCACAACTGAGTAAGAAAACTCAGCTGGAAGAGTGGTGTTGTGCGGAATATGGTGGAAACAACAATAACTCGTATAAAACAACTCACGCTCAGATGCAAGGTCGGTCAACAACCAAAACAGTTGAAATGTAAAGATGCAGTTTTGAGAGCTGGTTAGTTGGTCAGTTGGATATGCAAAAAGTAACTGAACTGAAAACACGACACAAAGGAATTACGTGGTTCGGAGAGAACTCCTACGTCCATGGGGAGTTGTGAGTCCACACAACTCAGTCCAAATTCTTTAGGACAGCTACCACAAAGCTTACGCGGGTTTTGCAACCATTCAGATAAGTTTGCGGGTACTTATCAACCCTACAGATAAGTTTGCGGGTACTTATCAACCTTTCTACTCAATTTCGGGAAGAGTAAGATCCTAACAACCTTTTTAGGGGATGTGAATAAGGGTGGGTTTTCCAACTACTAGCTCTAACAGAGAAGTGAGCTAGGATCTAAGTTTGAACGAATGAAGACTCAAACTAAGATCGAAAACACTAAGATAGATTCTAACTCTCTATGAACTCTCAACTGGTGATGTTCTTAGAGATTAATTGCAGTTTAGCTTGTGTGCAGAATAAAGTCGTCCTTTCGCTCGTCTATCTCTTCTCTGTCTTCTTCTCTTATGTGTTCTCTGTCTTCTGTCTTGATGAATGAACGAATGCCTCTATTTATAGGCGGTGAGAATCAACTAGCCATTGGAAGAGCCTTTGATCTCTGTTCTGTGAAAGCGATGGCTTGTCTCTCATCTCTGCAGATTTTTCCGATTTGGCAACTATGAACTTCTGCTTTCCTTCTGAGACAACCTTGTGTTGGGCCAAATGAGGTAATGACAGACCGTCAAACCTTCACGTGACTTTCTATTTGAAAGTCAAATTTCAACCTTTGTCTTTCAACATTGGTTAGTCGGTTGAGACGTTTGATCTTCATCTGAGTGGTCTTCAGCTGATGTTCCATGTGATTGCTACCTTCATCTGACCTTCTGTCTGAAGAGGAACAGTTGAACCCTCAGCTGCCTTGAACTTCATGTTGTCGATCTATCAGATTGAGTCCTGCAACTGATGTTCCACATCTGATCAGTGATCAGTTAGCTTGAATGCTCAGTTGTCTTTCTTACATCTGATATTCCACATTCGAACAGTTGGCTTCACATCTGATGTTCCTCATCTGAGTTTCCATCTGAAGTTATATCCGAGTAAATCCATGTTGTCGTCTTCAGCTGGAGTCCTGTAAAGATAAAATCTGAACATTGCTCAAACAGCGAGCCTAAATACTAACATTAGGATATGGCAACATCTACTCGGTTGGGGTCAGTTGGTTTTGGAATCAATCAAAACTTTACTAAATTTCCCAACATAATGTAATAGCCATATTAATTTATGATGACACCAAATTAATAAATAGGAGTAGTATGCATATATTTTTTTAAACTGATAGATTTTCATCTCATACAAAGTTGGATAGAATATCTTAATATCATAATTAGTTCTTTACATATGATCAAAATCGAGAACTATTATATATATTAATTAAATTTGCTTAAATTTATGATTTAAAATAAATAAGAATATCGAATTGTGATTGCACCACGTAGGATCTAAATTCAAGGGGAGACCTTGAATCCGCATCGGTATTAATATATATAAAATATATTAAATTAATTAATCTAAATCGATATAATAAAATATGTTAAATTAGGTAATCTAAATCAACATAAGCAAAATTTAATTCCTAATAAATTATTCTAATTCCTTATATATTATATTACATTATTATTCTCAAATTAAATAAAGGGTAGTGCTATTTGGACATACTATGTCTGGACATACGATGGTAAAAATAGGAATTGGACTGATTTTTTTAACTAATAATTTAATTTTATAGTTTCGACAGTTTGGTTATTAATAAACATACACTTTGTGAATTTTAATTATAAAATTTCATCACAATTTAAATTGACAAGTTTAGGAGTTGGGTGTGGATGAAAATAAAATTTGGGAGCGGATGTGCGTGAAATCAATATTTCGGAAGGGGGTCTGAGTAGGAAGGAAATTTTGAAAACAATCTGACAATTTTTTTCTTCTTTCAAGTACGTATGTCCAGACATAGTATGTCCGAATAGAACTATTGTTAAATAAATATATAGTAGGGACATTATAAGCAAAGCATATTTTGTAAAACAAGACTCGTTTTATATTAGTATAGATAGATAATCGTAGTGGCAATAATTTGGATCGTTTGGCTCGCTCGATTTCTTAACAAAAGAAGAAAAGACAAACAAAAAAAAAAGAAAATAAGAAAAAAAAAACTGAAAAAAAAAACTGGTGCGTGGAGGCGCAACGCGTGTACCTCACGCGCCACGCGCAGGTCGGGTCTGGTTAGGCGTGGGTATGAGCGAGCTATGCACGGTGGAGACTTGCACACGAGTTTTTGTCATGTCAATAATAGAAATGTTCTGGAAACTTTTCGCGGCTAAAGTGTAGAATTATAATTAACCTTTACTAAGAAACAATCTGGTTCCCTATAAAAAAAAATTAAAAAAAAAAAAGAGAAATAATTTGATTCGAAAACATATTCATTTCGAGTAATACGACAATACAATATCTTCATTTGCTTGAAACGACAGCGTTCTCTAGTCATATTGCTTGAAATGACCATATTTAGGCCATATCATTTGTATAAAGTTTAATACCATTCCAAGCAGCATCCATCAAGCCGCATCAACATTCTAAAGCCGAAAAATGACATCTAAATCATTATTGGTTAACGTTTCATAGTTCGTGATTTTATGACAGAATATTTTTGCGAACACTAAAACAGTTTGATAATTGAAGTAATATTTTTCCCAATTGACTTGGTGATAAAAAGCAAAGATGAGATCACAGAGTAAGTTGTGCAGCAAGAATCCTGTGACAACATACTATTTTAGTTCGCTTTAAAAAAAAAAAAAGGACAACTTTTTAGGAAGGTGATATCTGATAAGTAACAAGCTTTTGCATTCAATTCCAAGGACTTGATAATATCACGCTACAACTAAAAATAGCTCAAACAGGTCTATCAGATCAAAGCATGTAGTTTTTGGGTTCAATTTAACCTAATGTAGTAGTGCTTTGGCAAGAAAAAACACAAGCATGCATTTTCATTACAAGAATGGCCAAAATGTGATTAGGATTCCACCACTGCCAAATCAAGTACCCCCACAGCAGAGATCAGCCAAGAATCGGAAGGATCCGGGCGATATGCTCCAATGGAATTCCATCTGCAGCACTTTTCTTAAGCGCCGGATTGTTAAACTCAGTATGAGGAAAGATGATAAGTTGACCCTTGTTCTGATTCTTCTCTATGGTCCAACTAGAGTTAGTAACATGGTGCTCAATGAACTTGTCTAGGGCCAGACCTTCGATGTTGATGGCCTGTGAAATAAATAGTCCATTATTCAGAACATCTTTATCATGTTCAGTAAGAGATGGAACTAAGTATTTTGATATTGGCAGCAGAGGGGACTTCCAGGCAAAGAATCATACCTCAGCAAGAACAGACCTTGAAACTTTTTGATAAGTTATTGAAAGGACATGAATTGCATATGCTTGAATTGCTTGCTCAAAACCTGATCAAGCATATCATGTCAGGAAGCTATAGCAAAAATGTGCAATGGAGCAACAAATAGATTAAGATAGTAGCAAAATAGTGCTCGAAGGATTCCTATTGAAGGTTAGTGGGGAAAAAAACACCCTCACATCTTAAATTAAAAATAAAAAATAATCCTCCCAGCTGCAAAGAAATTCAAGTAATAAAAAATGTACAGTGTGACTCAACACAGAAGTTCGCCCAAATTCACACTATCTTCACTATTTTCATCGTTAAAAGTGTAGCATACATATTCAACCAAAAACTGAAGTAAACCATTAATTCATTTCCAGGGACACACAACTCCTTGTGAGAGTTGTAAGAAGGTGCAGAACAGAACTAACATAAGAAAGTATAAGCATATGCAACTGAATGAGCATAACAATCTTACAGTTTTGTTTTAGGAATAGCAAATATGAACTTATGTAGTAATCTATGGTTCTAAAACTGACATGTACCATACTAGAAAAATCTAGAGAAAGTATGATTTATACATATATATTTCCGGATAATACCTACACCATAGCATACGGTTTTATTAATAGTTTAAGACACTACTAAAGTCAACCAAAGCGATAGTCTCTTGCCTGCACTCAGGACTACAATCAGAAAATGTCATAGATCAATACATTCGGGATAGCAGAGGGTAAGACATCATATAGGAAAGAGGTTTATTCTTCAGAAATTCTTAACAATCTTTGTTCGTTCCATCTAGTACTGTTTAAAACTACATGTAGGGGGGCTCTCTGTCCAAGCAAGGGGTTCTGATTCACAGTTCTTACCCTTGCCCAAATGTTATTAGAAACAATGCAAGTATAAATGACCATACACATGGGAGAACGTACAAAGCCGTGGTCATTATACAAAGTGGGAAAACAAAGAAACAATAATGGCCAACTTCATTTACCTGGTACGACCTCTAAAATATGACGGCTCTTAGCAGCCTCATCCCAAAATTGACGGAATCTGGCGGTCTGTGCATGAAGTACAAGTGCATAATGAGAGGCACTTCTTACAAATGATTACTCTTTAAGGCATGTAACCAAAAGAAGCATTTCACGAACATCAAGGAAGACAGAAGATGACAAACATACCTCCAAGTAGTGTGAGAGAACAATGAGAGTCTTAAATTGTTCTTCCATTTGCTAATGGTTGCACCAAAATAACAAGGAGTGACAATATAATTAGAGTAGTTACATCCTTCGGAAACCAGCAATGTAAAACATTTACATGATAATTAAAGAAACAAAACAAAAACTCATTAAATTTGCTACATAAAGGTTATACTGTCTAAGGGGTAATGGATGCAACCAAAAGAAAGACAAGTACAGATATGCATACTTTCAAATAAGCATATAAACATCTTGTTTTACATTGATAACATGATTAAAGGAGAAAGATCTGAATCATATTTCACAGGTCCAAGGATATTACCAGTATGAGGCAAATGTAAAAATTTCAAATGTCTCTTAGAGAGTCCTGATAAAATACTCTGTACTAGTAGTACACTCCTTCCATCCCCGAATATATATATCCCTTGCCGTCAAAAATAATATACGAATGAAGCGGATGAATTTATTCTTCCTACCCATAATTATTGCATGGAAACTGAGCAACTGAAAAATTTGCATTGATGAAGAGAGCTAAATGGGAGTTTTGACATCATTTACTATAGCATTCCGAAATATGTCACTTATTCAACGACAGGAGTATAAAAATAGGACATCTTAACTCTTAAGCTAAAGAGAGCTAAAAAGAGAAGTTGGTCCATTGCAAACATAGTTATCTCACGTAAAACAACTGGAATAACACCAGCCATCTATGGGTAGAAACCTGGTAACTAAATGCCATCCAAGTAAAACAGTTAACTTTCTGTACAAAGATATAAATAAATTCTAAGTTGGAGTTGATGAAATAAAAATTCAATGAAAGGATCTCATAAGTCCCAGTTCCCAAATTCAAGCTGCGCAGAAGTAGTTTTTCGCTATCATATTTATAGTATCATTGAAATCAATTCTCATAAAACTAGCCTACACAGTGTATACTGCAAACATGGATGGTCTTAGCTTAAAGCATTACAAATAAGGGAAAACTTATAAACAGTTATGGTCTGAGATTAAAGAGATAGATAATTTACCACTCTTTCAGGAATTAGAAAGAGGCAGAGGCTGAAATCTGGGGCTGGCATTGCCATCAGTGCCTGTATAAATATCAACGAGTCAACCACAATATATACTAAATGACGAAAGAAAATAAGTAAAATAGTAGTAACAAATAACGTAGTGAAAGAGGAGAAGCACACTGTATCTACAACAAACTTAGCTAACCTTGATCAGAATCCGAGCAACAATCTGAGTACTCATCCTCTCTGGCTCAAACTGTACGGTTTTGATTTTTAAAGTAAGAACAATAAAAAATCACAGCCCGATGCACACGAAAAAGAATTAATGGAAATCAATCGAAAAACAAAAGGGGGGAAATACCTGATAGAGACGCAGGAGGCAAAGATTTGCATTCAAACTGTAGGTTTGCGAAGAAACCTAAAATTTCATCATCAAAGTAAAAGAAATGAGGTTCGCCTAATTATCAATTCAGCAAACAGCTACAGGCCGAACGAAGACAAGAACGTCTTACACGCGCAAAACCCCAAATGATATAGAAAAATTAAAAAAACACACACACGCACACATTGAACTCGTAAGAAACAAAACGAGAAGAGGTGGAGTAGCTTACTTGCTCGTTGACGTAGTTCTCGAGATCAGGTAAAATGTCGGGGTTGTAGGGATTGACGGCGACGAGCTGCTCCACCGTGTACGACATCTCCGACTGAGGCTTCTGATTCGGCGTCGTATTGCTCATCTCTCTCCCCATTGCTTCGATTCTCTTTCTCTCTCTATTCAAAAAAGTGATTTGGTGAAGAACGAAGAAATTGAAGAGCAGAGAAGGACGAAGCGCGAGCTGTTAATCTTCAGTTAGGGCTTTATTCCGATGAGACTGTACTAAATGACAAATATACCCATCCTTTCAGAGTATGTCATTTTTTTAGCTTCATTTTTTAAAATTTTATAACAAACATTCATTAAATAAATTTTTACTTCTTCAAAATCGAGTAAGAATGAGTTTTTAATTTTTTTTTTTTTATCACAATAATTTAATACGATGTCATTTTTCAATTGCTTGTTTGCATACGAAGCTTGTACGTCTTGCTCGAGTTGGTTCAAATATAACAATATACTACTTTAAGCACTATATGGGTTATGCAAGGAAGAAACTTTCATTTGAGTGGTGGAAAGCTCTCTACATTTGTATAATGGGGAATTTATGAAATCATCGAAATAAGGTGATGTTCAAGAGCATGTCAAACTATTGTGAGGATTTAATTGAATTGATCCAAGTAAGATTTTGGTTTTGGGCATTCTAACCTTTTACCTAGTTTTGCTTGCTTCAGTTTGGAGAATTCGACGTGCAATCCATCTCTTTGTCTTGAGTTATGATTTTATTGTATGGATTGTAATATCTGAATATCGTCGTTCATCATGAGCTGCGCACCCTTCTTACATTTTCAATTTTATTTTATTTACCCATAAAAAATCATCTTTCAATTTAGAATTTGTTTAAGCACTAAAAAATTAAAATTCAAGGTTATGTATCTATTTTGACGTTGAGTCGCGTCGTCAACTTTCAAGTGCCGATTTACTTATTACGGTTACGGAGATGGATTTGTCTAGTTTCAAAAGAGTCGATAATGGAAATAGAGAAGGAAGAAAAGCGAGCCCTTTGGGTCAGCCTAGCCCAATTTTTAAGGCGTTGGGCCAATAATAATGGGACACAGCCCAAATCTCTGTCTCTTTTGTAAGAAATAGTTACGCACATTCTCTCTTTTCTCTGTATAACCCCTAAAATTAATTGAAATATGCATGTTATTTTTTATATTTTTGCCTTTATAATTATAACCACCGTCATTAAGAAAACTGCAATAAAATGATGTACTCAAAGTATCATTGCATGTACATAGTATTCTGATTAGACTCTAATAAATTATCATAACTATTTCTAGATTTGTGCGACTATTTATAGAAATATTGTTTTTGTGGAAATTGTGTCCACATGTCTTCGCAGTGATGTAAGACTTAGGACTATAATATATTTTTAAATAAAACATAACATGTGTACATGTGTGTCAATAGAGTGACCATTTTAGTACCAATAAATTGAAGCGTCGATAGAAATGTAATTTAATTTAACATATGAGCTTTTTATATCTATTGAAAAATGAGAATTCTTCAAGAGTCAAATTTGAGGTAAGGTAGTGTTCGTAACATTATTATATAGGAGTACAAAATTGAGATTCATTTCTGATCTCAATGTATGGTTATAACAGTGAAATTGTATTGCAAGTTTGCAACTAGAGATTAAAAATATTTGAAGCTTAAAAATTGTTTATGTATGATTGAAGAAACTGTGTCCAACAAACCATCAAATTCAAAACTGTTTGCAATTTTCCTGCACTTCGTTTTGTAGGGAGACAAATCAAAGTCAGATTTTGAATTTTCTTATACTCCAATTGAATATTGTTGCTTAAAAATTAAAATAATGATAGTGGTTTGCTTGGGACAGAGTGGCACTTATCCAAATTCATTTTTGTGACACGTTGGCTACTTTACCGCATTTATTTGAGTTTTTCTCCCTCATTGTTTGTGCATTGTTCATAAATTTTTAGAGACACATGTACAGTAAGAAATAAAATAAAATAAATTACTAATCACTAAGTACATATTTTATGTAAGAAAGAGTCCCTAATTTTACGTAAGAAAGAGTACTCTAATTGTTTAATGTTTAGTGCATAGAATGTGACGACAGGCAAACGCTTGCGTGCAATCAGAATATCCATTTATCCTTTTTTGAATTAAAAACTGATCATAAGCTACCAATACAATACACCTTATCATTGTTGACCAAAAAAGACATCTTATTTTATTTTTAATTTTTTGAAGGAGACATTTTATTTTAGGGTAGATTGCATATAAATATCCCATCTTTTATCAATTTTTCATTTATATTTTCACTTTTTTAAATTAGATGAAAATTTCTCACCTTTTAGATTTTCGCAATTCAATACCTTTGATCATTTCCCCCAAATTAGCATTACTATGGAATTCGAAAATACTTACATGGCAAAGCCCGATAGAAAAACGAACAACGTTGTTGGGAAAATTAGTGAAGGTTTTGATTTATACCAAAATCCAACTGACTCCAACCGAGTAGATGAAACTATCAGTCTAACTTAGCTAGAGCTCACTGTTAGAGCGTAGAGATTTTCTCTTTACAGGATCAAGCAGAAGAAGTCAGTCAGACTAAGAAGGCATTTCACAATCAAGATGATCAGTCGAACCAGAACTCGATCGACTCCAGAACTGAACCATGCAGTTCATGCATGTCGAGAAATTGTGTCAAAGTCAGACGTCCCAAAGTCAAGAAGAGAAGAGTTAGAAGACGGTGAAAGAAAAATAGTGCAAATTCAAATTCAAATCTACTCATAAGTACAAGACAACCCGTAACTTTCCATAAATGAACCGACCAAAGAGACTTGCATAAAACAATGGTTGCAGTTATCTTTTTAGGAAATATTGTAGAAGAGTATGTGGAGTGCCATGCTTTTTGGCAAAGGTTAAACGGCTCTTTCCAAAGGCTAATTGATCTCCCTCTTTATAAATAGAGGTCTCCACACATGCGAAAAGAATTGGAAAGATTTACACGCACAAGCATTTAAGCAAATCCAAGAGAGTAGTATTCTCCTCAGCAAGAACACCCAAGAGTCAGAAGCCAAGTTGCAGAGAGTATCCAGTCCTTCTCTGTTGCTTCTTTCTATCTCTCAAAGCCTTATTCTTTGATCGAGTCTAGAAGTCTAGATCTTGTTGTATCTAAACAGACTCTCTGAAAAGATCGAGTCTCTAAACTTTAAGAATAAGTCTCCACTTTTCAAGTGTTGAAGGTAATCACTAAATTGTTTACTAGAAATATTCCACAACTCAATCGGAGCAATTGTAGTAGTAGTAATCGAGTATCGCATCCACAAGGACTACAAGACGAAGATATAGTGAAAATAAAGTTTAGATACTTTCCTACTATTCAAGCTTCAAAGGGAGCATGATTTTGGATTTCTCAATTACTAAGAAAGGAAACTAAAGAAAAGAAACAATCAAAAGCAAACAAGCACACGAAAATGATTAAAGATACGATAAGAGACAAACGTTGATTCTAGGAATTTGATTTAATTTTAGATGATAATGAAAATAACTTTCCAATTCACATAGCCATATTTAATCTCCTTATTGAGAAGCAATCACAAAGCAATTCACTAAACCTCTCTCGAAAGCTAGCAAAAGTATATTAATCTAACACCTCTCTCGTCTAAGACTCAAGACGATAGATAAACTCCAAAAGGCACAAATGATTAAGAGCTTCCACACATGAATTCATCACCTACTAAGTCTCAAAATCATGCATGTTGTGCAATTTTGATTTCCATGTTCATAAAAACCTATTAAGAATTTTCACAAACAATTGGCATGCAAGAAAGATGATCAATAATTCTCACATGAAATAAGAGTCAAAATCACAATCAAATATGAGAAGGTAATTAGAATTAGAATGTTAAGATCATCACATCATTAAATCTTCTCAAATTCCCAAAATCAACTAAGAAAATTAACTAGACATAATAAAAGAAATGATAAGAGAAAAGAGAAATAAAACCATAAATAATGATACTAATAAGCCCAAATGGAGAGATTTTCAATTAATTCTTCAATGGAAATCAAATCCAACCTCCAGTTGAAATCTAATAACATAAACCTTCAGAGAAAAGTTGGAAATTAAAATTGAAAATGTAGAGTAAAAGATGTCTTTCAAATAGGGGAAGACGCCTTTTGAATAAGGAAAAAACTATAATAGAAGACAAGTCATAAGTGAGGGGTATAATGGTAATTTTGGCACAAATTTCGCATGGGGCACAACCAAAGTATGTCGAAATGTGGCCGCTTGGATTGGAGCACAAGTTTGTGCTCCGTTTTAAGCGGGCACTTTTTTCAGAGCACGAAGTGTCTCGTTTTAAGGTGCCTCTGCAGTTATATGCTCCAATTCAAGCGGGAGTTTGAGATGGAGCACAAAGATGTGCTCTGTTTTTAAGCGGCCACTTTTCTCTAAGCACGAAGTTTGGTTAGAATGTTGTTGCACTTGGTGTCTTAACACGAGTCGAGTCGTCATTACTTTGCCAAATTAAGCACCGACTTCATTTACGAGCTCCAAACTATATTTCTTGAGCATTTCCTTCTTCAAACCTCGGCAATTTTTTTAATAAATACACAAAAACGAACCCCGAGTATCAAATTCTTCAAGAAAATAATATTTAACAATAAACTCTCCATACACACGAATTTGCATTCTAAATCATTCAATTAAAGCTCTAAAATCATGCAAAACTCAAGATTATCAAAAGGCTTCATAGTTGGAAAAATCACCAACCCCACCCTTTAGGTTTCTTTGAACCAGTAATCAAAGAGTCTAGGTCCCTTAGAACCCGCTATCTAAGATAAGTTGTACACTTGCCTGCAAAAGTGTTGTAAAGTCTTGTTTGAACCCGTAATCGAAGTGGTTAGAATATTTGGTGCCCGTAAACTAAGCTGAACGTTTGATTGGCACGCGTAAGCTTATTTGGTGAATTACTTCCCCAAAAAGGAGACGTGGACGTAGGAGGTCAATCTTCGAACCACTTAAAAATGTTGTGTTTTTTACTTTCAATATTTACATTCAAATTTCTAATCATCTGACCCTGCATAAAATAGTTTTTTGAAATTGCACTAAGTGTTTGGGAACTTGACCTTCAAAGTAAAAGATTTCAGTTTAAGTAACGAGTCAAATATCCACTAACTTCCGCATTGCATAACTCTTTAAAACCTTAGTCAAGATTACACAGCTGACCATCAGTTAAAGAAGTCAGTTGTGCACCTAACTGTGCGATCAACTCCGACTGACTTTCTCAGTTGTCGAGCATACTGAATTGAGTTGTTCTTTTAAAGAAAAAGGTTTTTAAGTAAAATCGCTGCTGATGTATCCCCCCATACACCAATTACTCATTACCGAGACCATCAGACGTAGTTTTCAAAATAATATATTTATATTTCTTTATGCGTATTAGGGCACTGATTGAAGAACAATGTAAGTGTTATGTTTAAGGAAACGACGATGTTTAGTGTTTTTAAAACTACGCCGTTTGTTTTTCCGTCGGGCTTTGCCATGTAAGCATTTTCGAATTCCATGTCAATGCTAATTTGGGGGATAATGATCGGTGGTATCGAATTGTGAAAACTTAAAAGGTGAAAATTTTTCACTTAATTTAAAAAGATGGAAATATAAACGAGAAATTGGTAAAAGGTGATGAATTTATATGTAATTTGGTAATTATTTTATTAGAGAATGTACAAATATTCCATTTGGATTGTTAGTGAGGCAAAATGAATCAGTTTCATTAATTAGCTTGTATGAAATACCAAATACTAGCTATATTAAGCTAGTAAATTATCATTTAATTATAAGATTAAATGATCAATTAAGACGACCAAGTAATTATCTTTTCACAGTTGAAAAAATGGTGCTTATTCAAGACTTAGTAAGTTGTTTGTCAAACTTCTGTTACTATTCTATCCTTAAAAAAATCGATCATAGCAATATCATGTCGACTAAATTTTTTTAGTTGGAGGAATTACAACAGTGAGAATTTAACTTAGACCTCTCTCTTTATACAGAAGATATTTACCGTTTGAAATATTATATTCTTGAAGGGGGCGACTGGTGAAACAAAATCAAGTGTAAGTGAACTTGCAAAACGCCATTTTCAAATAAGTTGCAATTTCTTGTGAATTTATTTTCATTGTTGAATATATATGCTCGAGTAAGAAGCCGATATGCTATGAATAATTAGTAACGGCACTGGACGAATTTACGATACCCTTCGATTAGAACAATTAGAGCTTCAATTTCTTCAATAATTTATCCATGCTATTATAAATGAATAAATACAAAATAAATAAAAGATAACACATCCGTGACTTTGATAGGGCTAATTTACGCTACATGTACCAGTCGCGCGCAATTGAATAAAAGCCTAAAATATTAATTTCACTAAGCTTATAAGAAAACCTAAAACTTAAAGGTAATTAAATTGGCATCTCATCTTTAAGTCCTACCTTTCAGATTTAAAAAAAACAAAACAAAAAAAAAAGAAAAAACAAAAAAAAACAAAACAAAAAAAAACAAAACAAAACACCTGAGTCCTAAAAGGTTCCACACCATTCGGCATATATAGCATTACTTTTCGATAAAAAAAAAAAAGCATTACTTTTCGGATTGTGCTTTGGTAATTCGAGAATCAAATTTGACCAATAGTAATTACACATGGTAATAATTAGATCCAAATCTGGATCCACATTTGTTAAATTTTGATCACTTGGTGAACGGTTTGATACAAGACATTTTCATATATTTATATAACATATAAATAGAAATGGTGAAACGAATTAATCCTAAAAAAAATCTTGGATAACAGATTCTATAGGAGAAGAACGTTTTTTTAGCACGGTAACTTTTACTGTTTTTCAATTATAGGTCAATTTTGCGGGCTTTCAATTTTAGGACAATATATAAAATATTGATCAATTTTAGGACAAAATTGAGCCCGATCGGGTTAAGTCGCACTTCACTCTCACGTGAACTCAAATCTTTGGCCCGATTCCCACTTGGTTGCCAACTAGACGGTCCATTCATCAATTGTATATATTATTATAACAAACAAAAATCAATTATTCACCCTACAAAGTAAACTCATCCAGAAAAAGAAAACAAAACCACTCCGCAGCCGTCCCAAGAGTCGATTATGTCAATTACATTTAGTTCGGGCAGTAAAAATTCTGATTTGCAATCGATTGTGACTAGGGTTCTTCAGCTTTGGGGTGGTTGTTGTGTGTTTTTGTTTTCTTTTTCTGGACGAGTTTACTTTGTAGGGTGAATAATTGATTTTTGTTTGTAATAATAATATATACAATTGATGAATGGACCACCTAGCTGGCAGCGAAGTGGGAATCGGGCCAAAGATTTGAGTTCACGTGAGAGTGAAGTGCGACTTAGCCCGATTGGGCTCAATTTTGTCCTAAAATTGATCAATATGTTAGATATTGTCCTAAAATTGATTAATATTTTAAATATTATCCTAAAATTGAAAGCCCGCAAAATTTTGGCCTATATTTGAAAAATGGTTAAAGTTACCGTCCTAAATTTTTTTTTTCTCGATTCTATAGTAATACTCGTTTCTTATAACTTTTGCACGGTCAACGGTATTCATTCACAGTAAACGCTCACACTTAGTGGCAAATGATGTCTACTCTATTAAGAGAAACACTCCGGTGCAAATTCATGCACCGTGGAAATGGTGCACGACCTGACCCGACCCGCCCCGTCCCGCCCCGCCCCACGCGCCTATCCGACTTGCGCGTGAGATCCACACGCCGTGCGTGATTCTCATGCGCCTATAGTAATTTTTATTTTATTTTTTTATTTTAGATTTTTTTTAATCGTCAGGCAATAATTTGGATTTTTTTGGCTCGCTTCGAGGCCTTCGGCTCCTCTCACTCGAATCTTGACGAAAGAAGAAACGACAAACAAAAAACAAGATAAAAAAAAACTGGAAAAAAGAAATAGAAAAAAAATAATTCGGTCAAAGGGCATTGACCCGAGTTCGGATCGGGCGGGTGTTGTTAATTAATAAATCTACAAGTGCGTTGCATCTATTGAGGTCCTCTCACTTATCATCTTCAATCAAATTTCCCAACATGTTACGTCATGAAATAATATTACTGGTATTGGTATAACATAACTTGCCATCACAATATTCACGATGCATCATTCATTGCACGGGAAAACATATACATCCAAAAAAAAATTGAAAATAAAAATAAATGCACAGACACACACATATGATGACAATGTGAAAACGTGAACTTTTTTTCTAATAAACTGGCAAGAATATATTCTCATCATATAAGTTTGATGTTGAAATGGACAGAGGTTGTTTTGCCTATTTTAAGATAATGCGCCTTTTACAAGTTGGGGGGACATCCCTTTCATTCACAATTAATTCCTATCGCAAATTACAAATATTATCTCAACATTTATAAAGTATTTTTCATATGCAGTTTTTTTTTCATAGTATGTACGTGTCTTATTCATCTCTACGAACTACCTTGATAAATTACTTGACAGAACACCAAGATAATAATAATCTTAGAGATGAATTTCTATTCCATTAGCCTAAATGATCATATTTAAACTTTACACATATGAATTAGAACTCTTTGTTTTCCCCCTAATATTTGTTTTTTCTAACAAAATATATATATATATATATATATTCTCTCCACGATTATATACATCTTCAAACTAAAACGAACAAGCCATTACTCCCATATATCTTGTCTTCGCCACTCAAACCTTAACGAGTCTAGATGAGAGAGAGAGATAGATCATTAATTATGACAATAATTCTTGAGAGTTGAGGATATTGAAAAAGAGAAATACCTCGTTACTAGCCATTCTTCTCTTGTCATTTGAAATTTTAGCCATTGCCTTTAAATTTTTTTTAAAATTTTAGTCATTTTTTAAAATTTTGGACTTTTATATTCTTTACTCTCATATTCACTTATCTTTCTTCTTTTCTTTTTTCGTTACTCTATTTCTATATCTCTTTTCTCCTCTTCACCTTCCTTCCACCATCCTCTTCTCGTCGCCGCCACCAACACCATCTCCTCATCGCCGCCACCACCATCTCCGTCCACCTCCTCCTCTTCTCTCCGCCTTCTCTGCTCTGCCTCTTCCTCTTCTCTCCACCACCACCACCTGCTCTGCATCTTCCTCTTCTGTAAATGGGAAACCAATTAGGATTATGTTCTCTCATAGAGATCCTAGCCTCTGAAAAAGTGGATATGCTAATCTGTTCATCAAGAATTTGGATCAAGCAATCGACACAAAGGCTCTATATGAAACCTTTTCTACCTTCGGAACCGTGCTTTCTACCTTCGAAACCACCACCACGACCTTCGTCCTCTTTCTCTCTCTCTTCTCCCTAAGATCTGTAACTTCCGGCAACGACGACGATCACTCCGACAATGAATTCACCCTCACCACCACCACAAAGAGAAGCGAGACGATGAGAGGAAGCAAACCGTGAAATCCCCAAACCTCGATTCACAGCGACGACGCTGAAATTTCTTAAAAATCAGACGCGCCGCCACCACCACCACATATCTGGATTTTTTTTTGTTATTTCACAATTAAGTTTTTGTTACTGATCAAATTTTTCTGTGTTACTGATAAAAAATTTGTGTGTTTTTTTGTTCAGTCATAAAAAAAAATCTGTTTGGTTTTTTGTTCAGTCATAAAAAAATTCGTGACATCAGATAGACAACTGAGCGTTCAAGATTCAGAACATCAGTTGACGGACTCGAACTGAGAAAATCAACAACTTAAAGTTCAAAGCAGCTGAGAGTTCAACTGTCTTTATTCATACAAATTGTCAGATGAAGATAGCATTCAGACATAACATCAGCTGAAGACCAATCAGATGCAGATCAAACGACTCAACCGACTATCAAATGTTGGAGGTCAAAGGTTAAAGATTTGAATTTCAAATAAGGAAGTCACGTGAAGGTTTGACTCTCTGTCATTACCTCATTTGGCCCAACACAAGGCTGTCTCAGATGGAAAGCAGAAGCACTCAGTTGCCAAATCCGGAAAGTCTGCAGAGATGAGAGACAAGCCATCGCTTTCAAAGAACATAGATCAACGGCTCCTCCAACGGCTAGTTGATTCTCTCCGCCTATAAATAGAGGCCTTCATTCATTCACCAAGACTTAGAAGACAGACAAGTGCAAGAAGAGATTAAAGAGCGAGAGAAAGAACGAGAAACTGCACTCAAGCAAAACTGTTGTTATCCTCTAAGAACATCACTAGTTGAGAGTTCTAGAGTGTTAGATTCTGTCTTGGTGTTTTTCGATCCAACCTTGAGAACATCACTAGTTGAGAGTTCGTAGAGTGTTAGATCCTAGCTCACTTCTTGTTCGAGCTATTAGTTGGAAACCCACCCTTTCACACATCCTCTCAAAAGGATTGTTAGGACCCTACTCTTCCCGTAATTGAGTAGATAGGTTGATAAATACCCGTAAACTTATCTGTAAGGTTGATAAGTATCCGTAAACTTATCTTAACGGTTGCAAAGCCCGCGTAAGCTTTGTGGTTTTTGTCCAGAAGAACTTGGACTGAGTTGTGTGGACTCACAACTCCCCGTGGACGTAGGAGTTATCTCCAAACCACGTAAATCCTTGTGTGTTTATGTTTATTATTCAGTTATTTATTGCTTATTCAACTAACCAACTAACCAGCATACAAATTGCATCATTCCATATCAACTGTCTTGGTTATTGACCGACCATTGCATCTGAGCGTGAGTTATATTTATACGAGTTGTTATTTTCCACCACATTTCACACAACACTCCACTCTTCCAACTGAGTTCTCATACTAAGTTGTGAATCCAGCTGAGTCTTTTTACTCGGTTGAGATATTTTCGAGAGTTGTTTTAAAATTTCCTATCTGGTGTATTCTCCTCCCCCCCCTATACATCAGAACTCGTATCGGGACCATCAAAATTAAAAAAAAAATGGAAAAAATTGTAATTTAAAAATATAAACTAAGAACGACTACTCTTAAATTTCACTCATTGAAAAATGAACTTTATAGGAGATACCCTTTAAACAAGCTAGTAGTAATACGAAAGAATCATAAAAAAGCATGTGCATGAATTGATTGATATGCATGATGCATGATTTGACACAAAAGGGTAGAGACCAAATTGCGGAAAATAGCCAAAACTTTGCGTCAATGGCTCTCTCTCTATTATCCAACCGCAACTTGAGGGACCGATCGTCCAACCCCAAACGTCAAATTGAAGTAAAGTTATTTCGACCTCGGCTCCACATTTGTAAAATTATTGAACTTTTCAAGTTCCATACATATGTCCTACACTTTTTCCCTCCATACCTTACCGTATTTCACCATTATTTTAATTTTAATAATACTCCATTACTTCTATTAATAATGTCCCCTACATTTTATTCACGATTATTGAGAAGTTAGTGATATGGTCTTACTACTTTTTAAGAATTACTAGTTATTTTTCATGTTTGAAGATGCACATTATAAATGAGGCAGAGGAGAAAGGAGAGAAGAAACATTAATAATCAATAATAAAATCATTTCAAAGTTTACATAAGTTAACAGTAAATATATAATTCATCACTTTTACTCGGATCAAAATTTCCGAGTGAATCTCTTCCTTTGACTTTTTATAAAAAAATGCCGTGCCAGCATAATTTTCTTTTGGTCCCCACACACACACACCATATATTTGTCAAACAGTGATTTTCCTTTTTCTCAGTATCCTATGAAAGCTACACGCCATACTTTAGATTCCTTTTTTGTTGGTATTTTAATTTGTTGCTATTCAATTTGATAAGTAGCTAGGAAATGGATATTCCACAAAGAAATTATTGGAGCATGAGTAACGATGGAGAAGCATTCACGAGCTCTCCAAAAGTAAAATTCTCAGAAAACGACACTTTCTTTTTCCCTGTTGGGATTGTATTTTCGATTAGAAAACCTAATATTGGAGTATTTTCTTTCGAGCCGGTGGGTCCAAATCATTCTCCTACATATGTCTCAATGCAAAGAGTTCATGCTAAATTTTAGAATTCATTTTAATATTGTTGTAAAATAGATCTAAATTTTAAAACGTGCTAATTAATTTGTAGTAAATTTATCTGCCACATATTTTTTCGATAAAAAGAAAAATGACACGACAAATAAAAAAAAAATCGAATTCAAACTTATATTTATGACATATGCAGAATTTATAATCACAATTTCATTTGAATTTATTGTATGAAATTAACTCTTGAAATATATATTTGATAGCTGAAAATAGCTGCAACTAAATTTTCAAAACTATATTTTAAAGACATGGTAGCTCTATTTTAAAAAATATATATTTGAATTTCGTTTTTTTGAAAAATTGTTATCGTGGATGAGCAAAACAGTAACCCTATCGTTGAAGAATATATACAAATAACAACAAAATATCTTTATGCAACATGTAGTATATGCTTTCGAAATGATCAATTGACTCTACATTTTGGAATTTCAAGATTTCGAACAACTTCAAACCTCCAACTAGTATAATGAAAGTGAAAAGGAAAGTACAATTTGTATTAGTCAATAGTCATCACTCACATCCGAATTCATTTTAATCCACAACAATTATAAAGATTAATTATTGGCAGACTGTTTGACACATGGATGAATCTAGCATTCGTAAAAATATCCATATTAATTATGTAGCAGTATAAGTTTATAAAAATATTTTAACCTTAGGGGTGTGACTGGCATGACATAAAACCAATTCCTCGAAGTTCTTTCTTTTATATATAAGATAAGAATATTGTACCCTTTGAATCAAAATGCCATAATGTTCTTGTTTCCTTCTTTAGTTTTCCAGATGTTGGAATCTGAAGTTTGATTGTGGCCACTTTTGCTTCTAACTTTACAAATATAAGCAACCTATTCTTATACAGTTGGAAATTGCATGGGTGCATTGTATTATTGTATATATGCCTTCTGGATGTGACATATTTTTTTTTTCGAAAACAATGTGAAATTATTATATATACTTACCAATTTTTGTACCCTTGCTGGTTTGAGATATATTTTCTATATTGTAGTTTAATTATACTAGTAGATAGACCTTTGCACGTGGTTTGTATTTTGTAAAAAATCATTTAGATATTTCATGAATCATATATTTTATTCTTGAACAAAAAAATATATTTAATTTTTTTTCGTCCGTAGACCAAAAACATGCTTCTTCAATTTAGGATAATACCCCACAAAAAATCTCTTAACTATCAAACTCCACATATTTACACAAAATAATACCATTAATATTAGTTAACACAATACTACAAATAATGTTGGGTCATTCCCTCACTCACAAAACATTTGACCAAACTTATTAAAATCCATGTCAATAAAATTGATGCATGTTTTTCGTGGACGAAGAGAGTAATATTATTTAAAGAATCAATAACTATTGATATTTATGAAATTATTATGAAATTATTTGGTATAAAAAATTATACCATTATATTATGAAATTATTTGGTATAAAAAATTATACCATTATAAGTAAATTATTAAAATATATTGTCTAATAAAATAATATTACTAATACAATTTTTTTATTTGTTAATAACATTGAAATTTCTAAAATAGAGAGTTAATTAATTAATTATCAATTAGAATTTAATATTATATAAAAAATTGTATTACATTAAATTGATGGAGATATAAATAAATTTGGAGTTAAATATTACTCCATTCATTACATGTTAATGGTCTAAGTTATTTTGTTTAATCGTCTCAATTCAATTATTTCATACCAAAATGGTAAATATCATACTCTATAATACAAAATAAACACTTTCAACATAACTCATAAATTACATTGTACTATGTCATTATGGCTACACAAAAACTACTTTCTCACTCAATTTTTTAATGGTTTGACAAAAATACTTCCCAAAAAAATACTAAGTTTATTTTTTAAAATTTAATTGTAACCAACTCATGTTTTTCATAGCATTTGTATCAAAGCTCCCAAGACCCGTGAATGGGATGGAGAGAGTACTAACAAAAAAGAAAAGCTAAACCTAACCAACTTGATTTACAATTGATCTAATGTATATTATATCTTTTATTGTTTGATCAAGATAGAAAAAAAACATTCTTACTCCTTTTTTTTTTTCCTTTCGAAGATGATTTCATTCAACGTGGAATCATTGTTGCTTGAAATGTTAGTGTAAACTCAAACATTTTTCATTTGAGTGTTCTATAACCCGTTCTTTCCTTGTAATTCATAAAGCAAAGGTATATATTAATTTTTCAACAATTCCAAAAGTTTTAAGTAAGTTTCCTGTAAGGGTGTGTTTTTACTTTGATGAAAAATGGTGCAACACAATTTTTTTCACACTTTTCTTAGCCTTTTTACATGTTCACTAAGGTTGTTACTATTCTTTGGACATGGTGGATAATTTTCTCGGACATCCTCTATTGCTTCATTTTCACTCCAATTGTGGAAAATTTTAACATAGAGGATACATGCGATAATGTTTTTCAATTGACAAACGACATAAAAATGGGGAAGGAGTGAGGGGACCATGCGATAATTTTTTCCCATCCAAGTAAATATGTGACCAAAAAATGCTGAAAATGATAATATTTTCCTACCTTTTGTTTTCTCTCATTTTTTTAATATACAACCGCAGTAAACACACCTAATATGAAAAAGAAAAACTACAATAATTAAGATTAGTATAAATATAATTATATAAAGAGTAATGATATTCGGACACACTGTGGCCAGCCACATGCGTGAAAAAAGGAAAGTTGACTATAAAAATGAAAATAATCGCATTTCCCCCCTAAGGTTTATGCTTCCCAATTAGGGTATATGCCCATTTTCAAAACCTATATTACCATTTTTAGCGCGTGTAGTTGGCCACATGCCCACAGTGTATCCGAATATCATTACTCAAATATAAATTAGTATCTAACTTATATTCAACATTGTGATTATTTTTTTCTAAAGTGCTTCAAAATAACATTTATATAGTAAAGGATGCATTTGCTTTTGTATCACTTCTAAATAAAGGGATAAAATAAAATCTCACCTTTTACATTCTTTATTTTTTCTCTTTAAAAAAAAATAAATCTTTATTCTTTCTTAAATGTCTCATTTCGACCATTTGGTATTCCTCATTTCCTCATAAGGAAGGATAATATTATCGCGTTAAATTTAGAGTATCTCTTTATTTTATCCCTCCATTTTTCTTCAAAAAAATTTATCTCTTCATTTAGAAGAATAAAAAGAAAATGCTGCCTGAAATAATCTAAGATAGACATAGTATCTCCCAAAACAAATGTTGATATTATTTATTGAATAATTAAATAAATAAAAATGACTTAGTCTTTAATATACTTCATCCGTTCACAAAATGGTTGTCACTTTTGGCATTTAAATCAGTTCACGAAATGGTTGTCACTTCTATTTATAGTAGTAGAGCCCACATAATACATTATATTTAACCTTATATTTCTCACCACTTCACTTGCATTTATTGTAAGATCCATACTCCACTTACAACAATACCTACTATTTTATTAAAACTCGTGTCTTCCACAATGTGACAACCATTTCATGGACGGAGAGAGTAATTATTATTTCCACAATATTTTGTAGTAGTAAAATATATTTTTAACGCTACTACTTTCCTATACTCAACTTAATTACATATATTAATATATTTTGAATTAAAGATCTAACTTCATTATATTCGTACAATTTTATAAAAGAACTTTTTCTCAACTGGTGTAAATGAGTCTATATTAATTTTAGTATACAAATAAATAATTATATTGTTATATATTTACAATGAAATGATTAAAATATACCCAATACTCTCAAGTTACTCTTCATCCAACAACAAATGGCAAATTATGTATATATTAATCTATTATTTCGATAAAAGAGTTTAAATTTTATATAATTGTAAATTTACTGACCTGGATAATAATTTCTAAGGTATTAGTAATATTTAAAATTAAAGATGATGCTTATGATGCCTAAACAAGAATGATACTCATGAATGGTGATCACAAAAAGTTATATTACATTACTTCTCTAAATATAACTATCATATCCAATCATTATGTACATATAATACATGAAAAAAAAATTAATAATTATAATGACACCTGTTATATAAATTTTTTAACTATAGTATCTTAGGCGATCGATATATGTAGCTCATATAAATTTTCGATACATTTAATAATTTTAATATTATATTGTTAAACACCTTAAAAATATAAAGAAAGAAAGAACCTATTTAAATGAATTCAAAAACTTTTTTATGATTTAAAGTAATATTAATTACGTTTATCATATATATGATATTAAATTACACAATCACCCTTAAAATAGATTAATAATAGGATTATATTAGACAAATCAAATTTTGTAAGAATCTGTTTTTTTTTAATAGGTATAGATATAATGGGATCAGGCATATATACTGATATAATATTATTTGATTGTATGTTAATTATCTTTGTGTGTGAGTGTGAGTAGTACTTAAAGAGTTCTGAGAACCATGAATATTGAGCCACTAATAATTCATTTTAATTACAACGTCACCCTCAACTAAGTGATAGCCGTAATTTGTGGCGATAGTCATACTATGGGATCTAATGAAATATACTTAGTAATTAATTAAAAGCATCACTAGTCATTAGTCAAGCAGCATAATCACCAGCTCA